>CM031857.1:13079615-13198598 GCA_018697195.1 Certhia americana | reverse complement strand
GCCAGCCCCGCACAGGACACCGAGGGTGGCCCATCCAGCCCGGCAGCGGCGGGGCGAGGCCGCCCCGTCCCGGTCACTGCCCGGCATCGCCGTGGAGCTCGGCCGCCCCCTGGTGCCCGGCGGCGGCAGAGCGATCCGGGGCCGGCCCCCGCCGCTCCCGCTGGGGCGTTTGTGCTGGGTGGGGTTTATTTCTCCCCTAAAACCTCCGGAGGAAGTGGGGCCGCCGCCCACCCCCTCAGGGTGCAGGAAACGTAGGCTCGCCGAGGGCAGGGGGACAGTGGGAGCGGGGGCAGGGACAGCCCCGTGCGGCTCAGCGCCCCGGCCGGACACCGCGAACTTGCCCGAACAGTTTCCAAACAGCGCGGTGATTATCCCTCACCGGGATCATCACTCACTGCGCCCTCCCGGCGGCCCTTCCCGCCCAGTCTCTTCCAAGAGCACAAATCCTTAAGAAACCACGCAGGGGACATCCAAAAATAAACAAATGAACAGCGATGTAGATATGTTAGCCCCAGAAAACAAACCAAACCCCGCGGCCGCACCACGATCCCCAAGTCCGCCTCTCTCGAAGCACAGTACGTATGCATATACATAGCCAAATAAATAAATAAGTATGCACATACATATGCAAAGGACGAAGCGCGCCCGAAGGCGCCAGCCCGGCGCGCCCCGTCTCGCCGCACACACCTGTCCCCGCGGTGCTGCTCCGTGGCACAGGGGCTGCGCACCCGGACACGGCAGCCCCACAGCGCCCTGCCCTCCGCACCACCCCCGAGCTCGGTGTCCCGGCAGTGCGCAGGGAAGGGGCTTCTGGAGAGGAGAAACCCCGACAGAGACACTTCAGGTCAGGTTTCTCACGGACTCTACCGCCAGCACTTCCCCCTGCCCCTAAGAACGAAGCCCCCACTGCCTTCCCCGCGGGCAGACGCGGAATTGAAAGAGCGGTGCTGGGCAGATTTTGTGTAACCGCTTCATCTCTCTCACACATTTATCGGGGGCAAATGGGGAAAAAAAAAAAAAAAAAAAAGCAAAACCCTATGCAAAGCAGCTAAGTGCACTTTAGCACCGTCCAGCTTTTTTTTCTCCTCAGAAATGACACCTCCTGAAGACTAAAAAAAAAAAAAGGAAAAAAAATTAAAAGAAAAAATGGGCGATGTAGCAAGTTTTAGGTCCTTTTTAATTTGGTTCCAGGATAATGCACTGCTTTATTTATTTCTTTTTTTCTCCATTTCTTTCTCCGTTAATTTGGGCGAGCGGACAGCATAGGTAAGAATAATAATTAAAAGCAAAAAATAAAAAAAAATTAAAAAATAAAAAAAAAGGAAAAAGGCGGCCGCGCTCCTACCTTGCCCGCTACTGAGGAGCAATCCGAGCAGGTAGAGAGGCAGGAGGCTCATGTTCAGGAGCTGGCGCCGGTGGACAGTTCCAAGTTGGAGGATGCTTGGCCAGCCCAGGCAAACCCTGCCGCTGCTGCTGTCGCTGCTGCTGTCGCTGCTGCTGTCGCTGCTGCCGCCGCTCCTGCCCGCGCAGCCCCGCACCCGCGGAGCGCCGCTCGCCAAGTGCCGGCCGCGCCTCCCCGTGCCGCGCTATATCGGCGGGGCCGCGCCGCCGCGCAGGGGGCGGGCGCACGGCGGGGCCGGCCGATCCCTCCGCCGCACTCGCTCCACGCCACACCACGAGCGGCAGAGCCCGCAGATTCCTCCGCCGCTCGGAGAGGTGGCAGCAGGACCGGTGCAGCCCACCCTGCATCCCTCCGTGCATCCCCTCCTGGATCCCTTCCCTTATCCCCCCCGCGCGTCCCTCCCTGCGTGCCCGCCTGCCGGCAGTTCCCCCCGCCTCGCCGCCGCGGTCCCTCCGGAGCCCGCTTCCCCCCGCCGCTGACGGAGGGGACGCAGCCTAAAACGGAGAGGCGGCGGCTTGGCGGAGAATCCCACTGGGAAGCCCCCAGCATCCCGGGAGAGCGCGGGATCGGCGCTCCGGGTGCCCGCGGGCGGGGATGCGCCCCGCGGCTGGAGTGGCTCTGGCACGGTCCGGTCCGTCCCCCGCTCCGGTCCCGCGGGTCCCCCGCTCCGCCCGTGGGAAGCGGGACCGCCGCGAGCCTGGCGTACGGGTGCGTCTGTAACTAATCCCGTCGGGTTTACCTTCATTCAGCTGTCTAGGAATTCACTTGGTTTAACTTCTGTTATTAGTCAGAGGGGAAGCGTACCTCTGCGATTCACGGCTGCGTGAAATAAAACCGATAAAAAAATTAAATTGCTTGCCGTTTGGATGCTTTGGTGCTGTCTGGCTGAGGATCTTGCTTTGTAAGGGGAAAAACCCGCAACCCGCATAAATGTGTGGGGTTTTGTCCAGCTTGACATTGAAGAGGTAATTCTTTTTGAGGGGGTTAATTAAGCTATAGGTTCCAAAGCAGCTTCTATAAATTTGTCATCTTACCACCTGTATGATATATGGAAGGAGATAGAGGTAGATTTATATTAATGTGAAGCGCTGATAGTGGTTAATAAAGGATTAATCCAAATTAACACACCCCTAATATTTTTTTCCCAAGCCTTTCTTTGCCCTTTTCAAGAGGATTTGGGGAGAAGGAAGGAGACAAGAAGTCCCTTTACAGCAAACTAATATGAACAACATGATCAGTATCTTCAGCTTGGCTCCTGCTGCACAGTAGTCTACAAAATTCTGAAATATAGGAAGAATAAATATTTTTTCTGGGAAGAACAAGATAGGGGATAAAGTCCAAATTCTTTCCCCAGAGGGTGGTTTTAGGACACTATGGAATGTGAGCAGAAAATGCTGGTAGAGGGGAATGTGAGGGCTTTGTGCCATTGGTTGGTTGATCTACACCATGTAAATCAGAAACATATTGCTCAGCTCCATACCTCACGGTACTGCTCTTAAGCTAAAGATTTTGTAATATAGTATAAAAGGAACAGATTCATATATATTTAAGCGGAATCAAATTGATATTCCTCATACAGTTTGAGAAATCCAAAATATGGCAGCCTCAGCAAAGCCTTACAGGTCAGAATGGGATTTTTATTTAGGAGGTGCTCTGCTCATGAATGTCATGAGAGATGCTTAATTGCAGGAATTTTTGGCAGCAGCCTTTAGTACAGATTCAGGAAAGCACAGCAGAGGAAATTTTGATGAAATTTTCCCAGGTAAGAAGGTTCCATTAGCCCTAGTACCCAACTACAAAAATAGGTATCTTTAATTAATTAATACAGAAAGGTAATGAAAACAATTATTAGAAAAAAATCTTTAAAAAAAAAGAATAAAACTTGCTTGGCACAAAGCAAGAAACCCTCGCTATTAAGTGGGTAGGATGCCAGTTTTATCAAATTTATCTTTAATGTTTTGGAGCATTTCTGTCCAGAAAAAGTGGAATAATTAGAGAATATAAAAGGAGGATTAGTAAATAAAACCAAATAACTCTGCATACATACCTGAACATCTATTATAGTCTACTTTAGTTGAGGGTCAGAAGCACCTTGATCTGCACAGGTTCAATGAATGAAGTTCATGTATACTTGTCCCACCACAACACAATACAGAAACGAGTAGGAGGTTTCTTGACCACAAGAATTCTGCTATCCCAAGTTTGCTTATTTTAAATTATCAATATGATGTGAATTTCACCAGTGTGGATCTAACTGACTATTTCTTGCCCCTTTGAAATCAGGTGAGGATGCTCTTCTTCCAAACAAGATTCCTTGTCCTAAGAGCTCTGCCTAGCTGCTTGTCTGCAGCACTCACCAGAGCACACCATGTAGGCTATCTACAACACATTGGTACAGCATTTGGAGAAATCTGTTGTCAGTCCAGCTTTTCAAGAAAAAGAGGAACGTGCTTTTCACTGTTCTGAACTAATGGAATAAAACAACAAGAGGTGAGTATAAATCTCAAAGATAATCACATTCTTGTAATACCACTGTGAAATACAGATGCCTCACTGAAGGAAGAGGCAGCAGCTGGTTTGCCCATCAGTAAGCATGTAGCTCAAAGTACTCTGTCATATGTCCCACAACTAAAGGATATGTCAGGGTATAATTAGGTCCCTCCTCCTCAGTGGAGGGAGAGAAAGGAGGGCAGGAGGGGACAAGGTACGTAAGTGTGCAGGGTTTCATTGTTTCTGCTGCTCGTGGAACAACTCATTAATTATAAAGATCTGTAAAAAATGTGTCTCACAGTGAACCACAACAGCAAATCATGCTGAGGTCACGCAAATGGGGATTAGGGAGATACAGAAATAAAGCTCAAATTTTCTGCCATCCAAATCTATATGACTCTTGGTACTCCTGACCATACATTAAATGAACCATAATATGAGAATTTCAAAGTGCTGTAAAACATTAATTGGTACCAGTAATGACAGATCTGTATTTTTTCCCATGCTTTGGCTTATAGCATTATTCCTTAGAGTGGGCTGTTTACTGGGGGAAGGCTGTCATGGAGTTTAATGGCTGTGCTTAGACTAGGACATTAGAAAACATGATTTCTGGATAATACCACATGTATAACAAATATTCTGGCAGAAAACATATCTTCATGCTATGTAAATTTTAAAAAGAGCAGAAACAAACTACAGTGAGTATTATGCCACATGAATTGCTAAGAGGAGCATCATCAAGAAGTATAATGTCCATTCTTCTGGGACAGTTATTTCAAAGGTGAGGAAGTCAACTTCGATAGGTCCTCAAAGCAATTAAAATGCAACTCCAGTGACTAGAAAGTCTTGCCAGAAAAATCTCAGAGGACAGGAAGGGAAAGTATTACTTAATGCTACATACAAGTTTGATTGGTACCTTAGATCTTCTGGGGTATCACACTCAGAATTGAAGTGGATATATCTCTATGTTCCCAGTCTTTCACACAGTAGTCTCCAGCTTTCACAACTGTGCTATCATGTGCAGCTTTTCTCCCACAAAGATTTACTAGCTGTGAAGTTTGCAAAAAGACAGCAAGAATTAATTTTCCCCCACGTTGCTTACTTGTTTTGCTCAGTGAGATTATTTATACAGGAGTCTATCCTCCCATATGAATAAAAGCAGCAGAATTAGGCTCTGGCAACAGAAACATTTCAAGCTCTCATCACTGCACTTGAGTCAGTTTACAAGAACTGAGGATCTGTAAACTTGCTGTGACTGAACTTGTCAAGAAACATCTCTATGGTGTTTTTACAAGGATTATTTTATTTTTAAGTTGACTGATGATTGCATGTTCAATGCAAATGCTTTTAAATATAGAAACTAAAATCTTGGTGATGATTTGATAATGGATATTTATACTAAAATACATGCTCCCCAGTGGACATCCAAGCTGCCAGGAGATCTAGCTGGGTTTGCTTACATATCTTCAAAACTGAAATGTTAAGGGAGCACCTTAAAATTAGCTGAGAATTTTAGGGGAACGTATGGCAATGGCACAGTTACAAAAAAAAAAAAAAACCAAAAAAAAAAAAAAAAAAACCCAACAAAAAACCCCAAAAACAAACAATAAAAACCCCATAGAGATCGTATATCTGAAAATAACTGGTGAGGAGTTGTGAGGAAATTGGCATGTCTTGTGAGCAATTGTCAAATGTTTTGGGGGACAGGAAAGGAGAGAAAGAAAAGGAAAAGAAAAGACAAAATATCCCTTCTCAGCAGCACAATATGTTGCCCTTGCAGGAAAATACCTTCTGCCGATAGGGTAATTTTCAGAGGTGCTTATGAACCAAATTGCTGATTGTCTCCAAAGTGAGTAATTATCCCAACTAGGATACTTTCCTATGAAAACTGCAAACACAATTGAAGTGGCACTAAGATAAATTATACAATAGTGAACAGCAGCATTATTGTGGTGAGGAAATGATGCACAATAAACAAAAGAGTTTCATAAATGTTTACACCACATTTATGGTTCAAGTTCTTATCCTCTTATAGGGACTTCCATAAAGTTATAACATTCATAAAGATCTAAAATTACTATCATTTTAGATAAACATTTTATGAGAGAGACAAACCCATTGTTTCCATTCTGTTTCAAGTCACTTTTAAATAAAGAACTCTCCTTTCTGCTTGAAAAACTTAAACCAAACCTGAAATTATTCAAATATTAAGAAGAGATTCACAGATTTTATGTAGGGAGATAGTTCTATGTATTATTTCTGGAACTAAATAATGACAAGGACAAATGTAAAATAATTCTGTCCAGGTAAAGATGGATGCTTAATTTTTGGAGATAGCAAGGTTGCTTGAAGTACAGTGTGCTAATTTGGTTACAATTTTAAACATTGTGCTGACAAAGAAATCAATACGCTGAATTTATATGTCTGAAGGAAGCATCATACACTTCTATGTCTGGTGCAGCAAAAGGAGTATTTGAGAGGTGAGACAAGTTAACTGCTCCGGACGCCGGAGGCAGATTTCCGTATGTTCCATGTTCCCACATTTCTATATGTGTGACTTTATTCCTCTTCTCAGACCAGTCACTCAAAAACCATGAACCAGCAACAGATACTTGGGCAGGATTATGGACATGTTTATTATTTTACCTGAAAGTGAGACTGTCAGTGCTAAGATGCTCCAGCTGGCTCTAATATAACTGCCTACATATTCAGCAACATGGCAGCTGTGTACTTTTTCTCTTTTATGGGTACTTACGAACAGACTTTTTCATGGTAGTTCCCTTCTTTCCTATCAGTTAGCAGTGGTTTATTTCATACAATTTCCAGAGCAAAGATGCTTGTTGTTTTGTGGGTTTTTTTCCTAACTTGTAAATATCATGAATGCTAACAATGTTTTGTAAATTACTGCATTTCCTTAACTCATCAGAACTTTCACCTTCATGACTGACAAGTGTAAAAACCTGATTTTAGTTACTGAAATCCCACTAGCCATTTGTTACCATCTCATCAATGAAAACTATTCCTCTCTGAACCGTATTACCAGATCATGCAAGTAATAATATTTGGTTTCATGCAGTCTTGAAGGGATCTTCAAGAATATCTTATTACTGAAGCACTGAAGAAGAGACAAGTAGATATTCTGTCCTGAGCCAAGATAAGCAGAAGTTATTTCAGCATGTGGAATAGCTAAGAATGGTTGCTACATGGTGAGAATTTGAAGAGCAGTTGTTTTTAAAGTGGTTGTGTGTGTGAAACACAAACCTTTCTCAGCTGCTGTTCTGTGACTGTGAAACTTGTTCCCTGCAGTGCTTTCAATCATGATGAATTTCAGAGACATGCAGAACAAAATTTAAATCACCCTTATTGAGCCATCCTTGCTTTCATTAAGAGCAAAAACTAAAAACATACAAAATTGCAGACGGAAGTAAGGGTCTGACTAACCTATAGAATGTAAAATTAGACATAAAGGGAAAACGTTTATGAAGACCTTTGAGTTACAGTTCTGTATTGTGTTGTGGGTGGACTAGAAGCCAGACATGAGCTGGCAGTGTGTGTTTGCAACCCAGAACCCCCCGTGTGCTGGGCTGCATCCAAAGCCCCGTGGGCAGCAGGGCAGGGAGGGGATTCTGCCCCTCTGCCCCGCTCTGCTGAGACCCCTCCTGCAGGGCTGCATCCAGCTCTGGGGTCCCAGCACAGGAAGGACAGGGACCTGCTGGAGCCAGGCCAGAGGAGGCACCAAGGTGATCAGAGGGAAGGAGCAGCTCTGCTGTGAGCAAAGGCTGAGAGAGTTGGGGATTGTTAAGCCTGGAAAAGAAAAAGCTTTGGGGTGACCTAATTGTGGCCTTCCAGTACCTGAAGGGATCCCACAGGAAAGATGGAAAGAGACTGTTTACAAGGGCCTGGAATGTCAGAACAAGGGGGAATGGTTTCAAACTGAAAAAAAGCAGGTTTATGTCAGAGATTAGGAAGACATTCTTGACTGTGAGGGTGGTGAGGCCCTGGTACAGACTGTGGATGTCCCACCCTTGAAGCTTTCAAGGTCAGGTGGGATGGGACTCTGGGAAACTTGGTCTAGTGGAAGGTGTCCACCCATGGCAGGATGGATGGAATGAAATGATTTTCAAGGTCCCTTCCAAACCAGCCATTCTTTGATTCTATGATTCTGTGATTCTATGAAGTATGCTGTACATTTTAAGTACTGCCCAGATTAGAATATCTGGAATTCAGAGCTATCTGACCACCAGACATCACTGTTCCCATTTTCATTGGAACTGTATAATTGCTGACTTACATGTGATACAGGTGTACAAGGACTGTCAACAGTCAGTGAAACTTTTATGGAGGACCTAGAAAATACATCTTTATTTATATTCATTAATAAGCCTGGGAGAAAGGGAAAACATAATTTTGAGTTTATTCATTTCTCCAAGTGATAAAGGACCCATCCAATTGCCCACACCTCCACTTCTCAAAATGGTCATGATGAAAGTGCTTAGGTGAGATTTCAAGAAGAGATCAATCCATAAATAATAGTAGAAAATCCAAAAAGTAATGGGTTTTTGTGCAAGAATTTTATGAAAGCATGTGATCTAAACCCCATAATTTATACCCACACTTATCTTTTAATTCAATTTCAGACCTACAACTTCAGAAGCTCTTATTCATGAGGAGACATCTGCTGTTTTAATGAGATATTCTGAGCTCTTGACATCTTCAGGCATATTGATACAGCAAGTGGTTTCAAAGGTTAACCGCGTTGGTTACACAACATTTTCTTTCATTAGTTTTACATCTGATGAGTTTTGAAAGATTGGAGTGCTCCGTTTTGTTTCTCTACGTGCTGTATTTCAAGAATAAACATTCTCTTATATCTTTTCTAAACGAGGTGATCTCAATCCACTTATCTCATTTGCTTTTCTTCCTGTTTTTGTAACATGATTTTTCATTCTCCTTCTACATCTGTTATAAATCCTAGTAAAGTGAGGAATTAAGCACACTACTACACATAAGAATGAACTTCTGATTTATAGTGAATTATTTTTGCACCCTGAGGTCATGTTTTTTAAGAACTGCCATAGGCACCTTTCAACTGACTTCAAAACCAGATTGCAATACCACAAGTCTTCCATAACTTAAGAAAAAATATAAATTGTCTTTTTGTAAAAATTTAAAACTTACAAGAGTCTTTAGAACAGAAAATTTCTTTTTCATTGCTTACTTGTTCACATTTTCGAAGTAAATAATGAATGTTTTCTGATAAATAACAATTTGAGTTGGCAAATGTCAGGATGTTGTGAAATTTGTCTTAAAAGGAGGGAAAAATATTGTATTTTTAGGGAAATATCTGTTATCCAAAGTACATAGATATATAAAATAGGGTTTTTCTTGGGAGATAGAGAATATTTCCAGAGGTTTTAATCCATTTAAGATTTTAAGTTTTTTATTACCCACATTAACAGAGTATGGTATATTAAGAACAGAACTTACGGAGCAGTAAATCTTGTAGGGCACTAAAATTTTTTTGCTCAAGAAAAAGTTCATTTGAAAGTTATCTAACTTAAAACAGGGAAGCAAACAACCAGTAGTACTTACATACATTGAGAAACATACTGAAATCACACTTATCTAAAATAATAATGATTGTGTTTACAACACACCTGCTTATGCCTTTTTTATGTTAAATTTCATCTGTGTAGATGTAGTTACAGTTAATAACAAGGATTGAAAAATACATTTTGAAAGAGAATTTTTACACTAACTTCAATGGAGGTAAAATTTAAATAATCTTTTTTTAAATTACATGAACAATTAATTTAAAATGTTTGTTTGGGAGAAGTGGCCTTTGGGATGTTTATTGCACAAAGAAACATTTTCCATAGATCTATGTGCAACAAGCTGAAAACTTGAGAATATCTACCCGGAAAATTGTCATTAAAATAGGTGGAGGCATAACATTCCCTGACTTATATGGGAGCAGACCTCAACCTCTCAGAGCCTGAGAAAGCATAGAGATCTCTTTCTACTGAAGTAGTTGTAAATTATGTACTTCCTCAAATATACATTTTCCAGGTGATTCAGTCCCTGTTTTCAGGCACACATGATGACCATGCATGTATTCAGGCTCTTTAAACTTGGACAATTCCACAGTGGTAGTTATACCCCAGAACAGCTGGAATCAATGAGATCAATTTTCAGATGTAATTTCAGGTCATCCTTCCAGCCATTTCTTTAGACCCAGCATTTAACAATATTTTCAAAATTCTCTCTCTCTTGCAGCTTTATGAATAAAAGCCTCTGAGTTCTAGATATGTTCTTTGAAAATGAAACGTACATTTTAAAATTCTCATATTTGCCATGGACAAAGCACAGTGCCACAGAATATTTACATTACTGCAGAAGATGCAGGATTATCAGGAAAACAAGCTAAGAGATCCTTTTTCTGCAACAACTGTGCCAATAACACTGATGAAATCATCAGTTATGTTTTTGACAAGCAAGAGAAATCAGTGTATTGAATGTAGTGTTGTGCTGACTTGTACTTCATAGGAGAAAGAAAGGGTGTAGGATTGAGAAGGATAAATATTTTTCAGAAAGAGAGTTATAAAGGAAAATATTACATAAGAGGCTAATGAAAATACTAGTTTTTTTTCCTTGAGGATCTTCTGTTTGTTTCTTATATTTAGGAACTCAGAAGAACATAACTAAAGCTGATTTAGGACTGGATTGCTCCCTCTACTCAACAAATTATAGGGTATCCAGATGTATTGAGGAGGTTTGGAAACACAGAGTAGAATCTCTGTGGCATTGTCCACCTTGGACCCAGGGGACTTACTGAAGCACAAATGATTTTTTTGTCTTGGGAGTTGGTGGAAAAGATGGTAAATGAGACATTTTTGGAGCACTGGGTTAGCCAGTGCAAAAGAAAGAGAGAGGGGCTGGAGTAAGTCCAGCACAGGATCACAAGGATAATTAAGGCCTTGGAGCATCTGGGAGGATGAGAAAACTGTGAGGATTCAGCCTGGAAAGAGAATGTTCAGGGGAGATTTTATCAGTGTGTAAAAATACGTGATGGAGGACAGGAAAGAAGTTGAAGCCAGAATCTTCTCCTCACTGTCCAGTAACAGGGCAAGAGACAAAAAGAATTCTTTAAATCTTTCCATAGTATTTTCCTTTCTCTCAGCATCCTCAAGAACTTTTCCTCCAATTGAGTGCCAGAGACAGCAGCAAGAGAGGGTGATAAGAGGTATTCTGGTTTTTCATTTATGTTAATTGCCAACTAAATTTCTACTTGAAAACATTTAAGTAAGGGAAACATGAAAGTATTTCTTCTCTTTTTTCTTCCTAATAGCATCCTTGATGTGAAATTTCAAACAGTCATAAAAAATGATCAGTATGAACTCTTGAATTGCATTATTTATGCATGCTGAATTTAAATAATAATAGTAATTATTAATAAGCTCCAGGAAAACTTGAAATTATAAAAGAAAAAAAGAAAAGGACCGGTAAAGAAGAACAAGTGACTCTTTGATTTAAGCAAATCATATGAGGTATTAGAAATGTCTGACTTAAAAGAAGTCACCCTCAACTCAGACTGTCTATAACTCCAGTAAAATTAGTTCATGAGAGCCTTGTGGAAAATTATGAGATGTCAGAACCTCTATCTAATAAATTTTGTTTGCTCTTGTGAGATGCCTCTAACCAAAGTAGTAGTTCAGCTCACTTTTAGGATTAGGGTCATCAGCCTTATCTGTGTTATAGATGTTACTGCACAAAAAAACTCTTTTTAGGATGATTCTTTGATAAGAGCTAATAGACTCTTTCTGGTTTCACCCTTGATATCCATATTTTATTTTATTTTATTTAATTCTATGCATTATTCTTCCATTTTCTCTCTTTTTTTTTTTTTTTAACTAAAATTTGCTAGTTGTTATCTTAGTATTTTTCTTAATAGTACCTATCATCTTTTGCCTTAACATCCTTAGATACCCATAAAAATGTAATTCACGTACTATATATGATTGCAGATTTTGTTTGCTCTTTTTTTTTATACTACTGCAGATTATATTTTGGCCGGACTTTCACATTAGCTGGGTACTCAAAATATTTTTCTGCCTCCAGTTATCATTCACTGTGCTAGCATGGCTACTGAACTGCAGTATGCTTTTCTAAAAAAACTTTCTGGTGGCCTGAGGATGCAAGAAGTTTGTGCTTACTCCCAGTTACAAGAGCAGACAGGCAGCTTGTGGAACCGACACGTGTAGAAGATGTCGTGGTGATGCACAGGACATCTCCAGTTCACATCCTGCAACAGACCTTTAGCACAAGAAAAGGCAAAGAAGAATTCTAAAAAACTTAATTGGCCACAATTCTAACATTTTTCAAGGTGTTTTAATAAATATTTCAACTTTATTTGCCAAAGTCTTGTTAATATTACGTATGACTTCAAGCCAAACTTTCTATTTCTCACATGGCATTTTTTAATATTGCCTCAAAAATTACAAACCTGGCAGTAATATATGGTACAGTAACACTGAACCCTTCCTGAATATTTCATTGCCCTTCCTTTCAGCATTTCTGCTTCGAAGTCCTTGAATCATAAAATCACAGAAAGGCTGGGACTGGAAGGGAACGTTAAAGATCGTTTCCACACCCCTGTCATGGGCAGGGGCACCACTCGCTACACCAGGTTGCTCAGAGCCCCATGCAATCTGTGCTGGGACACTTCCAAAGATGGGGCATCCACACCTTCTCTGGAAAATCTGCTCTAGTTTCTCACCATTCTTACTGGTGTTTTTTTCTTTTTGAATGTCTATCTAAGCCTACTTCATTTAATTTTGAAGCTGTTTCCCCTTGTTTTGTCACTGCTTGATGGAATTATTTTGGATCAGTGTTTTGATTGTTGTCTAAATGTGGTTTGAAAAATACAGGTCTGGGGTTTTTTTATATGACCAAATAAAACATCCTGTAGTTGTTCAATTTGTGAACAAATTCGTGATTTGACACATTTGTCCCATTCTTAGTGAATAAGATTTGCATAGCTAAAAGCATGCCTTGTAACCCTTTCTCTGAAAGTTAACAGAGCAGTCATTCTATGAGGGTTCCTCAATCCTTAAGACACTTTTGAAGACAAAGAGAGAGAAGTCCAAGCAGATCCTCTTCTTTTTTTTGTCTTTTTATTTTAGTGTTGAAAATAATTGATCTAATCGGTTGAAGTTGTACATCTATAGTTTTATAGCTATACCAGCTTAAATACCAAAATGACAGAATATCAGCATTTGAAAAGAGGAAAAACTACTAATCAAAAAACCAGAGTCTTTTCACAAAGATATGAAAATAAATAGACCTTTAACAAAGGTTTTATATACATTCAGAACGGCTGCAATATTTTCTCTTAAGGGACTGCATTTCAATTAAAGTAAGTATTTCATTTCCCTGTGTATTCTTGCAGTTATACACTGAGAGGACAATGACTCTTCAATGACTGAGTAAAAATACTCACTGTCTTAGTGTTTGAAAAGCCTCTGCCAGGAGAGGAGATTCACCTCTCCTTGAAGACTCACAGATGGATGTGCACGTTCATACTTAGGAAGGAGATATCCTTGAACATCTAACCAAGGAAATGAGTTTTGCATTTGATTCTAATTGTTGTTGACTGTTTTATGAGTTTTAGTCCTGGAATACGGAGTACCACAGTCTAGATTTTGTTCATCAGATAATTCCCCTTACTGGGTTTTTTATTATTTCTAGCTTGGACAATGGCATTGGGATTTGCTTGAAATGCAGTTGCAGATCATGGAAGTCATAAACCAGGTAGGTTGCAAGGGACTTCTGGAGGTCATGTTGTCTTCCTTTCTCTGCTTAAAAAGGGAAAATTTCAGAGTTAAATTAGATTACTCAGAGCTTTATGAAGGCTACAGAGACCCTGCCATATTCCTGAGTAGCACATACAAGCAAGTGGTTCAATGAATTTTATTCAGTAGAGAATAAGTAACAGCTGCTGTACTCTGAATTAGGTGGAAGCATTTTGAAGGTTTTGTTGTTTTTTTGCCTAACTCTTTTAAAAATTAGTGAATTTAGAAACATCTAAAATATTGTTTGATGTAGGAACATTGGAATTTTTACAGCAGAACAGAAAATTTTTTCCCTTTAATTCTTCTATTTATGAACCAATGCCCAATTGAATGAATATCTCAAAAAAACCATCCAAACCAGCAGTAGATAATCTGATATATATCTAATATTTAAAAAACAAAAACACGATAATTGTAGATATTTTTGTTTATAGAAAAGATTCATTCATTAAAAAAGACTTCTTAAATTTTCATCTTCAGCAAAACTTTATGCCTACTAGTCTTAGAAAATTGTGCAAGAAAGAATTATCTTTATTCATTCCTTATTCTACAACATGCAAATGGTGTCCCAGTGTCATTTATATTGCCTTTCTTCAAAATGTGTGTATTACACAATAGCAGGACAGTATGCTTTCTTTTGTCCAAAAGTATCTGCAGCTGTAAACTTGTCTATGAAAAATTAAAGATATGTTTAATGATAAAATAGTCCTATCTAAACTAAAGATCATTATGTTAAGTAGTGATTAAATAATGATTAAGTTATGATTACTTATAGGTTACCTGGGGGAGCATTAGTTTAAAAAACAGAATGACCAAGCACTCCAGAGTTCTGGTCAAAGAAGAAATTTCATTCTTCTGTCTTGTTGAGTTCTATAGCACAGCACTCTCCTCAGTTTCAAATATCATAAGGTAAAATAATTTTTTATAGTCTGTTTCTTTCATATACTGCACAAGAAAGACACTGGACACTATTTCTGATGAAAAACAAAGAAAAAAAATCACAGGACGTCAGTGCAGTAACATTCATACCCACAGGGAGGAATTCAAGATGAAAAGATATCTTGACAGTAGCTTCAACTGGATCAAATTTGACATATTTGAAGTAATGGTATATTATTTTCAGTCTGTTTCTATATATTCTTTTCTCATAATTTTAAGTATTAAACTTATGTTTGTCTTCATGTGTAAGTTTCTGGTTCTTGCTGCCACTTTCAAACTAATATTTTATTTAGGTATGTCTCATAAAAGTATAGCTATCTTTTTCATAATCAGTTTTTGGTACCTTTATGAATGAGTTCTTTAATGATATTATGACCTACTATCACAGCAAATTACTTTTTTCAAGTATTCAATGGGAGTCTGATTTTATATTCAAATTGCAACTAGGTCTGAGGCCATTTTTTGATTCTTTAAATGAGAAAAAACATTTTGGGGAACTGACAAATTAAAGAGGAAGAAAGTAAAACTATTAGCAAACATTTTACTTGTGATTAGCTTTGCCCAAAAGATTGATTTGAGAATGATGTTTCACTGTAAAAGACATAAAATTTAAATAACAGTTCATTTCAATTAACAATATCCATTAGAAACCTTACACCTATTAAAAAAAAAAATACATGCATTGTCTAAAAAAATTGATATTGGCCTATGGAAAATCTGTAACCAACCCTTAACTCGTGTCTGACTTGTCTAATAGTCCATTAACCTACTGAAATTTGAGCAAATCTAAGTTTACAGAATATAAAATCACGTAAAGTAAAAAAAAAAAAAAAAAAAAGAAAAAAGAAAAAAGAAAAAAATATATATATAAAAAAAAGAAGGTTTGATTAAAAAAGAAGACACATTTATGCAATGAACAATTCTGTTTACCTGTTGTGTTCTGTAATTTGTCCCTTACTACCTTTCTGCTGAGGAATACTCTAATAAAAGTAGCTCTTTGTTGCTTCAACTTCCAGCCTAAAGATTTTGGTTAAATTTGCAAGGATTTAAGTTATATTCTCTGAAGGGAAAGAAACAAGATGAAAACATAAAATTGCCTGTTAAAATCAAATTCCTCTGTTTGTGCCTGGCCTGCTCATCAGGAACTGCATGCCCTGTAATTGAAGTTAACTACCCATACCAGCACATATGTGAGTAACTCTACTGCTCTGCTGTATTCCTCCAATCCAGGAGAGTAATGAAACATAAAGCAATAAATTTAATCAAATCCCAGATTAGTGGGGGTGAGAAGGAGAAAAAGAAACTGCTGCAAGATGTTTGGTATTAAATGCCTGAATAAGAAAAGCAGACTTCTGACTGCAGGGGTCATTTCCAGGAAGATTCCCTGGTCAATCACTCCAATTGTTGTTTTTCATCACAAATATTTTTGCACCTTGCTTTAAGGACACTTTGGGTATCTGTTGAACTCCCTAAACTATGTACTGAATGTTTATTTCTTACAAATAAATTCTACTTATCTTAGGCTTTAACACACAAACAGATCAGGTGGTTGCCAAAGGCTTGAAAAATATTAAAAGCAGCAAAGTGTTCACTGACTGAAACTGCACTCCATGAAGATCACGAGTTTTTAAATTTCTTTTTGGCAGTAAAATATCTGAATGGAAGTTGGTGTCAGAAAAAGTGGAAAGAGCATTGAAGGGAAGAAAAGACAACATGTTTAGATACTCTTCTGTCTATCTGGTACAGGACAGAATGATTCATTTTGAATATATGTCGTAATAAAAGAATTTCCTTCATACTGTCTTAATTCTCAAAAGAAAGAACATAAGCATTTTTGCTAAGACTGGTGTATCCTCACTAAACAGTATTGATCAAAGATGCACATAGAGAAGTTGATGGATTAGGCCTTCCCTTTTTTTTTTCTTTTTTTTTTTTTTTTTAATCAGGAAAGATAATTGTAACACGAGACACACTGGTGCAAACTAACTGGAAGAAAATTATAGAATTATAGTAATGTGTCTGGACCTATGAATCTACCAGATATTAGGATCCATTCTCAAAGAGACACAATGCAAAAAAACCCATTCCTAATTCAAGTACGGGAAACCTCATCAAGACCAGTGGCCTTGGGAATGCCTGTCCTGGTCTGGCAGAGAATTTGATGGCATGAGATTCTTGCTCAAGAAACAAACTCAGGCATAATAAGAGAACTTGAACTATTTTCTACAGCAAAGGTTACAATCAGATCTATGCTAAGCGTATAAATTCTATACTCGCACTAAAATTTAGCTGTGGATTACATGGGTTTTGATTTATGTTGTCCTTGAAAAGTTGTTAATAGGTTTAGTGAACAAGGGGAAGACTCCAGCATATGGAAGTATTCACTCTTTCAGAATGGACATGATTAAAAATTGGTAAGTTCTTTTATCTTTTATAGTTCATATTTCTTTTTCTGTACCATAGGATCTTGTATTTTTCTTTAGTTTTATAGCAGATACCCTTTATTACAATTTACCTTTCAAGCTTAGGGGAATATAGCAAGCTAATATGGATGGGAATATGAGGACTAAACCTCGCAATTTCTGTTTCTCCCCTTCTTTTTGCGGACTTTACATTCAATTTTTAATGTATTTGCATATGATTAAGTGTGTGCTATACAAGTACACACCAGTAAAATTTATTATCTGTGTGCAATTCACATCTTCTCTGTACATCTACAGCTGGGGATACCACAATCCTGCATTGAGGACCCCAGTTCCTATTACTTCAACTGAATCCAACTATTCAATCAGCAGTTAGAAATGACTATTCAGTCAGATACACCACTAAAATTAGATATCTCTTTACAAGAGCATTTGCTTCTCCTTTCCTTGTCATCTTTTCAGAAAGTCTTTGTCTGGAAATGAAAGAGCTGAGTTACATTTTGCTGCTCTGATTCATCCTGAGGTAAAGTTATACTTATGTGGGTTTTGATTAGACTCTTAATCCATAGGGATCACAAAATCAAACCTCTATGATATTTGCTAATCATAAACACCTTGTGTCAGGGTTTGTTACTTTGTTTGGTCTTCTATGTCATGATGTGCTGTAGTGAGTCTTTGGCCGAGAGAACTCACACGAACATAAACATAAATTGTTCTTTTGTCTTTCCTTCATACTTGCTTCTCTAAAGGACGCATTTCATTATAAACAATTTTGAAAGATCAGTATTTATTGCAAAAAACGAAGGACATTTTTCTCAGGGAAAAAAAAAGACAAACTGAGAAGAACAGTTAAGATTTGTAAATGCAGTACTTCATATTTGCTCCATGTACTGTTTCTGATGTGGAGAGAGGCATTGACTCCATTACAGCAGGGAAGTATGGCTCTCCAAAAACATCACCGAACTGGCAGGAAATGGAATCACATTTCATAAGTGGGTAGAACTGGCATTTCTGAATGCATGCAGAGATCTGAAGGATCTTACTTATTGGGTGAAATCTCTATTGATCAATAAGTTACAATAAAAAGAGCAGGGTATTGATTCAAATTTGCTGTAGATACCTAAAGGATTTTTGCTATAAGACCTTTGGGCACAAAAGTCAGGTCAGTTCAGGTCACTGCTACACTTGCACTGCTTCTTATAAGGCTTGTCCTCCACTTGTTCAGGTGTTCTCTATGTAATAATTCCTATAATAAGCAACTCAAATCATGGCTTACAACAATTTAAAGATCTCCATTACAATCTCCACCTCTGATTATTTTGAGCCAGGTTATAGTGTTTATATAATTGTAATGCACTCCTCCCCTTGCTCCCAGCCTGGCTAACAACAAGGGGATCCTGCTATAAGTGTAATTTCCATAACATGCAACTCAAAACCTGGATTGCAACAAATTAAAGGCATTTTCATTACCATCTCCCTGTCCCCTTTGGACCAGATCATAGATTTCAACATTGGAATGGACTCCTCCTTTTCCCCTCACTTCATCTTGGACTTACCTGGAGACTGCAGTCCCTTAGGGGTGTACTTGCTCCAAGTGGAGCCTTATCTGAAAGCCAGTCTCTCCAGAGCTACAGCTGTTCTGCAGAGCTGTAACTGGCACAGACACTTGGAGATACACCTCCTTTATTGTGCTCTTATTCACAGTCACAGATGTTCCAGGGTGTCCTGCTCATCCACAGGACACCATGCACTTGACTCGAGTTCACACTGGATTTCCAGCCTTCCCAGTGCAGCAGCACAGCAGCAGTGGTGATGCCCTGGCCATGTGCCAGCAGAGGCATGGCCACTGCTGCTACCAAAATGTTCCCAGAGTGAAATAAGAAGCAGCAGAGCACTACAGCAAGCAGCAAAATAAGAGCAGAGCCACTAATGAGCACTAGACTGGAATATACAGGTAGGTGAGCAAGCCCCATGGCAGGCACAGGAGACTGTCAATTAAAACCTAAGCAGCAATGACAGCTCTGCATTTGATCTGGCACATTTCAATCAAATCTGTTGTTATCTCAAAATCTTTTACCTCCATGTTGCATGCCAAAAAAGGACTGTCTTTAACCCCAGCCAGCAACTACACCCCATACAGTCACCTGTACACTTTCCCCCTGGTGGGATAATGGGGCAGAATCTGTAGAGCAAAAGTGAGAAAAATCATGAGTTGAGAAAAAGATGGTTTAATAGAGAAAGGAAAAGTCATGCTTACAAGCAAAGCAAAACAAGGAATTCATTCCCCACTTCCCAAGGGCAGGCAGGTATTCAGTCATCCCCAGGAAAGCATGATCCTCTCATACCTAATGGTGACTTGGAAAACAAACGCTGCCTCTCTAAAAATATTTTTCTTCTTCCATCTTTCCCTAACTTTATATGCTGAGTGGGACAACATATGGTCTGGTATATCCCACTGGTGGCTGGGATATAGACATAACCATCTATCCTGGTTATGTCCCCTCTCAACTTCTAGTGTGCTCCCAGCCTTGACACTGTGCAAACATTGCTCAACTATAGCTAAACAGCCCTGTGACGACAGTTTTGAGCACAATCCAAAGCACAAAAGCTAATTTGGAAAAAAATATCTCTATCCCCATCAAAACAAGCACAAATACATAGCATGAGAAACACATTCATTACACAACACTGAATATAACCATTAAAGATTTTGAAGCCAAAAGACCTATATACTACTGCAAGGCTAAAATATACATACTAGTGTAAGATTATCAATTTAATTAATATTTTAGTGAGGTGGACTCTACTCAGAAACTTTTATATTACAGATATCATGAAAAGAAGCACTTTAAGGGGTAACTAGCAGAATATCAATCTGACAATGCTGCATATGCCTGCAATACAGCCTTGATATGTAACTGACATCACAAAATTAAAAATTCCAATGTAACAAACATGAACAGAAGGGAATACTATGTCAATTATTATTTCTAGATTTTGAGTTTTTAATTTATGAAAAAATATATAAACACTACATATACCTAGAAGACTATCTTGTACTAGATGTGCTATTATACTGAGTATGAGGAAGGTCACAACATAAAGAGCTTAAAAAAGCTTTTATATATGTGTTCTTCTTCTTTTCTGATAGGTTTGCAACGTTCAATGGCAAAACATATATTCGTCATAGGGACTACTATCAGTGAATGAAAAGAAAATAATAATTACATTCTAACCTTATTTGTAAGAGAAGCATGTTTTGATAAGCAGACCAGTAAAAAAAACCAAGAAACCAACCCTCACAAAAAGCCCCAGGGAACAAAATTACATTTACAGCTTGACTGAGACTTCATATTTATCTCCAAGAAGTGAGTTGGCTTGCTCCAGTGCCTCAGTTTCTTCTAACTAATATAGAAATTACAGGCATTACTTAGAATATATTGAGAGCTGTTGGAGAAAAAGTTAATTGAAACTTAGAGCTAGCAGCTTAAAGATTAATAATAGCCAGAGCAGACAAAGCCAGCAGTTTAAACATCAATAGCTAGTGTAGGCAAAGCTTGTAGATTGTGGTATATGAGCTGTAACAACAGTATTCCAACATGCTAGAGAAGCTGACCTGAGGGGATGTGATATTGTATAAGGAGCCGACCACTTAGCAACTGCTTAGTAACCAAACCAGAAACAAATCAAACGGATAAAAAACAAGGGGATCCAGGACCTTACTGTTATTCTTGTTAAAAACTTATGTTTGGAGTGGAGAATTCAGATTGCAGGGATATAATTGCCCGGGGACTTTTTTGTATGGGATCCCTCTTTGGAAGCAGCCAGCTCGAGTTGTAGTGTTATTAATAAAAAGTACTTTCATAAAGGAATCTGTCTTTTGGCTATGCAGAATTGTGGAGACAACTATTTTCCAGTGGCTGGCATGTGCAATTTCCATAACAGAGCTTAACTCATTAGTTATTATAAAGCATATAGGTCTTCACATAAAAGGTACTACTGAAGTGCAAGGGTACCATTTTAATATGAAAAGAATAAAGTGTGAAACATAAAACACAAAATGCTTCAAGCACAGAAAAGGATGGGGAGTTTATAGAATGAGGCCAAAGGAATGAAAATATAATTTTAGGGAAATGTGAAGCCTAGTATGAAGTATTATTGCTGCAAAAATATTAATGAGGAAGGTAGTCTCTTGTAGTGGATAGCCCTTTAAGAGACATTAGGGATAATTTATTGGTAGAGGTGCCTGTCACCACAGGCTATTTACATGAACTGTTACTTGAGCATTCTCAAAGGAGGAAAAAAGGCAAAAGAAAGAACACCAGAGAAATACTTACACCAAATCAGAACAAGAGCAAAAGCCTGAAGGAAAGCAGCATTACATGAGATAAAAACCAGAACAATTTGAAAAAGGAAACATATCTACAAAAAGACACTAAAAATCTACAGGAGCCAGTATAGAACAGCAGAAATCCAATGCACAAGGGGTGAGCCTTCGAGTGATTAAAGTAATCACTAGAAGAACCTCAACACACATCCAAGTCTGGAATTATACAAGGAAAGTAAGATAATGCTGACTAAAGGAAAAAAAAGCCAAAACAAAAAACAAAACAAAAAACCCCAGAAGAATGAACAACATTGTTTAAGGCTTATCAGGATGGTTCCATGAAATACCTTGGTGACAAAACCAGTTTTATAGGAGCAAGTGATACATAGATTTTATCAGAGAAATTCTGGACAGAATGTACAGCCTTCAAAGAAACATTATAAAATCTCGCTTATTACTTGATCAAGGATGACTTTTATCAAGGCCATCTGGTACTGCAGGAGATATATGCAGTTTAGGAGAATAAAGAACTATCTTGAGGAATAAAGAAAAATAACGTGAGAAGGAACAAACAAAAATGGATGCATGTGTCACATGCGGTACTCCAAACACCAGTGTAGGGTCCTGCTGTTTTCACTGTGCTTGGCAAGAGAAAGATGTTTCTATTTAGTCACAAAATATTAAAAGGAAGCAAAATGAATAGTGGCGGAAGACAGGAATTAAAAAAGCTTACAAAGCAGTTATACTTAAAATAGCCTGAATAGTTAAACAACTTAAATGCAATTAAAATGCACTTTTTAAAACCTCAGAGCTAGTCAGAAAAATGCTATTAAAATATATTTCACCAACAAACATGGAAAATAAGTATCAAAATAAAATCTTAACTCCAGATTTTTAAAAAAATAACATAATCTTTGAGTTTTACGGTGGTTTGGGTATCATACTTTTTTTTAGCACTGAGGACAATGTAATTTCAGGCATGAACAAGATAATAAATCAGAATGTGTAAATAGTAAAAGAAATTATTATATAAAGATAATTTCTTTCAGGACAAGGAAAGGTATCTTATTAGTGGAAATTAATGATCAATTAATGTAAATTTTATTATAAAGACTACATTTTGGTCCAAAACATTTTGCTAATTCTAAACAATTTCAAGTTCAAGTTGATAATTATTGCATCTTCCTGGTATTTTGCAAAGGTAGAAAGTAAGCCTTCCCTGGATCTGTGATAACAAGTAATTATGGCAAAGTCATATTTAGTATTATAGGTAGAAAAAAAAAAATTAAGAACTTGAGAATCTATTAATTTGAAAGTATTTTCCCCTTATCTTCAATAATGTGGTTTTGTAGATATTTCCCTAATTAGATTATTCGCATTTTGCAAATATTGCTTAGGTGCAACATATCATAAGGTTCAACCACAGTCATATGAGAAGACACTCTATTTTTTATTTTGTCTTTTTCCTCTCCTTTTGGAATCAGACATAATTTTGACTCAATCAAACTGTTCAATAAAAAAATTATTATCTTCCAGAAAATCATGTAAATTGGATATGTATCCAATTCTGCAACACAGGATTTCATCCTGATTTTGTTTTACTTTAGTTTTTTGTTTTAATTTCTTCTTTAATACGAGACTCTCAGAATCCTTTTCTGTCATAACATTGTTATAGAAAATCTAATGGGTCCTGACCTCTTTCTGCTACTGCTTTTGATATATTTATAATAAAGCATGTTAGTAGAGAACTAGAATGAAAATGGCAAGTAGTTGTGAAGCCACATTGCTGAAGCCTTATAAAAGTATGGCTAAGACTTAGAATCCAAGGTAGCTCAAACTAGTATGAAAAAGCAAATTACTGGTTGTTTTTTGGTTTTGTGTAAAAGCTAACACCTGAAGTAGCTTTTTACACCACATCCAAGCAAACCATACTTTCAACAAGTTTATTAAAATGCTTTGTGTTCCTAACAGAGGAAGCCAGTTGCAACCTGTTGAGTTTGGGTACAGGTCTCAACCTAGCTCTGACAGAGTATGCATCCTGCAAGCTTGGGACTGTGGGAGTATCTTGGATGGAGTGATGCACTTCACTGATACGAGACAAGCAGAAATATGTTTATAGGTATAAAATAGAAATTTATCAAAGATGATGGTAAGTGTGACAGGGCTTTAATATGTTCTGACAAGGTACACTTTACTGCTGCAGAGAGGACAGGGTCAGACAAAACTCTCAGGGAGGCCCTCCTTTTGAGTCACAAGGTTCAGAAAAGATCTCCTTGCATTACTTGCAGCTGGATCCAGATTTACTCCAGAACTTGATCAATGGCTTCTGTCTAAAGGACTATATGTGCACAATCAAACCCTTATATCACTTAGCTAAGATTTCAAAGTTCACTGTGCTCGTTCCCAATTCACTTACTGAGTGTCTGATTAGATAAGGAATCTCTAAACACTTGAGCAGCAACCTTTCAAGGTTGCTACTCCATGTTTATCCTATGAAGGACAGCTGAGCGTGCCCTGGTCTCTCCACTGTTTATGGAGTTAGGAAATAGGCTCATGGTCATATGTGCATCCTGACTACAGCTGTCAGTGTCTCCCAAACATGACTTGAGTCAGAGCTTCACCAGCACTGGGGTTAGGTGTGTGCATAGCTCAAATTAGCCCTTGGCTATTGTGTTGTTACCTGTCTCCCCTGAATCCATAGGTACAATGACAAGAAAAAGACTCAGCTGAATAAGGTAGTCTGCTGACAAAAGACATGGAGAAGGCTGTGCCACTCAACAATTTCTTCAGGAATTCCAAGCCCTGAGATACATGGGAAAATCTGGAGCAAGGACTGCTTGCTCTACCTCTTATCATTATCTGTGGAAGAGGATGAAATTTGGGACCATTTATACTGACAGAACATACCCAAGTCTCTCAAACCCATTGAGATGCACTCACAAGTGCTGAGGGCAGTGGCACTGAGGCCACACACAGCTATCTGTGGAAGACTATGAAAATCCAGGGAAGTTGATGAAGATCAGAAGAAAGAAGGTGATATTTCACCTCCGTCTTCAAGGGCAGGGCCAGGCAAATCAACTTAACCTCAGTCCTCAGGAAGAGGATGTAGCAAATAATCCTGGTAACCATTTGTTAACACACAGAGGACAAGAAGGTGACGGGGAGTAGTCAGATTGGATTTATGAAGGGAAAATCATGCATGAAAAAACCTGATAGGTTTCTATAATGAGATGACTGGTTTGGTGCATGCGGGGGGAGAAGTGATTGTTATTTATCTTCACCTTGGTAAGGCTTTTGATATTGTCTTCCATAATACCCTCACAGGCAAGCTGATGAAGCATGGGCTGGAGAAGTGGACAGCAAGGTGGATTGAAAATTGCCTGTGATAAGCAGTGCAAAGAGAAGCTGGAAGGTGGTGCCTAGTAATGTACCCACACGGTTAATACAGGGCTCAGTCCTGTTTAACACCTTCGTTAACCAGGATGATGGGAAAGAGTCTGTACTAAGCAGGTTTTCAGATCATATAAAACTGGCAAGAGTGGTAGGTACAACAAAAGGTTGTGTTGTAATTCAGAGGGATTTTGACAGGCTGGAGAAATGGTCTGATGGGAGCGACTGGGTCCCCAGAATAATTCTTGACTCTCCATCAATGTGTATTCACAACATGAATGGACACAATCCTAGGTAACCTGCTCTGGCTGACCCTGATGCAAGCATGGAGTGGAAGCTGCCTTCATGCCTCACCATTCTGTGATTCTGTGTTTAAAATGTTCAACACAATGTTCATTCATTGTGAAGCCTTTGAAATTTTAAAATAATCATATATATGATATTCAAAATCAAGAAGTATGTTACTCTACACAAAGTTAGAGTGAACATAAATCTCCTTAAAATTACATTGTGAAATAAAATAGTAAATTAACCCTTGAGGATAAATCTTGTAAATTAAATTGGAAAGATTAAGAAACATTTAACATATTTATATAAAAAGTACCAATTTGGATAGTTTTGAAAGATAAAACCACCTTTAATCAATATAAGAATCAAGAGAAGATGAACAATAAATAAGCAAACAACTAAAATACAAGTTATAGACTAATATCTAAAATACAGTCAGCTGCAGGAAACAGACTTTCTTACAAACCATATGGATTTCAAGTCTCATAATCTTTTAACCTAGATTAAAGGTGTCTTGAAAGTAGCATAAATGATAAAGAAAATGGTATGGTCTTCTTAAAGCACTGAGAAGGCTATGGGAAGATATAAGCAGATATTTCTTTCTAAGGGGCTAAAGATTGGATTTTTCTGGGTAATGTCTATCTAAATCCATCTCAGATAGACTTCACATATAATTCTCTCTCTAGGAATAACCCTTGTTTTCTATTAATTTGTTATTCTTAAGGAAATTATCTCAATTCTGTAGATTATTATACAATGTATTAGATTTTGAAGTACTGTGCTGACATCTAACCTAAAAAATGAACTCTTTTTTTTAAGGCATCAATACCTCTCCTAAAGCAAAATATTCCCAATCTTCATAAACAGGAAAAAAAAAATTTCTTCTTTTCTAAACCTGAAATTTTCATGCTAATTTTCATCTGATTTCAAGAAATGCTCATAATAAAAGTAGATTTTACTTAAGTAGTCAGTTCATTTTCTATTATCAGTAGACTGTTTAGTTTGTCAGAGAGTACGTAAGTACTCTGAGAAGGAAATGTTTACAGGTTTAATTAATTTAAAATTATATAATTAGCCACATTATCACAGTTAACAGAATCACAGAAATTACTGAGGAAGAAAGCCTATTAGATTATTTTCCTAGTCTCCCTGCCAAAGCAGGAGTACTTCCTAGGCTATTGCTCACAACACTTGATTTTTAATGGAGTTTGAAATACATTGTAAGAGGTGAACATATTTCAACCTCTCAGGAAGCTAATGAGTGGAGTTTCACAATCCTACATCTGCATGAGCCTTTCAGATGTAAGACCCTGACTTTACAAATGTTACACACTGAGTCAGTTTTTATGTACCAAGTCATTCACTAATATCTTCTGATGACAATCTGTGCCCACTGGATTAAGTGCTGCACAAAGTACATAAAAAACATCCTTCACAGCTTTTCTGGGGAGCTTTATTTACAGCTTAAACATTGAAATGCAGTTTTGCGATGTTAAATGATAATTTATTCATGATCTCAGTAAGGGCACTTTTCATTCTATCATGAGGGAAACAAGAAAGGAAAAGAAACAAGAAAGGAATGACTCAAATTCTGTAATGAAATTTCATTAAGTAAATGGTGGAGATGATAGGCATCTAAGGAGGTACAGAAAATTTTTATCTTATCTATATATAGGATTAAAATAGCCACCAGATGCTTTAGCTGCTGTATTTAGCCTAATACTTGGAAATCATCACAATTTGGAGCTGTATGGATGTTCAGGATCATAGCTGAGTCTGAGGAGAGGTGGTGGGTGTAAGGCATAAGCTGTGACTCTTGATTAACCTTCTAGAGGCAGCATAATGTGAAGTGGAAGTCCAAAGATAGCTCATTCCAAACACAGCTCAGGAAAAAGTTGATTTTAAACAAGGGATATGCTTCTCATGGCTACCTAAGAAAATCAGAACTTCACTGCAGTTGCATCATGGGCTGTTAGACAAAAATACAACACTAGGTCCAGGAAATTGAGTAAAAGTGGCAGTTTTTCAACAACAACACAAAAAATCAAATTCTGCTTGGCAAAACTGTAGTTAAAAAACAAAAATTTCAAGGATAATGAAGGTTTGAAAGAATTTGGGACTGAAAACAGTTTTTGGTTGTACAAACTCATGTGACTTGTACTGAATCATTTTCTATTCCCTGTAGAAAAGCTCATGCAATGTTTGTCAACAGATTATTCTAGGAAAAAAGTTCAACAGATTTCCTCAGTGTTTAGAATTATTCTGATTCTCTTTGTCTTTCTTTTGAACATGTAATAAAAAAACTATCTTAGTAATTTTAGTTTAGGCAAGATGCAAAAATGAACAATCCTATGTTTTTCCAAATATCTACATTTTCCTTCAGCAGTGAAGACTATCATCTTTCATACCAAGAAGAAAAAGTAAGCCACTATCTTTGCAACAAGTAAGGTAGCACAGAACAACTTTGCAGAGTCTTGAATTCAGAGAGTTTCAGGTATGCTTCTTGAAAAGAGATTGTGTATATATTGTAGCTGGTGACACCACTGACATCTTAAACATGTAAAAATAATTTCCATCATTTTGTTATCAAGCAGTGGAGCTGGAGGAGCTATACCCTTTGAGTCCCATCTGAATTTGTTCTGCCAAGGCTTTAGCATGGTGTGCTTAAATACATCTGTTAGAAATCACTGGAACAATTAGTTTGGAAAAAAACCTCTAAAATCATCAAGTCCTACCTTTGACTGATCACTACCTTGTGAACCAGACCAGAGCACTGAGTGCCACATCCAGTCATTTCCTGAATACTCCCCAAAATTGTAATTTCACCACCTCCCTGAGCAGTCTGCTCCAATGCCTAACTGCTTGTTCATTGAGGAAATTCTTCCTGATGTTCAGCCTGAACCTCCCCTGGTGCACTGGGGGCCATTCCTTCTTGTCTTATTGCTGGTTGTCTGGGAGAAGAGCTGGAGTCCCACCTGGTACTACCCTCCTGTCAGGGAATTGTAGAGAGTGATAAGGTTCGCCGAGCCTCCTTTTCTCCAGGCTGAGCATCCCCAGCTGTCCCTCAGCTGCTCCTCATCAGACTTATGCTCTGGACCCTTCCCCAGCTCTGTTCCCTTCTCTGGACACACTCCAGCACCTCAGTGTCCTTCTTGCAGTGAGGGGCCCTGAACTGGACACAGGATTTGAGCTGTGGCCTCACCGGTGCTGCTTACAGGGGGGCAGTCCTGATGTGTGCTTACTGTGTACTTGTGGCCCCTACTAACCAACAAGGTGCTAAATAACATTGCAATGTTCCTTTGTTTCACTGATTCTTGCCAGATGTTTCCAGAGCATCTGTTATTGTGATGCTGAGACAGAGCTGAGCACTCATCATATACAGGGACACCAGAGCACAAACCTCCCTTTTACCATCTGTTAAAATGATTTGCTAAATCCACCCATCACATCAATGGAGGCTCTGTGTTAACCAGAGGAAACAAAATGGTCATGTATCAGTTCACTGCCAGTATTCACACAATATGCAGGGCCCAGAATTTCCTGTGATCTCACATCTATATTATAATATTGCATGTTTCAACAATATTTTTCATAAAGAGAGATATATTGGATTGTTTTATATAACGACAAAGATATGAATATACTATAATAGTCCAAATGAAAGCATAACACCAAGCTGGCTACATAACTTTATCTCAGTACTGTAGTGGAAGAAGCTGCTACTCAATCCCCCATTCTAGCCAAGATAACTGAGAGTCTATTGTACCTGCTGTTGTACAGAGAGTTGCTAAAACTTCTTACAAGATTAATGTTTAATGAAAATAAGAGATGAATGAATTAAAAAAAAAAAAAGGAAAAACAAAAAAACCTATTGCATAGCCTGGGAAAATAGGATTTTAAATAGTAAGAAGAATGTGCATTTTATACAGTGTAGAGCATTGAGTATCTTTATGAGTAGATCAGACTGTCCAAGAATATGAAAAAGAGAACTCTAGTATTTGGTTGACATTCAGATTTTGAAACAGAATGAAAGCATGGCAAGGAAATGAAATATTGACACACTGACTAGACCCTTTAGTTATTTAAATACATATTTATGGATTTCTCCCGCCCTGCCCCCCTGTAAATCACTCACTTAGGTTTACATAGGGAGTCCTGCTAGGGAGCACCCAAAGGCATCATACAAAATCAATACAAGAACAAATACACTTAAATATTCATGAATACAAATGTATAATGCACATGTTCTCTGTTTAGTCTGAAAAGCAGGCAGGGATTCCAAGGATTTATTCTTTTCATATTCAAGAAAGTACCAATTTTATAGTGAAAAGTTCATTAGAAATGCAATAGATTAGATGAATGCTAAACTGTACACTTAACTACATGCTCTGTAAAAACCTGGCACCATTGTCTCTATGGTGGCAGATGAGCAGGTAGAAAAGAAAGCATACAGCTGACTCATAGACCTCAGAGAAGCCTAATAGTTGCAGTGGCTATGAAACATCATGACCTCAACTCACTTTCTGTGAGAAAGATGAGAAAGTACCATCTTGAACATGTATACCTCTGATACACAAATCATCTTATCATAATGTATTTTTCTTACACAAATTTTTCTAGAACCCACTTATTTCAACAAGTCCCCTGTCTCCTTATGGCAGTCACCCAACAATGTGTTTTATGCACAGTTACTCCTAGGAACACTATTTTAACAGGCATGAGTTATGTGAGGTGCAGGTGATGGATATGTCTGGACACCCTGTTCTAGGGAACCTCCTTGGGCAAGGAGGTTGGACTAGATGGCCTTCAGTGGTCCCTTCCAACCTTAAACATTCTCTTATACTGTGGTACGAAATCAGAGTTTCCATGAGATGCAGAACTGTTGAGGTCTCACTTCCTCATTTCCTAAACAATTAACTTTCTATCTGGACAGTCTAACATATTCTGCTGTTTCTGCATGTACTTTATAACCTCCCACGGAGTACTTTGTTGCCAAAATGAGTGTGCTATTTCCATTAGTAGCAGACTTCCCTTGGTGTTAAGCAAAAAATCTTGTTGGCTTTTGGGCTAATAAAAGCTATTAACAGTGAACTTGTAGTCACAAGTTGTGACTTCAAGTTGTGTTTATCCTGCTGGCCCATTACCTATCTTTATGAAAGTACACTAATATGAGATAGCTTATTAAAAATCATTAGAAGAAGGACCCATTTCTGAGTCTCCCCAATGCCTCTCAATGTCATAAGGTGCCTTCATGGGTTATTGTAGCAGCCCTTTTGGAAAATCAGTCTTTTTAGAGGTGCTCTCACCACATGAAGCCATTTCTGGAGTAAGGACCTTGGAGAGGCCTATTCCATAGACAAGATCAGGGGAATATTCTGTGATAAAATCTCAGCATCTCACTTCCTTATCCATTCCAAGCAAGACTTTGACTATCCCGTCTCATGACTTTTTAGATCACATAGTAACTTTTCCTATAGTTATGACACCAACAGAAAGCTCTCCTTTAGTCAGACAATTGGGATTTTTTACCCATTTGATTATATTTTAAGCTGTTTGCTCTGAAAAACTGTATTTGAGTGTATTGAGCCAATATATTCATAACTTGGGTTGAAGGGGACACAAGAGAGAAAGAGTTTGATCCTAAAGGATGAGTTTGTCTTGACAATCCAGCTGCAAACATTATGTCTTGCAGAGACTTCGTGTTGTGTTTGAGCTTAGTCAGGTTACAGATGGCATGATGTCCATCCAGTGCTTTTTAAAATGTCCTATTCCTACAGTAACTTTTATAGTTCTACAGATCAGGACCTGACTTGGACTAAAAAATACACAGAAACATGTATATCTCATTAGAAAAAATAAATCAGTTATGTATATTTTAATACTGTATGCCCTGTGGATGTGTGCATATAGGTGAAGGAGGCTTAGCTTAAAGTTTCTGTGTATACTGAAGTTCCTTTTGCATAGAATCATAGAAAAAACCCTCAAACTTAATTATTTTGAAGGTGTATTGAAACAAAACATGGATTCTGGGGCAATGGGGCAGAGTTTTTTGGTAAATATTGAAGACTAATGAAAATATTTATTTCCTTCAGTATAATTTAAAGTAAACTATTTAATGATAAGTTCTGTAAACTGAAATTGAACAATTAGTACCCAATAAAGGAAAATCACTTTAACATATTTTCTAGTGAAAATTTGAAGATAAATTAAATAGTAATATCACCTTTTCTTCTCTGTGCAACAAAACCCAGAAAAAGCCATGTAAATTTGTCTTTAAAACCAACTAATCCTTATTCTTTCAATGACAATGTCATTGTTTACAGTAGAGTTGGTGAATTTGTGTACTATATGATCACTGATTTAAAAATATGACCTGCTATCTAAGAATTAATCTGTGACTAACTCTAGGACCTTCTGAAAATTAAGTGAAGTAATTCCAGAGTCTGCCTAAATAAATGAATACCTAGCATATGGAAGTACACTCTTACAAACCTAACTGGATCACATTATGAAATTTGACTTCAGGTGAATTGAACTGCAACAATAATTGTTTTTAACTTGTGGGAAAGAAAAGCATCCCTGATACTGAGTTGTATCAGTAAAACCACAATGAAAAGCTGTACTTAAACTTTAAATTAACCTTTATTACTTTCTAAATAATTTTTTTTTTTGTATTTAAAGATTCTGAGCTTCTTTTCATAATATAGAAACGTACTCTTTTGCAAACTACTTTAGTCTTATCTTTTTTTTCCTTGGGTTCTTGGTCTGTACATATCCTGGGGAAAGTGCACCACTTGATGTTGCAACCAAATTAGCTGGGGTAGACAATACCTCAGCCCAGGTAGTTTGTGTAGTAACCATAAACCCTAGACCATGGGAGGAAGGATACTGACGGATGCTGATGGGATCATTCCTAAACAGGCCATGTTTCTGATTCTAGTTTTCTGTTTTGGGACCTTCAACATACAAGGTCATGTCCCTGTCCTGGGTTTGAGATTGGATCCCTGCCCTCAGGTAACCCTATAGACTGTTAAGTTAGCCACACCCCTGGGTCTTTGGATGCTGTCCCTCAGACCGTGTGGTCCCTCTGTTTGTTATTTTGCCATCATTAAAGTTCTATTTTTGGGCACTCCATCTGTCCCTATATATTTGTTTTGCCACACTTTGTCCTGGCTGGACCTGAATCGAGATCACAGAACTGCACTGTAATAACTTGAAATATACAGAAAGCTTATTTTTAATTAGTCACTAATATTTAAATCCACGCAGTGCTACCTAAGCCCTACTGGACTCCATAACCACAAGGGGGCAGAACAAACATTAATCACAGAAGTCCAGTTCTTTCCTTCAAGAAACTCACTCCTTAAGCATAGCACCAGATTTCTCTTCCATCTGGATCAAAATATCTTTGCTCTGCTAGAGACAGTTTCCCAAGAAGCTTTTATGTCCTTATCTGTAATAACTAAAATATTTTAAAAAATAAAAAAAAAAGGAAAAATAAAAGAAAACTATTATATTATTTTCCAGAAATCTTTAAAGCACTACTTAAAAACCAAGAATGATTAAGGAAAAGGGATCATTTCTCTTGCCCTTTATTTTCTGAAATGGAAACATTTTATATTTTTATTTTATTACTAAAACCAAACCCAAACAAACCCTTCAAATTCTGAGAGGTCTCTCAATTTAAGCTTTAAAGTTTTCTTTTAATCCTTTTGATTCAGGCTGGGAATGTTAATGTTTAATCCTGGCAAGGCAAAGAAGATATTAGTACGATTATAACGTGACTTATATTGAGGGCTCAGGAGTAAATGTTTTTTTTCTATGAATATAAAATACATATGTTAAAGGTAGCAAAATCGTTCATTTTATTAATTTGTTCATTTTTTTTTCATTAGTTCATTTTGTTTTGATGAATTTCTCCATAACCATCATAAACCTAAAGGCCAAGATATCTAATGCAGTAGTGAATTTTCTATGTTAATAGTTTGTATTATATAAGGAAAAACATATAACATATAGAAAGGCTGTCATTTAATATTGCCAAAATAGGTTGTGGGTTTCAGCACTCATAGTTCTTTACCAATGAAATACAGCTTAGATTAAAAGGGGGAGAGTGGATGCACTAGAAATAATCTGCATCCAAATAGTAGCAAGTTCTGTTTACAAACAGAGTCTGTTTCAGAGCAGTTGGAGGCTATTTTCATAGGAATGTTAGCAGCCCAATTTATGGCTCACATTCATATTTCTCTGCTTGCCAAATAATAAAGTGGTAGCCAGACTGAGATGTGTGCCACCTTCATTCTGGCTCCCAGGAAAATGCGTTGCTGCGGGCTTCTACGGAGTTTTAATGATCTGGAGAGGACTGGGAGCATCTGATGCATGGCAGGAGACCAATCTGTGTATTAATACAGTTGTATAAATATATTAAAACACATAAAAATCCAAAATGCTCTACGCATACCTGTTCTGCTTCTGATGCAAACGAAGTGCCTACAGAACCACACATTATTACAGTTGAGCTAATGGCCAGACTGAGAATAATGCTGTGGCTGCTAGACAGACAGGCTGCAAATTGCACTGCCTGAAGGCAAAGAATGAATTTCCTCTTCTTTGTATTGTACAAACCACGGCCTCAATTGCAGGGTGTTCCGTGGCATTTTGAGAGGACGCTGCTTTCCATACCAAGGTGGAATGAACCTTATCTCAATTTACCAGCTCTTCTGTGGACAAGCACACACACCACAGGTAGTGCACATTTTTGGGATTGGGATTGAAATTCCAGATGATTTTGGCAAACTGAAGAAGAGCTCTGTAAATAAAATAAAGGGAAAGATAATGGAAATAAAAACAAAATTGGTTTCGGCTGAAAGAGTATGGTACTTGAGTACAAGGTGTCAGCTGTCTGCTTTCTAGGAGAGAAGCTAAGGATTTATGGTTGCAATTAATCATCAACAATCTCAGGCTTCTTGGTAAAAGACAAACTAGAGACAATTAAAAAAAAGAGCACAGGTTATCGGACATGTAAATTTTTATTAATACTCCTTCATTTTGCATTGATAGGATCTCAGAGCACAAAGTAGAATTGGAGTAGATAAAAGCATTGCAGGCTTTTGGACTCCAGGGGACGAGAAAAAGTACACCCATTAGAATTTATTCAAAGGAAACCAGGAAGGATATTGTTAATAAATAATGCCTGAAAGAGGTCCTTTATTTAATAGGCGGGAGAGAAAAAACAAAGAAAATTTGTGCCTGTTTTCAGATCTGCAAAGGTTGTTTCCACAAGGAAGGGAGTAATTGATGCTTCATATCCATATTAAAAAAAATACTGCAAAAAAGACTTCAAATGCTCCCACACCACCTGGGGCCAAGGCATCTTCAGCCAAATGGCAAAACCTATCAGCATGGCAGATAAACTCCTGTTATTTTTCCACTGTAACTTGGCACTTTCTGGCCACAATATTTTTGCCTTGATTGCAGTTGAGTTTAATACAGTTGGGATGATCTGATAAAAATCGAGAGTGAATTTAGCGAAGAGACCATTTTTCATACCACAAAAAGTGAGTCAGATATTGACTTAATGGATTTGGAGAAGGCTTGGATGAGTCATTCTTCTCCCGGTTAATTGATATTGCTAGGACATGCTAAATGTATCCCTAAATAGCGAAATAATTTATAGAATGTGCTTTTCTGGCTGTTAATTGTGCAGCTGGATAACAGCATTTAAAAGCTCATCCAATTCTCTTGAAATCACTAGAAGGTTTTCCACTGACTCAGAGGAAGCTGAAGTAGCTTTTCAGGGACCATTGTCAAAGGCAAGAGGTGATCTGACTGTAAAAAAACTTCAGGATCTTATTACTCTTAACGTGCTATATCCTTAGAGTTGTTCTAAAGCTCCAAGGACAGAAGAAACCCTCCTTTATCATCCTTTTACTTTTCTAAGGAGGAGATAAATCTGATGTTTGGTTTGTGTTTTCTTTTTTAAGGACTGTGACCTTTTCGAATAGCCTTAAAACATTTCATGCATACAAACTTCAGGCCACAAAGCAGTTGACAGCTTAACAGTTTGAATTAGAGCTCATTTGGGTCCCAAGACTTACATGGTATTATCTCCTCTTGATGTATGTCTTCTAAAGTGCCTATGTTACAAATATTTACTATAAACATTGCTGTGATAGTCTCTTTTTTTTTTTTTTCTCCTCTGATGTTTAAACCTTTTTGATTATTGAAGTTCTTGCAATACATGTTATAAACTAGGAGTAAAAAAATATAAACTAAATAGGAAAAATTCTTAGAAGTAATGAAGTAACTTGATAATTCATTAATTATTGACATGCATTAGTCACTAATCCAATCCCAGGGAAAGCAGGAGCACGTCCTCTCTAGTGCTTTTTAAGACAGACATTCTGACTTGAGTTAATAATATAATCTATAAAAATATACATGTTAATGTGGGAAAACAGGAGAATAAAAATCTTAAATCGGTGAAAAAAAAATAGAAAGCTGCTGGGAAAACAAGTCAATTAACATTATCTTGTGTAGATACACTAGAATAGTTTGTGGTATCTTGTTCTGTTGAAACAGGTAAGTTTTGAAAAGATATGTAAAAGAAATAATCCAAAAGGAAGAGGCCCTTTGTATTTACATAAATGTAAGCTCTGGCCATTTTTTTATAACAGTCAAGAATTGAGCAGGAAAACATCAGAAGAAAAACTAGATATGTCTGTTTTCTTTTTAATGTTTAGTTTTGGGTGTTTTTTTTTAATCTGAAGGTCACTAGACTTGAGTTTTGATGAACTGCCAAAGGAGGCAGATTCCAGAGACAGTCCTCAGAATGGCACACACAAACTGAGACAGAGAGCTGATCTTTCTTCCATCTTACCTCAGCTGCTGTTACAGGGCTGGGCTCTATCAAGAGCTATAAAGGTCACAAAAACACCTTGAATTGTAGAAGAAAGACGACACAAAGATTTGCCTTGGGATAAAATATTTAATTGTCTGTGTAATGCAAAGTCATCTGTCATTCCAGGTGTAATAGAGTTTATGGCGTGAAGCTTAGGAAAGACTTGATTGATTTTACTCAGGAAAATGTTGGAAGATGTGGTCACAGGGTGAAGCGATCAGGTCCCTAAGACAGTGCAGCATCAGCAATGTCTGCAGTTGTATCCCATAGCTCTCAGGTGGGGCTAAATCACAGAGGCAACCAAGAGGGCAGGGCACTGGACTCCTTTTTGAGCTCCTCGTTCTCTTGCTCATGACAAAACTTGCCAGAACTGCTCATCTCATTAAAATCAGACCAAGGAAACATACAGACTCGGGTTTACCTATATATCACCTTCATATAAGTAAACAAATAAATCAAGTAACTTTTTCAAACAACAGCATCAAGAAGTAAGTTTGATGGCTCACAAAATGGGAACTGAAATTCAGGAGTTATGTAGTTACTGAGCTCTGTAGCTCATCCCTTCTTCCCTACAGAAAGTAGATGGGTTGTTTGTAAAGAGCCAAAATTTTGGTCTGTTATATTCAAGAATTTATCAACAACTCAACATGCCTGCTCATATGGAAAAAAATCCATATGGAAGTCTATATCCAGTGTGAATTTAGGACAGTGAAAACTTAGGTACATGTCCAGATCAGGTTGGATATAATTCTGAGCAACACAGTGCAGTGGAAGATGTCCCTGCCCAAGGAAAGGGGTTAGAGCAAGAGGATTTTTAAAGTCCCTTCTAACCCAAACTCTGCTGTGATTCTGTGATTCTCTGTGTATCTTTGTTTCTTGATTTAGCTCTACTGAAACAGCACAAGCTCTTTATAGAAGTCTCCAGTACCATTAAGGTGAGAGATTCAGCTTTCTGTGATGAACTAATATCCACTAAAATAACAATAACAATAACAATAATAATAATAATAATAATAATAATAATAATAATAATAATAATAATAATGTAGAAAATGTAATAAGTGCTTCATATGCACTGTGCTACATCACTGAACTAATTTATACTTTTGAGTTTTAATCTGTTCATCTTTGGGGGATGAGTGTTACTATAGAGAGTGCTAGTTCTAGGCATTTCTTGGAGAATGATTTGAACAATGAATTAGAGAGAATTAGAGAAATAGAGGAAAATTATTCATCTGCATGTAAAATACTTTGAGAAACCCTTCTGAAAGCACAGCATGGACTAGAAGCCAGAGACACAGTAAAAACCATGAAAATATTCAGTATAGAAGTTGTATTTGGCTCAGCTTTTTCAAATTCTCTGTCATAGGAAAACAATGATCTTCAGCTTTTGACAGTGTGCACAGAGAGTAAAAGGGACAAGCAAAGCAATACTATCACTATTTTGAGCCCTTTCAGTATATCAAAACCACATACTTAACTTCTGCACCTCAATTATTCTACTGTATCTCTGAAGTACTTTGTACAATGCCTTATCTACTAAACCAAGAAGGTGCATTTAAAGACATACCAGAATGGAGATTTTTTATTCCTTCCCTTAGCAAAATATGGTATCTAGGCAGTTTTACACATTCTCATATCTGCATCTAATATTAATAGCTTATTCATTATGTCAGCCTCTGGAAAGTTAGGAATTATTACCTTCATTTTACGGATACAGTTAGGTATGGGGGAGGCTCAGGGGAGCTGAGTGTTTGCAGCTTCCCATGTCAATAGGAGCTGGTTTGCACGGCCCTTCTGAAATTTGAGTCATAAACAATCTATCAGTGACAGGAGACAAATAAATTACAAAATCTGGATTAGCAAGCTGTATGAAGAGCAGAACACTGAAAATAAAATACCTTTGCTAGCCACAAAGAAATTTGATTCATTTATGCCCTTTATTTCTTGCTATTTTGGAATCATTTGAGTAAATGGATTAGTTCTTGCACAAGGTCTTAATAAAAAAGCCTGCTGTTAAGTAAAAATACCCATACTACCACACGAGACACACCGACCCTTTGTGGGCATTTGAGGCATTAAAAGTCCTCATCTTGCACTAGTTGCAAACCTTCTTACCTCAATAATTTAGCGAGCAGAACAATAGCAGGAGGGTTAGGTGACTGGCAGTACATAATGATGTGCCAATAGCAAACCCTGAACTGCCGAATGACAGCTTATCACCTCCTCCCCCTGCCGCACTCCACTCAGGCTGACAGTTCTGAAATCATTACACTCTTTATAAATGGTTTGTGACTGCAAAGTCTGCTTGCATTGCTACTCAATGGGCACTATGACCAGTTCTACCAAATTACTGTTATCATCAGGTCATGGTACCTGCCACTAGAAACTTAAAATACTCTGAACTTTATGGCAAAGGAGGAGTGAACTGTATTAATTGCACGCTTGGTCATAAAACACAAGGTCTCTTCTTAGCTAATGCCTTGTCCTTTAGCTTCAATCCTTGATCAAACTTTCTGCAATATTTTCAAATATGATATTTACCCAAATACCTAATATTAATTTCCTATATTTCATTTGTATTGAGAAGGTTTTCTTGGTGTTTCAAGTCCCATGTGTCTGAAAACCTAGGCACATCTATTTTTATACAAGCACAAAGCAGTATAATAATATGTTATTTGTTATTTTTAATAAGGTTCTGAGCTAGAAAACCACATGTATTTCCTTTGTTATCTCTATTGTTAAGATTGCCTCAAAATCCTCAAATAAAACCTGCGATTTCAGTGCTTTACTGAGTTAATTTCAGTGAGTATATTCCAGGTCCCTTGTGAAACCTCACCTCCCACTCAGATGCCAAAAAAGTGTAGACTTCTATGAAAACTCAGCCTTAAAAATGTCAAATATACAAATGTCCAATTATGCAAGGAAATGTTAATCCAGAATATAACTTAATGTGATTTAATAACTTAATCTGAAAAGCCTGGTTTGATTTGACAATTAAATCTACACAAGACGTAGGACTTTCTTACCTTTTACAGTTTCAGTGGGACTGTAATAAAACAACAGTAAATTAATTTGTTTTGAGGAAGACCATAACCTCAGTGATTGTCTTTTTTTGTTAAGTGGAAAATGGAATTCAGTCAGATTAAGTCACTCATTCTGCTTTGGAATGAGAAACAAAACCACTAAAATTTTTCTTCCAGTTGATAAACAGAAAAGAAACAAAACCAAACCAACAAAAACAACCAACAATAACCTCCTGCCCCACAAAGATGGAGAAAACAAGAAAGCTTCCTCCTGAATTTCCAGCTGCAGCTACATTCCCTCATGTAATTATGGCTTCTTAGAGCCTTCGATCTGTTTTCTTTTTCCTAGCTGCCAGTTAAATGAACAGATATGATGATGAACCTCCTTCTCTTCCTCTCTGAAGATTTAATTCTACTGTCCACAGTTTTTTACATCCTGGTTTGTTTTCAGTAGCATTTGAAGAGCACCAATACAGACCTTGTGTGAGTGTCAAACCCATACAATAACCATGCAATGAATGCATATCCCAACATGACTTCACGAATAATTGCAGTTGTATAACTCTATTTGACAGGATAGTGAAGCTGTTTAACATTGTCATTACCTGTATATCACCAGTCTTTATCTGCATCCTACAAATCATTGCTTACCTCATGTTTTCCAACATGACAGGAGCCTTAAAACAATAATTTTGTAGTCATCAAAATTGCATGAAAATCTCATTGCCCTTCACAAAAAATGGTTGAGAAAGATTTTTTTGCACCAGAAAAAGGAAAACATTTTTTAAAAAAAACTGTTACTAGACCTCCTCAGTGTTTGCAATGACAATTTACATTTGCCAAGGATGCTAAAAATCTTAACCCAAGATAGCAATTAATTTCTAAGAGGGAAGAAGATATATCAAAGATGAAGAAGGGATGATGTAATAATAGTATTTTATTTATAAAATCAATCTATTTATTGAGTAGAACAATTTATAGAGCTCTGATATATTATCAGCATTTTGACTTCTTGGCTTTCTCTACAGTATTGTCCTTGCTGTTGTAGTCAAACTATAATATCTCTACTTATTTTATTTAATATTTATTAATGCTATTTTAACCCTACCATGGCAGTTTGTACTACTTCATTTTCATTACAACCTATTACCGCTGGAGAAGACTAAATTACATGGTGATGCTCATTCATCACCAATATAATACTCCTTTTTTTGCCAGTTTAAGCATTAAGAATTTTATCACATTATCTAAATTACAAAATTATCAAATGACGTCTAATTTCAGGCCTGAGAATCATTTTCTTACTCACCACTAGCAAGGACTACTAATTTAATCTTATCTTTTCAACAGAAAATCCTAACATGCAAGAAGGCAGCCTCATAGATACAGAAAAAAGAATGAAAAGCTACTCTACAGTGTTCAAATGTCATACCCACATCTTAAGTCATGAAGTTTTCACCCAATAAATTCACTCTATACATTTTTCTCTGTATTTTCTCCCTTGGATTATTCACTACTTTTGCTCCTAAACTGTAGCACATGGGAACACTTGCTGAATCCAGGCACATATCAAAATGTGTCCTTACTGTATCCTGCCAGAGGACCACACCTCATTCTCTTTTTTCTCCCGTTTTTATTTCAGTTGGAGACAAACTGCAGACTCCTGCAAGGATGAATTAGCAACCTCTGGAAGCAAGATTGCTGGATGCATCCATTAGAGAGCACTTCTGCCTCATGTCTCTTTTGTTTCTGGTGTTGGTCCATTTGAAGATCGCTGCAAAATTCCTGATAACCTTAGTAAGCATAGGTAAGGCTTTTTTTTTGAAAAAGAAAATGCTCAGAATCTGCACTGGTGGACATTAATTTGGGCAAGTCTCCAGCTACAGAGATCCCAGACAGAACTGGGAGAAACAAACGCAGTTTCTTTCCCTCAAAGATAAAAAGTGGTGGGAAGGTAGATTAAGAGACAAGCAAAGAACAACTGCCCCTGCAGAAGAGAAAACTTTTCAGACCCTGTGTCTCCCAGGTCACCAACCAGCAGCCAGAGTGCTGGGATCCATGGCTGTTCCTGGAGATGATGATAACAGCTTTCCTGTAATGCTGCAGTGGAACATCCATTTTCCTAGGCCTTACTGCCAGCATGACTGAAGGGCTTTGTCTCTCAGAAGAGGGAGTGTAACACAAGGTACTTTCTTTCTTTGCCTTTCTTTCTTATTTTGGGGACATTTTTGGTGCTGCTCCAGCCATGGGCTTATCAGATAAACAGCAAAAAAAGCTCTATCACTCCACTGAGAGCTGAGAAGAGTTATTCCTCTGGATGTTTTGTTTTGCTTTCTAAAGAAGCAAAAAAAAAAAAAAGCCATTTCTCAAGATTCAGCAGGTGACTGTCCTCTGCTGAAAATAAAGCCATAATTTCAGCTTGCTCCTCACACTAGTTGCCTTCTCTATATCTACCAGAACTTACATTCAGTTTGAGCTCCCTGGGTTTCTTCCAGGAGCCAATTTAGCTAAAATATTTGGACAGCTGGGACACAGCAGGGAAGAAAATGAGAGACAGGGCTGACTGTGTTACCAGTTTAGTTCTGTTCCTGCTCTTCAGACTGACTTGCATAATCATGGGCATGTCATAACCTTTCTGTGTCTCAGTTCATATGCTTTCAGATAGGTACAATTATAAACCTTTCAGGGTTTTCCTGATGGTGGATTTCACTCTAAAATACATGTCTGAGAGCAAGCCTAAGTGTGCAAATCACTATATAAACAAGTTAATCAGCATTAAGAGCCCTCTAAAAATAGAATCAGAAATGTTTTTTATATTATCAAATGTTAGACCAAGTATTATCTTTTTCCAAGTATCACTGCAAGGTTAATGACTTCTCTTTCTGTTGAGTGCTGTGTGTCAGAATATTATTTTGTTTAATATAACCAGTGTGTAAGGTGCTGCAGTACCTATGAACTTTGGGCACAGATACACAAAGCAGCTATATTCTGCAGTGATAAAATATAAAACAAATTCATCATTGCAATGACAGCTTTCATATAGCAAATATATTATACAAAACATGCATTTCCTAAGGTACACTCTAAAGACTGCATTTAGGAAATTAAATGCATAATTCTGGCTATTTTTGGATTTTAAGACAAAAAACAAAAGCAAACTAACAAGTTGCACACCTTAATAAATTCAGGGATTTGAAAATTAAGTTTAGCTGGTTTGTTTCCAACCTGGTTACTGAGACAAAATGGGTAAGCATTGCTAACTGTCTCATTGTCATCAGAGAACTACATGAATTTAGGAGAAAAGATTCCACTGACTGGGATCTCTTCCTGTATGGAAACAAACCCTCTCTCCCACCGCCTTACTTGCTCTTTTTCACTTTCTCCTCTTTTTTTCCTTTCTTTTCTCTCTTCTCACTCTGCTCTATAAGAAAGGAAAATAGAAATGAATAAAAATCCCCAGACCTTTAAATTAAAATTCAGAGCTGTCTTTGTTCTCATGGTTTGGTTTTAGAAACTGATTATCGGTGTGTATCTTATTTGTGTTTGCACAATTTTTTTTTGTCTGGAAAGTCAAGAAATCATATAATGCCACAGACTGGTATCCAATACTCCTGTTTTCTCCAGGGTTACAATCCTGCTTATTGAATTGATGTACTCAAAGGCCCAATCTTCCCCAAAAGGGCAGAAATACAGAAGAAAACATAAAGTAGGGTATTTGAAACCAAAGAGAGAAAGACATGAAGTTTATAGATAATTGAAAAAGTCACCGTGAGTAAATAGAAAATAGCAGGAACACAGCAGCAGGAAGATGGCTATCTGCAATAAGTGTTTTCCCTCTTAAATTAAATTTGGGATTTCAGATCATTTGAATTAAAATACAGGCAAATAAATACAAAGAATTCAAAATTAAGAATATAATTTAAGAAATTATATATATATATATATATATATATATATAATCAATTTTGCCATCTCATTTTTTAGAGGGTGTGTTGATCCCACACAATAAGCAAGGGTTTGGCAGATAATTAGCTTTTCACAGGAGCAGATAAGGTGTGTCAAGTTGCTACCTTTAAGGAGCCACTCTGCTTAAAGACAGTCAGCTCTTTATCAGCCTGACCAGATGCCAAGATCAAAGGACCAAGCAGACATCTTCTATGTCTCATCCCTAATGAGGGGAGCACCCGAGATATGTGGGTGTTTGTGGCAAAAAGGAACAACAAAAGTGAGAGTGTCCTCAAAAGTTTAAAAGTTTTACCAGTAAATTGGACACTTGGCATGGAAATAGGAATGTTAGTCCCTGACCACCCATATAAACACAGGATAGTGAGTTTTGGGTGATGAGTTGGGTGACAGGGCAGGGAGAAAGACAGAGATGAATTAAAGAGGGGGGGGAGAGCAAGAAATAGAGGAAAAGACCTCTAGTTTTGGCTCCAGTGTTGATCCAGCTGTGATGTCCAGGGTCCTGGGTTGCGTTCACAGGGCAAGTATACTGGGCTTGGTGGGATAATTTTTTATAGATAAATTCTCCCCACCCTGGACATAAGGTTCTCACTTTCAATGTAAATTAGTTCTCATACACAGTCCATTCTTCCAGACCTTTCTGGAAAGCAGTTGGAGGCTTCAGGGTCTTCAGTGGTCTTGATCACCCCTACAGTCCATGCATGCCTTTCAACCTCACTCCTGAGCTGTGGTGTGTTTTGCTTATCTCCAGGAGCAAGAATAAAGATGTTTGTCCCAGAAAAGTGCTGCCCTACAGCCATATGGCCCCTGCTCCAGCCACATCCTTTCTCACAATGTGTTATTACCAACAATCCTTGGCTGTTATTATCAGCAATCCATGGCTGGCTCCACAGCTATTTGGCTGTCTGTGTTTCAGACGTACACATTAGCCCCTCTCTTTTAGGCTTCTACAACATCAGTGTCTGAACTAATGACTTTGATGCTGCCTTAACAAACAGTGGAGTAAAGGAATCACACTTAGAGCATGGTACAACCCTCTGTTGTGTCCCAGAAGTGCACGTTTACTTCATGGGAATAAGAACACAAAGGGCAGCTTGCTTCAGCGACAGATGTTTGTAATTTTCTTTAGGTCAGCTGGGTTGTGTGCCAACTGGGAAGCCAGTGCAAAACACAGAAAGGCATTTCCAATGCACTTGGATCTTTTAATCTGTGTTGCAACCAATGCTGGTGAGCTGGAATGGGTATACTACACAAAAGCAATGAGCTATGCTTTTATAATTGCTCAGGCCAATAGCTGCAAAGTTAGACCTAACAGAAGTCTTCCATGAAAAACACTACACCCAAATACTGTACTAATCACTGAAATATGTTATTGAAATTGGTGAAATTATGTATTTATTACTACATCTGTTTCCTGACCCAGGGTTTTGATTTTCCTGTTTTCTCATTTTAAATTTTGCTGTTTATTTGCCACATTCTCATCTTCATTACAGGGCTGGTGATGAAAATGCTTGGCAAACAACACGTGGAAAAATCCAGATACTGAGGAATTCAAACAAATTAACTTAGTCATAGAACTATGTAACTGGCATTTGGCAGGATAGATGAACACGTGATCAGTCCTGTGCATTTACAGTCAGGGAAAAAGTCTAAACCATTGGCAAACAGTTACAGTTGGTTCTATGGCCATTTCTGGGACACTTGGGTTCTCGTCATTTAGGAACAGCTGAAGTGATCAGGTAGACTACAGCTGCTAAAGGAGGAATATTCTGATGGAGAAATCAGAAGGCCTAAAACAGTGATAATCACAGTCTGACAGGCAATAACACTATGAAAGAAGAGCATTCCCAGACGTGACACCTATTTGATGGGTGGCAAGCTGGCTCCTTCCAAGCACGAAATTGCATGATGTGCACTGAAGGAAGCTCCCTATGCCTCATACAGATATCATATATTCTTATGATATATCATAACAAGGACTGTTCATATACTTAAATAGAGGTCATTCTGTCATCATAGCAGAGAAATTTCTGAGAAGGATTTCAGTGTCTGTCTCGACCACATGCTTCTGTAATCTTCGTGAAAAGTTTTATCTGTAAAGTGGAGAAAGGGATCTTCACCTTCACATCAGATAGGGATAGTAAAATCCAGCAATGACTGAACTGCTCAGAGAGTAACAAACAGACAAATAGCTAAAAGAATTGAGACCATTCAGCCTGAAGAAAATTGCAGCCTAGTACCTGAAGGAAGCCTATTTACAAGACAGGACAAGGGAAAATGGTTTCAAACTGTCAGAGAGTAGGTTTAAATTGGATATTAGGAAGTAATTCTTTACTCAGAGGGCAGTGAGGTCCTGGCACAGGTTGTCCAGAGTAGTTGTGGCTGCCCTAACCCTGGAAATGTTCATGGCCAGGTTGAATGGGGCTTGTGAGCAACCTGGTCTAATGGAAAGTGCCCCTGCCCGTGGCAGGGATGAGATGATCTTTAAGGTCCCTTCCAACCCAGGCTATTTTATGATTCCATGAAAGCACAAACCGGCCTAACAGTGGTCAGCCCAATAGTGTCAAAGGCTCAAGTACAGCAATGCACTACTGAAAAAAATAAATAACATGCTATTTTCAAAGGCACCTGAGCCCCCTCTCCATGCCCCTTTCATTACTCCTGTGTGCATAAGTGTCCATATACACCTTAAAAACTCTAGAGACGTGGCAGAAAATGGCAAATATTATGCACATGGATAATTTTTACAAGTTAGGCATAAAGTTTTAACAATGAGGTGATCTTTGATATAGATGCAAATTAATTTAGAATGTTCTATAGCAAACAGTTCCCACTCAGGGGATGTAAACAAGCTACTCCTGCAATAAAAAAGCATTTGCCTTGCATCTAGAGTTTCTTATGGGGAAAAAAAGAGAGAAATCATAGATTTTATGAAATGCCTTATTAGAAGACATTCCCAGGGGGAGAAGGGGTGTGGAAATGTAGAAGAAGTGTCAAATGTAGTAAGTTAATAAAAAGCAAATAAAATCCATATGCTTTAAATAAAGCCGAATGCATTATTCATAAAGAAGGTCTTTCACAAAGAAAGTTTAATGCATCATCCTGTTTACTATATTTTACAACATCAATTAGAAAAGAGGGATTCTCTTCCTCTCCAGAATTAGTAATACATCTCCACCATACAAGAAAATTTATTATGGCGTTTAATAGCTTGATGAGAGATGCATAAAAGTAAATCAGCAAGACTGAAAGAAAATCAGCATGTGAGAAAGGAAAATCGTTTTCTTTATTGTGAAAATTCATTCAGTTTACAATGACTAGGTGATAGCAGGCCTGTTTTTCTCTTTTGGACCAGTTCACCTAAGCTGTGACTGTGTGAAGGAGCAATGGAGGAGGAGGATGTTGGCTCCCAACTACCTCCAGTCTTTTCCTTCTCCAGAAAAGGAGCAGATAAAACTATGGTCTCTGTGTGAGTGTGGAGAGACACAAGGAAAAGCATCAAAAAGCAGAATTTAGAAGCATATATGGAAATTATTATTTAATTAATTATTATTTGTAGCTACTGCTTAGGATAATATCTAGCCAGGCTCAAAGCCTGTGCTACACAGATCTAGATAGGCTGTAACTGAATTTTAAGTGTTTTTAATATGAATTTTTAATAATTTTTAAGCTAAGAAAAAAAAACAGTTACAAAGACATCCTTCCAGAAATATTTTACGGTATTCACTATAGACATAATTTATGCTTACAGATTTGTCTTGTGCTTTTAAGATTGTTTGTTTGTTTTTTTTCCTCTAGCTGCTGTAGGCACCTAAAAATACAACAATGTCATGCCAGCAGACAGATGAAAAAATCTGGACCATTATTAACTGGAACTTGAATATTCCCATGACATAAGCAACTCTGTAAGCAGAATACACTGGCTTTGGAAGCATATGTATGATGGGACTTTTTTGAGCCTAGTCTGTCCTTAATGTTCTTATACAGAAGTCTGCTCTTAAGATTACACATATTTGGGTAAATTGGTGACAACTTCAGCTTTTACGCTGCAACTGTTTGCAGACATTTCCCAAATATCTTTAAAAAATTTGTATTGGATGGTTTTTCATAGTGAAAAAACTTTTGAGACTTTCAGATTTGGCTTTTCTCTACATCACTTTTTCCCTGACCTCACCATATCAGTTTACTAAGAAGTATAGAGATAACTTCCAGAAAACAGGAATTAAAATGATTGAACTTAAAAGTTCTTTGAGAAGTTGCACTTAGTCCAGTTGAAAACTCTAGTTGCATACCCCAGCATAATGGCACAAAATCAGACATGGGAAACACATATGCATTTACATTTCAAACATACTCCATAGAGTTTTATATTTGAAAGTCTTCATTTCCATCTTCAAACCTCAGTTCTTAATGCTCCCCAAGAGGCTAAAATCTACTAGGAAGATTTATAGGGAGCAAACAAAGAATCCTGTTAAATATTGGTAGATATGTTTCCAGCAAGTAAAGATACACATATCTGATCAGCTGCAGAACCCACAGGGCATGTGTGAGAAGCTTCTATAACCAAGAACAAACTTGTCACCCCTGCTCAGATTTTACCCAGGCCTATTAAAATCTCAGTTACATTCATAGAGTCTCTGCTTCATTACTCAATTAGTGGTTAGAGTGGCTTTCACTGGGAAAACAAGGGAATATGGGGCACATGGAGGAGGCCCCGAAGATGTTAGAGATGTGTGACCCTGGCAGATGTGTAAGGTTGGGACTAATCCTCGATGGCAGATACAGAGATGCAAAGGTAATGTGCCCCACTTCCTGAAGTCCCTTTACAGCTCCATACCCTTGTATCATTCCAGAACATGCAAGTTATGTAAAAGTTCCCAAGTTATAGGGCTCCAAAAATAAAATTTTAATATGTTATCGCTCATGTGCATAATAAAATGTCAGTCAACCGAAAGCTCTTTTTAAGTGTTAACTAACAAATCACCAGTTACGAGTTTCTCTTTCAAGCTGCTCTTTCTTCTTCATTCTTGCTTTCCCAATGGTTACAAATCCATCAAAGTCCCCAGTTTGTCCTGAATTCGTCTCTCTATAATTAAATTAGTTGGGTTTTTTTCTTAGACAACCATGACCCTGGATGCTATGAATAATTCCTGCTTTGGTTTGGAAAAGTACGAATAGAACTTACAGGTAGGCTGGGAAGCTGGGAGACAATGTCATTTCCCTTCACTTCTATATCTTAACCTGTCCTCACCCATGTTTGGGGCTGTTCAAATTTGTTCCTGGTTACTCCTTACTCCGCTACGTAAGGACCTTTGTTTGGGTCTTGAAAGATACTAAAAATGTTTTGGGTGCTATTAGACAGAAAGTACAATGTAAGTAATATTTAATGTAGTAATGATGAGAATAAAACTGCATGCACTATTTTTGTTAACAAAAATTTCTGATTCTACTTGGGTTTTGTACTTACTAACAGAAACATCATGAGTGCAGTTAACTCATTTTTTTATGTGAAAAGAAGAATTCACAGGAAGTCTGTAAATATTTGAGTGTATAAACACTTAAAATACTTTTATATATGTATAGGAAAACAAATGAAGCTATAGGAAAAAAGCAACTAGTGACCTAATAACCTCTCAAAAAACTTAGTGAGGGAATAGACAGGATAAAAAAGAAAGCTAGAATTTAATTTTAAAAATATTTAATTCTGTTCCATTCTAATAATATTTGAATGAAATATTCCATAGTATTAAGTGTAAAACTTGAATATCAATTTAAAAATGGATTATCCAATTAATACTTGTTTTGCCAATAACGTAACCAAAGTGTACCTTATCAGAAAGTGCCACGGTAAGGTTGACACTTATGAGAAGACAAACTGAATCACTGGATTTTTAGTAAAATAACACTGAAATGTTTTGTTTTAATTAAATCAAATTTCTTTTAAATGCTAAACTCATTGAGTGAAAGTCTTCTGACTTATCTGGGGCTCCTGAAATTGGCTTTAGAAGTATTATTCCAATTGAAGCCTTGGGACCTTATCTCAACATTGGCTGTGACTTAAGGGGATAACAAAATAATAAAGAGAAAGTATGGAGAGGTGTAATAGAGGTATCATTAATGAGAAAGTACCATTAATGTATCATTAAAATCAAGGACATTATGGCAGAGAGTTAGCTATTTCATCAATGAGTGTCAAGGAGCTTAAAGGAGTTTTGTTCAAAGAAAAGAAGTCAGCTGGGAACTGTCCCCTGAGCTAATTTATGGGAGTGAGTAATAATGGGTCCAGCCAAAAAGAAAAATGAAATGATGGTCACACATAATAATGATTCAAACTGTTTTCCCTAGTTCTGTACACTATAAACATAAGTGCAATGAACAATTCACAGAAGCTGGTTTCCCCACACAGTTTCAAGAGTGAGGATTTTTTACTGAAAAGTCAGGAACTATCAAATATCCAGGTCATTGTATTCATCTGACTTCACTCAATAATAAATACTGTGGTTCAACCAACAGTGACCTAACAAGTTAGGTTTAACTTTTTAATTTAAAACAGAAGTACAAAGAAGAGCAGAAAATTTGGAACAATGACAAATCCAAAGTATTTTGAAGATTCATTGTCCTTTGGCAGGATATCCTTAAATTTCAGATTAGAAAAATGTGTATTTAAAAAAAAAAAAAAATCCCGAAGTAATTTTGCACAGTATTAGCATAATACTTATCTTGATTGCTTTCATAGACATTGCACCCAAGTGTCTTAATTTGCTTTGTATTACAAAATAGGAAAAGAAAGAGAAAATTCTAGCTAGTGATTTATTCAAGCATTAAGGTAATATGGTTCTGGGCATATTATATATATATATCTATGTATGTTATTACCACTAAATCAAAAAGTGTCTTCAGCCAAAAAGGCTGAACTCCCTGAAAGCCATTTCTGATGAATCAGCAGGAGATAACAGTAGAATTACGTGAGACACACCATTCTTGGGGGATCCAAAATCAATACTTTGTGTGATTTCAGTCTCTGCTGGCTCCACAAGTAAAATGCTGGAGTCTGTAGTTCTACGCTAAAAATTAATTTGGCTCACTATGGCTGAGGCTTAAACTTCAGCCACACAGTTAATGATGCATGATATCACTAATCACTTCCTCTGTGAAATAGCAAATTGTAGCTAAAAAATAAGACATGAGATGACAATTGCTTATGAGGTTAAGAAGAAAAATGTTTTGAGACCTTGGAAATTTCCCAACGATTACTCCTTTAAATAAATTTTGGAGGTCTCTCTGGGCATCACTACTGGCAAATATCGTACTCAATTAATTTGACAGCCCCTTTATTGGCAACATTCTCCCTTCAAATAAGAGAAAAAACCCTTCATATTTCAAAGACATACGAAATGCAGCCTCATTATAAGAATGTTACAGCACTTATTCTTCTATTCGAGTTTGTCCCTATGAGTCAAGTGCAGAACTCTGAAGAAATCTGCTGCTTTCTCCAAGTGCTTCATTTTTATTTTTTTTTTTTGCTTTCTATCACCACCTGGAAACAAACCCTTACCAACCAGCCTAAACAAGGTATAACTGACCTTTTCTAACCATGTTCTTGGGAAAATCAGAATAATTTTCTTTGTTGTATGTTTATTTAAGACAGTAATAAAGCATTTCATGGAAGTTTAGTATATTTTGTTAAATAGAAACAACACAAAATCATACAATAACTTTAGGACTTTATCCCAGCCTTAACTGAAAAATGCAAAGCTCAGATGTTTGTTCAAATGTAGAGGACAAGGATGACTTAAGAGTTCTTGGCTTAGTTCTCAAGCACGATGACTTAATTTTTGTGCCTGTTAGCTTGTTTGAACCTTATGTCACAGGACAAAGGAGTTACCCACCACAGTGGCAGGCAGGGATCAAAGTTCCAGAGACAAAGATGCTACTTGTTATTTTTATCATCTGAGTAGTGAATATTGAAGTCAATAGAATAGAAGCAGTAAAAAGAAAACTATTGTGTGCGCATTGGCAGTTTCAGACCTGAATATCCTCCTTATATCCTCTTCCACAGAACATTTATCAGAGCAGGACCAAGTACACGTGCCGAAAGGGAGATACCTGGTGATCCCTCTTTACATCATCACTGCTGAGAAAAATCATTCCTCTGCTAAGGTATAGCAATAGATAACAGATGTTTACCAATAGGTAGTTCTCCCTGTTCTCTCTGTTTTTAGACAAAATTGGAAAGTAACCAAACACAACAATTAAAAGACCATCAAAGACCATAAGAAATTTGACTGGTGCACAAGTGACCTTTATTAAACACAAAGTCATTGTGGGAGTTCTAAGCAATAGTTATTTTTTTAAAGGAAAAAAAAATCCATAGAGGAAGACATAGCACATTATTTATTTAGACTACTGTGTTATCTTCTGGGGTCATAATCATCTTCTACCATTTTTATTCTTGATATGCTAATAAATCTGCTTTTAAGACTGGCCCCTTCCTTTCATTTTGAGAAAGCTTATTCTCTGCAGATACTTAAATGAAAGAAAAGCTGATTGTTTGAAAACCCAGCTTGATACTTATCATGTTGACAGATGGTATTAATTTGTGGTGAAATTATACTGTACTCTTACTCATAATTGACCCTAGAACTGGAGCTGTTGGCTAGTGAAATGCATTAGGTATACCACAGATGCCAAGATTATGATCACTGAAACAAAGCTCACTTAGGGAAGTATTTTAAATAAAATTCACTGCCTGAAAAAGCAGTTTAGTATCTAGTCCTGTCAGTAGTTAAAATTACTACAATTTACAGGTATAATTGTGAGAAAGAACAAAAAACTTTTCAGATTGAATAATAATCTCTAACAGTTTTTTCAGCCAATATATTTATATGGCAAAACAATAAATTTCATGCACTGTGGACAATCAGTAAACAGCAAATATCTTCAGCTTTCTGTCTTTTATAAAATAAATGTGGTAAAAATAACAATTGATGGCTATGAAGATCATTGGTAGGGTTGTATTTCCATGTAATACCTTCTCTCAAAAATCTGAATTTTAATTAATACTTGGAGTGAGAATATACTCTTATACAATTGGGTTTGAAGAACAAATGACACTGCAAAATACTGGAATGGCCAAAGAATATTTTATCAACTTAACCAGATTGCATATTACAAAGTTGTTCAAGTACATGCAGTTAATGAAGAGCGCTCAGTTTAGTATTTTTCCCTCTATTTTCTGGAACACAGTTATATTTTTAAATTACAGAGCTTCAGATTTAACTTTTTTTATTTTTCTATCCTTCCACTCCTTTCCCAGAAGTGAAAATGTGAATAAGCAATTCCATTATAGTCGGTAAAGTTCACTAATAAGTGCCATTCTGATATCACAGTGTCAATATGGTAATACTCAATCATTGCCACTTTGGACGTATTTGTGTTGTTGCTTTTTTTCCCTCTGCATAATACACAAGACACAAAAGGCCTCAATGCTAGCTAATGTGACTGAAAATGTCTCAGCTCTGAAACACTTTTCCTTATAATTCCTGTGTAAAATAAAAGAATTCTTAGACAAAAGCAATTTTTCTGTGTTATGGTACTTTTTATTATGTCATTGCCTAACCAAGAATTTCACCTCACGAATGGATTGTGCATTGTCATTTTTAATTTTACTCTTACTTTTTTTTTTAATAGTAAAAAAAATTACAGATTTTCCTCTTTATTGTGTTGTCTATGTGATGTGTGTTCAGCTTGTAACGACGGCTTTAGGAAAGTTTCTTAAAAATGTTTAAAACTCCTTGAGACCTGGGTCTTTCAATTGGAGAAATGAGGAAAAGATGCTGCTAATTCTTGTAATTTGGGATGTTTTGGTTCCTTCCCATGCAGAACTAGACTTGTACAGAACAAGATAGTGTATTATGGATTGGGGTGGGGGGAAAAACCACCAGCACTCCAGGAAAGAATAAAACAGAGAGGAACACCTTTAATTTGACCACTGCTAATCTACATCTCACAGGAAGGTAGAGGCAGACAGAAAGACAAAAAATAGGTAAGTAAATATGTGAAGGCACCAACTTTTGTCATTTATGTTTCAATCAGCAGGTTTAGCAATGATAATGAGAAGTAGAAAGGTGAGAATGTAGAAGTCAGATTAAGTGAGAAGTACTGCAAAAATAAATAAAGAAACAAATAAATAAATAAATGAAATAAATGAAATAAAGAAATAAAGAAAACACAGGTAAGAAAAGGGGTGGTTGCTGCAGTGAAAGGCCTTCCATTATAACAGCTGTACAAGTGTAAAAGAATAAAAGCAGGAAGCCATTTGGAGGACCATAGAAGGACTTGAGAAAGTGTGGTAAAAATGAAACAAACGGAAAATACAGAAGAAACACAGAGGAGGTAGGAAAATGAAGGACAGATACCACATGACTGAGGGATGGTAGCAATAAATCCACATGAGTGAGAAAGAAATAAAATTACTGCTTTTATCTTTTCTATTTCTTTAGAAACTGAGCAATAAAGAAAAAATAAATGAACTAACATGAGAACTCTTATTTTCTTAAGTATAGCTTTCTTTTATTCCTGTTTACTTGAAAACCCATTAATTTAAAATATGTATGAAGAAAAAGGAAAAGCTGTTAGTCTATAGCCATGTACAGCAAGTTTCAATTTGAAGCACTTTTTTTATGGCCACATTCCAAAGAGCAGTCGAATGGGATTTACAGTGCCAGTGTTGACAGGATCTTAAGCATAACAGCATTAGATAACTGCCACCATAACTTTTCGGGTAGAGATGGTTGCAGTAAGTTGTAGGCTACAATTAAAGCTCATTCGTTACTCCTTTCTTCTCAACATTGAAAAGGTTAAGGACGTAGGAATCTCAAAGCCACTAAATTGTCTTTCTGGTTTAGACTATCCATAAATACCATGGAAAAGCCCTAGCAGTTTTCTTTTTTTTCCTTCGAGGGGGGAATTTTTTCCATTAGAAGGTGGTGAAAGGACAGAAAAAAGGGAAACATAATGAAATCCAATAGAGTTGACTTATTTAGCAAAAAGACCTCCTTTAGATCTTGCTGTTCTAAGATCATTTTCCTTTTCTCTTTTCTTTAAAAAGCCCATCTCCTACAAAGTATCTGGACTTTTATTTTGTTGTTGTTGTTGTTACAAATTATAAAGAATTCAGAAATACCTCTACATATTCTATTTAGAAATCTGAACTGACAAAAAGTTAGTAAGATGCTGGGCAGTAACTTGCCCTGAATATAACCAGATTCTGTATGAGAAACACAATTTCAGGCAGCTGATAGTCATTCACTCATCAGAATCTGAATTCCCATCATCTGACTTAGTAAGAATTTAATAATGCATAATACATTATGCGACCTAAAAAAATATTAGCTGGGTAGTTCAAGCAGATAGAGTTATCCTATTTTGTTGGATTCTGACAATGAATCATCACTTCCTTCATATTGTGTTGCTGGGTGCCTATCTGGTTGATAGCAATCTGAATCTGTAAAAAAGTGCTTCAGGCCATTCTAACATAAGTCTTACAACATTAAAAGTAGGTCAGTTGTAAATTTTCGATTATGATTTTGGTCTGGCAAAAGACACTATGGCAATCTGAATACAGATTTAAAAATTTTATAAGCTTAATATTGTCAGCTAAACCAACAGTATATTTTTCCATGCCCAGTACTGAATTTTTACTTCAGACCCTGTAGTCTTAGGATAAAGCATTCCTAGCAAAAGCTACTCAGTGTCATGTCTGTGCTGAGATAACTCATTTGTGCTGGAGCCCAGAGCAACCAGCATTGCTGCTGGCCTCAGGATACAATGTAGAAAACACATTTTGACATAGTTTTACTGACATGGTTTGCCTGTATCTCATTAAATAAATATAAACAAGAATCATTTTCAGTCTGCTCAAAGGTAGAAACTAAAAAAAAAATTGAAACTACAGCTGGTAATAGACTGAAAACATCCTAGTGAAAGGCAAGATACCAGTGGCACTGTAAATTTTCCAGGTGAATAAATGGGGAGGGGTAAAATCAGAGTTTATGGGCTCCCTCACACGAGCCATCTACTGTGGTCTACTCTGACAAAGGCTTCTTCAGTTGATCCTACTGTCCACCCTCTTATAACTACTCTGATGTTATATTTTAATTGTTTTACTTTTCTAGGAGCCTTTAGAAAATAGAGTTTTCTAGAAGCTGAATTCTAGATTTTCTAGAATTTGGATTAATCTAGAACACTAACAAAATTGTGTCCATCATTTTCCCTGAAAGATAAGAATTTGTATTGACACCAGGAACCGTATAGAAGTCAAGGAAAGACTGGGGTGCAGAGAGGACTTGCCAGGTACTGCAACAGTAGCAATTATTATGATAACTTATATGTTCTTTGTATACCGTACTTAATAATGTCATATGTGTGCATATTACCTCTGTGTAATTTATTTTGAGTAGTTTTATACACTGCTCATAATTTTATTTTTTTATTATTATTTTGAGGTCTGAAGAAAATACAGAAAGGAAATGAAGAAAGAAGAAAACCCCAAAATTCACATAAACCTATAAATAAAACAATACTAAATTTTCTCTGAACTGCCAAATGTAATGCTTTTACAGACAAATTTGAAATTCCATGCAGCAGTTTCAGTGATTCACATGTTTTTCCATGGTTGTAGCACTATTTATGTGACTGCTTTAATGAGACCTCTCATCTACAGGCAGAGCAGCTGAATGCTACTGCCATGTCCATTTTACTGCCCTGACTTGTAAATGTTGTAGACCTCGTTATTCAAGCTGCAGGTAGCAAACTACCTGTGAATTATCAGCTTTGCCCACAGGTAGAGCATAACAAGGATTTAATTGCCTTCGCCTTTGGCATCCTTCACCCTCAAGGGATGGCAACTGTTATTTCAATTGTAAGACAGAGCAGCTACTTAGTGGTCTTTCACCTGGAAAAGGATCAAGAATGTAAGTGTTAATTAATCAAAATTTGAGTCTGTCACCTGCTTATAACTACTTCTCCAACCCTGTAAGATTAAAAAGTTCTTCCGGAAGAGTCTACAAGCCTCAGGGTCTGTAGTCACCTTGTGGTTTTTGAAAATTGTGTCCAGGCCACTGGTAATTAAAAGGTGACTAGGCAAGAACGCATTAGTGGTGGAGGAAAAAAAAATATTGGCTTCTGCTCCACATCTTTACAGTTTCCTGAAAATCACTTCTCACAACACAGCACCCCTAGGATCTGTGCACTGGACGGGCTGTTAAATGTCCTGAGCTCATGTAGGATTGAGCAGTGATTTCTATCAGTACCACAGCAAAGATCGCAGCAGACTGGCAGGGCAGTGCCCTCCCTGGGCAGGCACAGCCCAGGCTTTCCTTATCCCAAAGGATGGCGATCCTGCAGGGCGGCACTGCCGCTGCCAGAAGCGCCGCACCGAGTTTGCAGGGTCTCAGCAGCCAGGTCTGCCACTCCCGTGCTGTGTGAACATCTCTTGACCTGCCTGCAGTTCCCTTCCATTTGCTTCTGCTGCGACAGCAGTTTCGCAAACTGACTAAATATCCACGGTATTTGTCCTGCTTTTTTCTGTCTTGTGTGATACAAGTGCAGTTTTTAAGGGAACAAGTGCTTTGTGCAGAGTAAAATACCTGTAGGCAACACAGACACAGCGCAGGGAAACAGCCTTGTTATGACAGCAAAGGAGCAGAAAGGTGGAAAATTGTTACAAAACACATAAAAAGTAATCCTAAATGGATTGTAGACCAAAGAAGAGGCGGCAATCCACATCAGCATCATACTCCTGTCAGCAAAGGACTCCAAATAATGAGGACTCCCACAGCACACCTCTCCCCGCTCAGCACCAGCACAAAAGACCTGATCCCAGGAACCAGAGGAGCAGATGGAGAGTTCCATCTCCAGGAGATGGAACATATATGTTTAAAAGTTTTAACTGTTTCTTTTTGTAATAATTACATCGGGATTAGTAATAATTAAAATTAAGATTTCCATTGTATTAACAAGAAATTCTTGGCTTTATGTACATACAATTGTGCTGCATCTTGGCCCATTAAAAAAAAAAAAAAAAATTATAAGAGAAGAAAATCTTGGCTTCATGGAAAAATATGTGGAAACTATTTCCTCTTATCTTATTAGATTCAGAATTTCAATATATGCTCTTGGATATGAAGAATATTGCATGAATTTTATTAATTTTGAAAAAGACTTAGATAATTTCATGGCTTTTACCAAGCTAATAATTCTCATCATCAAAAAAAAAAAAAAAAAGAGTTTGTTAAACTTTTAGAAACTCTGCTCTTTAGAAACATCTAGATAATGATGTCAGTCTTTTTTTTCCATTGAAAACATTAATTTCATCAAAACTTTTGAACTGGAAGATGTCTCTTGACAATGATGGAATCTCTGATCAAACAGAGCAAGGGGAAAACAAGAGGGGGAAGAAACTCAGAAACTACAGGCTAATTTGTTACTCTGTCATGAATTTGAATCTCTGTTGGGAGTTTTTTTTCAAAAGCAGAGATTGATTCTATAGCAATCAAAACCCCTTAGTTAAGACATAGAATATTCATGTTCAAATTCTGTCCCCAAAACTGTACCACTGTGGGACTGGAAAAATGTTTGACATGCCTTGATTTCACAGGAAAAGTAAACTTGCAACTTCAGAAGAAAGCTAAAAATTAGTCCCATAATACATTACTTACAGAAGAAATACACTACTTGCAGCACCTGTTATTTTGAGCTGTCACAACAGTGACATATAGACTCATCTTTATAAAAAGTTCAGCTCTTTTTCTTCTTTGGAAAATAGTCTCCTACATGATGACAAAAAGGTTCCTGCTATATCAATTAAACCACTTTTAAAAACAAAATGAAAAAGGGGAGAAGTAAGTTTTCCTTTTAAAGCAGACTTATTCCCATCCCAGAAATCTTAAAGGTAACTCCACTATTTAGAATATACCTAGAAGGCTAAGAAATAATCTCTTTAAAAGAAAATCATCAGTTTGTAAATTTAATTTCTGAAAAGTTAAAGAATGTTCAGCAAGCTCTGGTGTGCATACAGAGAAGTTTAGAAATAAAGAAATACAGGTGAAACTTAAATAAATATTGACACTACCCAGTATCTTCAGAGGTCATGGTGCACGAAAACATTTAGATACACCACTCATGGCTACACCCCAACCACTGGGGACATCAAGTTTTCTTGAGAGGTCTTTTATCAAGAACTCTCCTACCAGAATAAAGTATATTGAGCATCACCCATCCTTATCTAGTAATTCAGAAGTGAAATTAAAAGCACTTTTACCACACAAACATTCTACTGTTTGCTCTACTCTCTTACACAAGGTATCTTTTTAGAAAAAATGCTTCAAAGTGCTCTTGAATAACTATGATATAACAACTCTACAAAACCCATACAAAAGTAACCCGAAAGAAACCCTAAGCCATGAAACTCTGGGCAGCATAAATCAACTTCTGGCAGAAATCCAGTGCTAGTGCTCTGTGCTGGTAGCCCATCTCAAACACAATATTTACATGTGTCTTTGCATATCACCATCTGCATTATTTTGCCCCTTCTGTATTTAATGAAAGTTTAGGAATGAAAGCCTTGACAGAAAGCTCAGATATAATAGAAGAACAAAAAATACCAACTTTCAGAATGAATATAAATTTGAAAACACTGCTGGAGAGGATTGGGTACTAATTTTATCTGCATGTCTGTTCTTGGCCCCCTCAGAGTGGCTCAGGAGTCCTGTGCCTTGCTGGTGCCTCCAAAATCTCTGCTGCCAATTGGTGCCAAAAAGGCACCAAGAACTGTGATGCAATCACAGTCTGTAGCTCCAGGGCTACCTGCTAGAACTATAACTGCTATAACTACCCTGCTAGAAAGGACAAAGGCTGCCTAGACCACACACATCAGGCACTTCAGTTCTTCCCTGAGGTATATGGCAGGATTTTTTATTTTGCCTAATTACAAATACTGCAGGCTATACCGTTCCAGAAGTTGTATCCAAACAAAATCAGCTTCAATCAAACTTTTACCATAACTCAGGAAGGTCTGAGCTGCACATGTGGAGTGACACATTCTCTTCCCTTTCTGTGGGATTGAAAACCCAGACTCCTGAATTAAACATTGGATACTTAAGTATCAAGTATAAAGAGTAACAGTACAATTCTACTTACTGTTTCCTTTTACACATTACTCCAGGAAAAAAAAAAAAATCCAACTAATTACATTTTATGAGAGCTATGGAGCACTGCTCTGGATGTTTTATTTCAAAGGTCACTTATAGTACAGATTTTATTGCAGCTTAGGAGAATGAAAAATGTAAAACGAAAGTTTCTTTTGTCACTATCAGGGTGTGATATAAGTTTACTTGAGAACGTATTTGAGTAGCATGTAAAACACATACAGAAAAGCATGTCACAGAATTGGTCTGGATAACAAATAATTTCTTTATGTTCCTATTATGTTAGATATAACAAATATTCCTTTATTTTCATCTCCAGAAATTTTCTGTTTAAGAGTTTTGCAGATAAAGCTTTCTCCTGCATTGTAAGTAACTACAATTCTGGAGAAGAAATCAAGGATTGGAAAAAAAAAAAAAAAAGAAAAAGAAATCACTGTTTACTTTACATCCCAAAGAAATTGCTCCATTATTTCAACTAGCAATTTTTTTTTATTTATTTATTTTATGTGAATGTTTTTATTGGAGCCTATTTTTATTGGCTCTATAACAGAACTTACAGTGATGGCATATCTTTGTATGGTTAATGCTTTTAACATTTCTTTTTACTGTCAAAGTGTTGTAAATGCACAGCCTATTGACACACTAATATTTTGTTCAGCATTTTGGGTAATAAATTTGATATTACTGATATCTACAGTCTTCCCATTTTTACTGGTGTGACCAATGTTTGCTATAGTACAGAATTTAGATTAGATTTGTCTCTTCAAAAAATCAACAAGATTGATATACTCCTGACTGATGACACAAAAAGGAGAGAAAAATATTCTTCCCTTTTTCTGATTTCTGAGTTCAGAAAAAAAATATTTGGGTAATTCTAAGGATTATTGAGTAGTGCAGTTAAAGTGATATTTTTTAAGAGCTTTTCACATCTATGTTTTTGCTACAGAAGTATTTACAGCCATGATTTCCAGATATGCTGGATGTTTTCAATTCAGTTGAAGTCAAGAGGAAATGGATATTTCTGAAAACCGGGCTCAAGCGAAATATGCACTACATGCAGAAATATATGAAGACTGGCTGAGAGAATTGGGGTTGTTCAGCCTGGAGAAGAGAAGGTTCCAGGGACATCAGCCTTATATCAGCACCTAATGGGACCCAGAAAAGAGGGTCTTTTCACAACGATATGTACTGGCAGGATAAGGGGGAAAGAGAGCAAGTTTAGATCAGGTATTAGGAAGAAATTTTTTACTGTCAGGGCAGTGAGGCCCTGGCACAGGTTGCCCAGAGAAGCTGTGGATGCCCTGTCCCTGTAAGGGTTCAAGGCCAGGATGGATGGAGCTCCGAGCAACCTGGTCTGGTGGAAGATGTCCCTGCCCATGGCACTAAATTGGTAAGGAATATAAATAACTCTTTATTCTCACCAGTTCTGGCAACATGCCCCCATCTCAATCTCCTCTTCAGCAATATATTCCCATACCCTAGCTGGAACTACTCTTGATAAGAGTAACATTGTAGGTTATCATATCCAGCCTTTCCCCTAAACTTCTATACAAACTTATAGAAAAATTCCTTTATGTAACTTATGTAACTTTGAACTTTTTCAGTCTGTCTTCTTATTGAATAATCTCTACTTTACTTTTAGCTTTGGACTTGCTTTCTAAACAGGAATCTTTGGAAATAATTGAAAGATCTACCACTCCCAGAGAAGGAGGGATCAGTTTGCAACAGGGACCAGTTCTTATGCACAAATACCAAGAAAAAACATGAAGAGCTGATCTACGTACCTTCTATTTGAAATGTAAAGACCAATTAAAGAAAACTTTTATTCCAGGAAATTCACCTTGAAAAAGAAAAAGGTCCATTTTAAAATTTTATGTACCACAATCTCTCTTGTAGGGAGAATATGTATTCCATAATGTTTGTGTTTATTAAGTTAAACAATAAAAAGTATACCTTTTATATTTATATCAAGTGTCAAAAGGCAGACAGTTAAAACTATAAATTTTTTGCTTTAGAATTCCCAATCAAGTTCTGCATGCAGAGATTCTTTTGCTTTCCTTTCTGCTACAACAGGATGGCATATACTGGAATCTACTTCAGCAATGTTTAAAATGTTCAAATACAGCTGCCATTGTAAATCTTAATGGAAGAAAAAAAAAATACACTTCTGAGTACTAGAATAAAAGAATCATAATTCCTATTGAGTTATGTCTTTCTTTAAAATTGATTTTAAGAACAGTCCAAGTTGCAATCAGAGATTATCCTAAATGATGAGCATTTCTTAAGACTACTTGGAGTGGGTTAATTCCCTAGCAACCAACACAGGATTCTGACATGTCATTAAGGGGAAGAAAACATCCATTAATGAAGATTTTCATTCTATTTAAGTGAAATTGTGGATGATCAATCTTTGTGATACTTTTCTTTTGAGTTCACAGGCAATAAGGGAAGCAACTGACAAACACAGCTACTGTGTTATGTGACTCAAGTAAATCTAATTAAGTCCTTACAAAGGCTAACTAGAAGAAAGTATTTCATGGTCACATTTTGACTTTGACAGATAGATATTAGTGTATCCCAGTTCAAATCCTTTTATTGCAGGCTTAGATATATCTATATATATATAGATATATAAGTAGCTGCACCCCCATTACCCCACCAACTTCATTTCCATACCTACCTTTGGAAATGTGCAATGTTTATCACACTTTTCTTGGCATGGTGAAATCTAATTTTTGGGCTTATGTTTCTCATTTTTCTTCTTTGAGTTTGTATTTTCAATAACTCTTGTTCACAGCTTGTTTTTTTGAAACTGAATTTCCTCAAGGATTTTTTCATACTGGGTTTAAGGCTGAAAGGACCTCAGGAGGTCCCTGGTCCAACCTGGGAGTAATGTAGGCCTTTTTTCCTAAGATATGTCTTACTTTCATCCATAAGCAGGGAAAAAAATATTTCTCCTAATCAAATGACAATAGGCTAAACAAGTTAATAAACACAAGTTATGTGCTCTCTAATTTTTAAGAGCAAGTCAACCAAGTTTTTTAGCTTTGATACTCATAACAGTTTTAAACATTGCCAATTTAGCTTCCAGTCACCTCATTTCTCAGAGACAATATGAACAGTCAGCAGGAAATAGCCATAAAAAGTCAGGTCCAAACAAAACATAAAAAGAAAAATTAAATAAACCAACGTTAATGGAGAATTAAATTCGCAAATCAGAAGTACCGAGAGCAGAAGGTAATCATTAACCCTTCTGCTCTCCCAGACTGGTTTCTGCCCTTCAACACACTTTACTATTTTTCCTTTCACTTTAGACACCTGCCTTACACTTTTCTTTTAAACATGTGACTATACTGGAGGAATTGGTGGTGTCATCCATTTCCATTGTAATATATTGACTAACTACACAGAACTCAGAATTAGGTACAGAGAAGTTTGTTTTCCTTTTCCCAAAATTTGCCTGGGATTTTTCCCTCAAGCATGATGCAGCCCACCAGAGCCTGGGCTAGATCAAAGAACACCAGTGCTGTGCCAAGTGTGGGGAACAACTGCAGCGTGGGGTTTGTGCTGACAGCTGAACCTTTAGAGCCACTTGCTCTGCAGTGGAAGGGCTCTCACTGCAGTCAGGGGGTGGGGAAAGGAGAAGGAGGAGGCTCTCTGGGGCTGAGATTTATTCATGTTAAAGGAGTCCAGAACAAAAAAGCTCTGAACACCGCTGTGCTCTGGATTTTATACATTAACAGAGCAAGGGGTGGGTACCAAACACAAGCCAATAAGGGATCAATAGGGGTAGAGTGAAGGGGTTACAGCATTCCTTTGGGGCCAACTGGGGAAAGTGGGAAGAGAGGGCAGGGCACATGGTCCAGTGGGGCATCGAGGGTTAGGAAACACCCAGGAACTCCCAGGGGGAGGTATGTTCAAAGGATTGGTTCAGGGTTGGAGTGACATGGAAAGTGCCAGAACAAGGGGCAGGGTAACAGTGATTGATAGGGAAGGAGCTGGAACAAGGGGTGGGGAAATGCCATACAAGGTAACAGGGGAGGATACAGCTTCAGGAATAAACCAGCTCGGGGAGAACATGGGAGAACATAAGAACAAACCATTAACATTAAAACTTTAACAATAAGCCAGTTAAATGACAAAAAAAAAAAAAAAAAAGGGGGGGGGGGGGTGCACAGGGCCACAACGAAGTATATTACAGGGAAGAAACAACTTGTGGATGGCAGAATACTTTGAAAAAAACAACAATTTTTCATCAGCAAGTTGATTTGTAATTGGGCTCTGTGCTACTTTTTGTGCATTATACAAAGGTAAGGCATGGGCCACGCATTAACCTTGAGACTTTGTTTGAGACAGACAAAAAACCAGGATCAAAGCTAATGTTGTATTATAGTACACCCTGCTCAACCCACCTGTGGCATGTAGGAAGCAGCAGAGGGTGCATATAGTCAAATGATAAGAAATATTTGAAAGAATATTAAAACCAGTGTATTTTCAGTAATAATGTGTTGTAAATTCATTCCCACATAGACTATAATTGATAATATCTGCAGACAAAGATAACAAGAGAAGTGAGAGAAGGATAGAGTCATTGGTAATTTTTTTAAGAAAATAACAACAAGTATGCTTGAGATTTTTGCAATCTTTTTAAAGAAAATTACGGCAAGGTATGCCAGCATACATCTTTGCATCAATTTCTTGTATATGTAGGTAATTGCAATAATTAAAAATTCAAGACTGGTGACATGTCCCATTAACACATCTATTTCACAAATAAAAGGAGAAAGGCCAGACTACCAATGGCAAAATACTAGTTAAACTAACCCACTAATCTTACTCATGTTTAACACATTAACTCTGATTTCCCATATAAAAAGCAAAAACACCTAAAAAACCCCAAACCCTTATATATTCTATTGGTCTTAATTTTTTTAAAAGATGGACTTTTTCCCATTTCAGAGTTATTCGAAAGTATCCATTAAATTTTCATATACAGAGATAAGAAAAAGGAAGAGAAAAGAAAAGAAAAGCTGGCAATGGGGAAAAAGGTAAAAGGCACCAGGAAAAAAGTAATAATTAACAGACATAGTAATCTGAATATGAATTTCAGATATATGTGTACTTCTCTGAATAGCTTCTGAGGTAATTTTCTTTTTCAAAATAAGTTTCTTCACTACTTGTGATATTAATCAATTTCTTTAATTTTCCATGATATCAGAATTATTCACTTAGTCACTTTTATATCATATGGTAGTTTCTCTAAGAAATGTAGCTGAGTGTTATCTGGGAGTGGGGTTCACTTTGTTATTGCCATCTCAGAGAGTTTTTTATGGTGAGGATTAACCTTAGAATGTTGGCAACTCTTGAAGCATTTATCCCTCTCCAATATAAGTGACAAAATTTTGGCCCTAAAAAGGTCCCACTGCAAGGTCCCCTGGGATGTAGAAATAGGCAATTAATATGGAAATAGAGACTCTCTTTCAGGTGCCTGTACTGATGCTAATCCCTCCTGTGTTGCCAGAGTGAGGGACAGCTGGAGCAGAGGCACTGCCTCTGTACTTCCCCCAGGAGCACTTGCAATCTGGCCTCCAAAACATATTTTCAATTTTCTCCATGGCATTTTTAATTGTAATCCCACTCCTCTGACAGAAAGTATTTTTTTCATTTAACTACCCCCTCTAACTTGGCACATCACCTCCACCCTTCACTTGTGGTACGGGAAATCTTGATTGGAATAATAGCATTTAAGGCTATTGAAGCAATGTGTTATTTACAGATCAATGCGATTATCAGTTTTCTGCTTTGCATGCTTATATAAATTGAAACATGGAATTTATGTATACACTCAGATATAAACTTAAGCTCGGGGAAAAAAAATGTTCTCTGGGGTAACCCAATAGCAAACACCATCTGTTGTTCTTTTGAGCTGAGAATGATGAGACATATTTCTGAAATTTCATGATTGTACAGTGTCCATGGATAAAGAAAATTTACATGACATATGATACATTATAAGTGTACTTGAAGCATATCACTAGTACCAAAGGGGAAAAAAAATCTCAATTATGCCAATTTTTCAGAACTATGTATTAACCTTAGCTGAAATAGCCCTTCAGTTTAAAACACTGCTGCTCTAGTATCTTTCTCTTTGTCACCTTTACAAAAAAATGCTATTTTAAAAAAAGATACTCCTTCCCCCCCCTTCTTTTATTTTTCTAAACACATTTCTATATCCAGGTCACCTGTCAGTATATTTGATAACAATTTCCATGCAGGTACACTCCTGGCATGATCCTGAATGCAAGGTTATGCATTTTTACATGCCTGCAACTTCCAAAATCACTAATTTTCTGACATTTGTCTAACATTCAAATCATATACCTATCACACTTGCCTAAAATTGTTTATTTGCTTAAGTGATCTACTAAGGATGTTTTATCAAATCTGACCTTGTCAAATTGCAAACACTTTTAGAATTTTTTTTTTTTTTCTTCTATCCCAGAGGGAAGGCTAGGAAGGAAAAAAAGTATCAACTTCAAGAGAAGTTATTTTTACTTTTGAAAATAAAACACAAAGTACTTATGTTCAGAGAATTACTCAGTTGCATTACCGTAACTTTGGTGCCTTATAGTCAATAGACCTACTTGACTATACCACATAAGAAGACTCACAGAATGGTTGAGGTTGGAAGACACCTCTGAAAGTCACCTGGTCTATCCCCCCTGCTCAAGCAGAGTTATTTAAGTCCCATCACCCAGACAGCTTTAGAATATTTCCAAGGATGGAGACTCTACCACACCACCACACAACCTGCTCTAATGCTTGGTCCTCTACACAGTGAAAAAGTGTTTCCATGTGTTCAGAGGGAACCTTCTGTGTTCAGTTTGGGCTCACTGCCTCATGACCTGCCACTGGGTGCTGCTGAAAGGAGCCTGACTCCATCCTCCTGGCATCCTTCCTTTTGGTATTCAAACACATTATTGAGAGCCACCCTGAGCCTTCACTTCCCCAGGCTGAGCAGTCCCATCTCTGTCAGTGGTTCCTTAGGTGAGAGAGAGGTGCTGTAGTCCCTCCATCATCTTTGTGGCTTTGCAAAATAGCCATAAGAACCATCTAAGAGCCAAAGGAGCTTCAGCAGCCCCATCATGGTCTCCTCTCCTCCCTGGCAAGCAGCAAACCATCTTGAACAGGAAGATTCATCAGCAGACCTTCATCCCTGTCTGGAAGAAGTCTCCCACTGCCATCCCTCACTCTTTCCTCACGGAGCAGCTGTTGGGCTCAGGCCTGAGCAATTCAGGCACTTTCTACCCCTGAATCAAGCAGGTAACAGGTGTCTGTTTCATGTGAACTGACATTCTAGTAAAAAAGCAGGGATAAATCACTGTCAGTTTATGGGGAGGGATGCATCCATGTGTCAAACCCTCAGGAAAGGCAATTAAAACTCAGGTGAACAACACATCCTAATGAATGCCAGTGTCTACTGGGCCCTTGGAGAGATGCCAAGAAGAAATTGGTTGCAGTTTGGAGGACTGAGCTGGACTTTAGGTTAAGCTACACAGCATAAGAAAGAAAATCATTCCTGCATATGTGGTTGCATCTAATGTTTGCTCGATTGAGGTTCAATACCTTTGCAAAATGTGTTCTGTATCAATTTAGAAACAGTATGTCGACATTGCAGCTAACTTTGCTGTTAAAAATCCTTGTTTTATCTACACATTTTCTGTTAGATTTATCTTTGAGCTGAAATTACAGCTTGATTCTAAACAGCAATAGCTTCTAGAAACATTTCAACACCAAACAGACCATAATAACAGAGATAGTATGTACAATCAAAGAGGCAAAGTAGCACAACTACACAGAAAGATGAGTCTTTCTGTTTGTATAAAGTCACAGTGGATCTAGTGTTGCCTGTTCTGCGAATTGTTTGGAGCACAGATACTTCTTTTCCCAGCTGAAAAAGAAATATTTTGCTGCAACTTTGTCATTCAACCAATGGCAAAACATGCATAAAAATAAATTTTATTGCCAGAAGTGAATGATGTAAGTGTTAAATAGTTGTCACATACTCAATATGATACTTAAAAAAAAAAAAAAAAAAAGAAAATCCTGGGGGTGTTTTTTGCATACTGTAAAACATGGAAGTTCAGCTCTGCACACAGCTTTTCTCACAAAAGCCAAAGGGAATTTGCAGCACGTGAGACCTTGCATATCTTCAGTACAGGGAGATCAGTGACATTTCTGGGCTCTGTGGAACAGCATCCATAAAAGATTGGCTACATTAAAATCACCTGCACCAAGAGCGTGAGGAGCCAGGATGGGATTGGTCAAAGCAGTGGCATTCCCACTTCACACCTTGGCACAGCAGCCCTGAACAAATGGGTCTCTTGGCTTGTGGAAGCTGCTGCAGTCAAAGCTGTGACAGCAACTCCTCTTTAGGCCCCACATTCCCTGTATGCTTTGGAAAGGAGGTGGCCCTTTAGAAAAGCCTGCTTTTCACTCATGGAAGGCAAGGGATAGTTCTCGTGTAGGTTTTCATGAATAAAAACTGACAAAAATTGTATAGATCAGGCAGGGAGTCACTTAACATCTCGTGGTGCTGTGCAGATTTATTGCTTGCTCAATATAAATCATGTCTGTCTTGAAACACAATTCACAAGAATCTCAACATGCAACAGCATATTATGGAATTTTATCTGCATCTGAGTTAGGGTGGCAAAATTAAACCTATTATTGCAGAAAGCAGAAATCAACAAGAGCTTGCCTTCAGTTTTCATCTGAATGTTCAGGGCAGCACTTAATAGTAGAATAGTTTTTTCCTCAACTTGTACAATTTTACTGGTAAGCCTGAAAATTTTTTAAAAAGTAAATAACACCTAACTCTGAACTGTAGCTCCACAAATGAAGTTATTGTTGTCTGCTACAGACACAGCAAAATAAATTTAAAAGCCAGCCCTAACGTCTGATCTTTAATCCTCCTCTTCCAAACCTAGAAAATTTTTAATCACAAAGAACTAAAAAAAATGCCTATGAGGCTTAATTAGAGTTTTGACTTAACAATCTAATAGTAAATGCAGCCATTAGTCAAAAAGAATGATATGGTGGATACACTCTGTCATGTAATAATATTAAAATTCTGTTATTTAATTTAAAAAAAAATTTATTTCCATTTCTGCATGCTATCAGACTCCATTAACTGTTTTCTTAAATAACAGAAAGCTGAAAGGTACATGAAGTTAAGGTACTTTTCTGGCTTCCATTAATAAAATGACACCTTTCAGAGGGACTAAAGTCAATAAAGTGTATCTCTACTTTTGCTTCTTCCCTGTCAGCAGCTCCTGATCCACCACCACTTCATTCAGTTCTGCTTCCAGTTTCCGTTCCTTGTTATTCTTGTGGCTGCGAGCAATAAATAAGTAGCACAAACCATGGACTAGGCAACACTGAAAGAGTGTACAGGGAGTTTTCCTCAATTCTTTGAGAGCCCTTTCTGGCTCAGTGACCACCTACCCTCCCAGAACAGCTGGAACAATTGCAATGGGTTTGACCTCACTCCAGAGCAATATGAAACCAAGCATGTATTCAACTACTTCTCCATGGAGTGGATTTAAGCTCTCAAAAAGAGGGAAGAAGGCGTGTGAATTGATCCCAGCATTACATGATCTAACTTGTAGAGTTTTATGGAGTGAGACAAGGGCATAATCCTTTGGCTCCATATCCATGCAGTAGAAATCACAGCTCTTTTTATGATGCTCACCTTTGGCAATCAAATACACCTTACATACACTTTAGGGTGAAAGGTGGGGGTTTGCTATTAATGTTACTTATTTTTGTAAGTAATGAAGAGAGAGAAGGGGATGTCCTCAGATCCAAGGCACTAAACTGACCCTTCGAAGCTAGATGAGGATGGAAATATTTCCTAAAGTGCTCTAGGAATTCCTGCCAGAGGATACTGTTTATATATACTATTATATATACTACATAATCATGAAGGTTACTAGGGAACTCTGCATTTGATAATGCAATGATTTTAAAGAAAGAGATAAGGGATGAATTGCATGGGCTTGTACACATTGTGAGTTATAAACAGGAAAAAAGAAGGGAGAAAATATGGAAGCAGAAAGAATAGCAGACAATATGGCAGTTGTACATTTGTATAGGAAGGCAAAAAAAATTATTTACAAATATATATGAGTTATACATTTGATTGCAGGCAACCACAATGCCATACCACAGAGATTTGCATTAATAATATTTTTAAAGATAATGGAAACAATTGTTGAAGATTAATGACAAAAAGAAAAATAAATGAGAACAGGAAGAGCAGAAGAGTCTGTACTTTAAAATATTCAGAGATAGTTTCACAGTAGGATATTATTATTAATAATAAAAAAACCCAAACATGTCCTATTCTATATTTAATTTATCAATACTTCACTTAAACAGTCAAGGCAAGTTTTAGGAGGTCAGAGATGTTTAAGATCTTCTTTAAATAGAGATTTAATTTGTCATCAATGTTTGGGGCTTTTCTTCCAAATGATAGTACCCTGTGATCATATAGTGCACCTACTTAAAGTTAGCTGGCCAGTTGGTGCAAATTCTCAAGCTAGCCTCTTAAAATGAATTGAATTCTTTCTATTCTTTCAGTATGAGCAAGGTTCATGCATAGCCTTCGTATTAGGTTGGCCATCTTCCATCTATTTTCCTGCATTACCTATATTATTCCAACATATTTCATTGTAACTCTCCTGCTCTGGAATTGACTGGATAAAGCTGATTGTGGACCCCTTGACTTTGCACCTTCCAAGAGACACGTACTTAAAAATATAATATGTACTGGGACAATATAAATACACTCTTGCAGAACAACAGCCATTACAGTAAAAAAAACTAGGACAGCAAATATGGGGAAAAGTACACTCTCTGGAGTGTACTTAATGGGGCAAAGGCAAGAATCTCAGCTGGACTTTCATCCTGTTTTTTCTCTCTTATTTTACTCCCACAGCACTTCAGATAGCACTATAGGGAGGAGCTGGATACAACAACCTTTCTCCAGAGACCATCAGGGAAATTTTGGCAAGATAGCACCTGGAGTGGAGGCTAGTAGGGCCCCCAGTTCCTTAGGCAGTTCTTTTATTCAACACTGCCTAGGGCAGATGGGTAGCAGATAGCCAAGATGACTATAGCCCTGTGTTATGGCAAAGTCAGATTGAAATTAGATTGTTTAATTGGTATTTAACCCCAGATAAAATTAAGGCATTGATACGCCATATACATGACAGGTATCGTATCTGGAGACTGACTTCAAACACTGAATGCTTTCTCTATATGCTCAGAACGACAATCATGCTCAAGGGTGTTAGTCCTAACACAGAAGAGAACTCTGAGCTTTTGGCAGTTCTTTGTGGCTTGGCAGGCCAGTGTCCACTCCAAATATATAAATTGCTGGCTCACTGTCAAGAGCTGACCCTGAGTGCCTACCAGGTGCCCACCAAATTCTCTGTCACTCACATTTCCTCAGCAGGGCAGAGAAAGAAAGTGCAATGGAAATGCTTGAAGGCTGAGGTAAGGACAGGGACATCACTTACTAATTATTGTCATGGGCAAAACAGACCTGACTTAGGGGCAGAACATTGAATTAATTTCAATGTAGTGCCAACTAATAAGACAGTAGGACAGTGAGAAATGAATACAGAGCTAAAACCACCTTCTCCCCAGCCCAGTCTTCCCAGGATCAACTTCACCCCTGACTCTCTGCCCTCCATCCTCACAAGTGACATAGGGAGGTAGAAAATGGGAGCTGTCATCATTTAATGACACTTCATCTCTGTTGCTCTGATGCTCTTTCCCTGCTCTTGTGGCATCTTTAACATGCCATCCAGACTTTCACAAAGTTCATAAATGTGGGTCCTTCCCACAGGCTGCAGTTCTTTAAGAGATGTTCCAGTAGGGGAGACTACTTTACTTTCACTAGGGAATTTTATTGCCTATTGGGCAGTAACTATTCTCCTTTTCTTAAATATTTCTTAAAAAATTCCCGAGGCACTATCACCATTGCTGATAGGCTCAGCCTTGGCCAGGAGCTGGTCCCTCTTGAAGCCAGCTGGCAATGGTTTGGTTCTCTTGAACATGGGGGAAGCTTCTGGTACCTTCTCACAGAAACCACCCCCGTAACCCCTGCTACCAAAACTTTGTCACATAAACCCTCCATATATCTATCTCCCATATCTGGAAATTATGTATTTAAGTATAGTATTTAAAATCAACAGTTTTCACATGATCTTCACAAACTTCACTCATATCAACAAAAAATAATTCTGTGCTCCAAAATCATCGTCACAACACCAAACAAAAGTGAACAACTTATCCACAATCTGACACTTATCCTTTTGCCACAATTATGTCAACTGAAAGTTCTCTAAGATCTTTTTGCTTTCTAATATTGTTCAGTCTGTATTTTGTCGATTGCACTTCCCAATTACTATCTTTGTTTGAATTTGTAATTCCAGATGTTGGATGCCAAAAAAGGACTGTGGGGGACTAACCTTGCCTGGATGCCAGTTGCCCACCAAGATACTCCATGACTCCCTCAGCAGGACAGGAGGGGAAAAAATAAGATGGAAAAGACCCCATGGAAAAAAACAAAGGCAATTTAACAAGACAAAGAAAAGGCTGAATGTGGAAGAAAAGCAATACAGAAGATGTTATTATCTAATTCCCATCAGCAATGTCCAGGTATTTCTCAGGAAGCAGGGCTTCAGTAAAGGTAGTGGTTTCTCTGGAAGACAAATAACATGATAGTGTTTGTCCTTCCTCTTTCTCCTGTCTCTCAGTTTTTATATCTGAGTAAATGTTGTATGGTATGGAGTAGCCCTTTGGTCAGCTTGACTTATCTGTCCTGGCTGTGACCCCTTCCAAGATCTTACCCACTCCCACTTTACTGGGGGAGAGTAGCCTTGCTGGTATATTGGAGAGATGGCTCTGGTGCTGTGGCAGCACTGTCCAGCAGGACCAGAGCATGGGCGTGTTCTCCTAATCTTTCTAGATATCAATGCAAAGCATAGACCTGTGAAGTCTCCTATGGTCTCAGCCAGAGCCAATTTACCATACAGACCAAATTCATCCATTTGGGGTTTCTCCCTATGTTGCCAACTACCTCTGGAGAGCCAAAGGTGAGTTTGGATGGTGACAACTCAGAAAAAATTCTCATGTAAAAATAAAAACAGAGCAACAGAAAATTACTTTAGCTCACAATGTATTTTCAGAAATTTTGATTCTTGTTTTTCTCAATTCCTTGTTTCAGTGCTACTCTCAGAAGAACACCAGTGCATGAAGGTTCTCAGATGCTTGCCTAATAACAACTTATTAAGATGAGCAGTTTCTAAAACACAGGACCGTCACTACAGAACTTTTGTGGTCATATAAAACCAAACTGACACAGAATTGAGTAACATTTCATATCCCATTATAATTCTTGGGATCTTGGAGATCCCGTAGAATTCCAGGGCATACAATGACAAGCTATACCATGACCTTGGTGCCACTTCTCTATCCTTTGAATGAGTGAACAGCCTATTCCTTTCAGTTGCTTATATCACATTTCTGGTGGAAGTACTTCTCAGTCCAGTACATGAGAAATACCAACCTATTAAACCCATCAAAGGTATTTTCCAGCCTAAATGATCCTATTATTCTTGTTCCTAATTGTATCCTACTTTTCCTTATCTCACCATATCTACCCACAAACCAGGATTTCTGTTCACCATCTGCTCTTTGTGACATACAAATTCAGTTGTGGTGAGACTGTAGGAGTGACACATAAGCAGATCCAAAATTTTATCCTATAAACAACAAAGCAGAAAAAAAAAGAAAAAAATAAGAAAAAAATTACTTGACATAAGTGCCCAGAAAATTAAGTAGCAGATGACTTATGTTCTGGAAGATAATAAGAAGAGATTACAGAAGAAGTGAAATGTTTTATCAGTGTTCCTATGGCAACTGAAATAGGTGCAATAACAGGCTTTTAAATTTCAGCAAGTTTCCTAAGAACATAAAGTTGGATCTTGCTAACAGCCAGGGCCAAAATCCTCCTGGTTTAGTCAGAATAGTGTTCAGTCATCCTCAGTGCTCAACCTCACTATGCCTAAGCAGGAGAAAGGAAGAGCCTTGCTGTAAGGAGACAGACACCTGTTAAGGAAGGAAGACAGGGAGTATGCAAAAGAAAGCCCAAGACAATAGCTTTGCTGCAGATTATGCTAAAGAAATACTTTTACAAGCATCACAGCCACTAGTATTGTCAGAACCCAGTGATATCCTTCACCCCATAGTGAACTCTACTTTCTGAAAGCAAGAGCTCCCTCCACAGGCTTTAGACCAGAAGCTTGGTTCATAACCTGGAATTAGGAAAGTGATGAGTTCTAAAACTCCCACCCTGTTCTTCAGACACATTTCCACTAGGCAAGGAATAATTACTGTAGGTGTAAATCTTCAGCTTCCTGTTTTTCAAGATGTAATCTTGCATGAGTGCCTTTCACTGCTATAAAATTTGAAAAGCTTTTTTTTGTTTATAGTGTGTCAATCCAACATTTGGCTTGTTTTGCCTTTTCTTCTTCTGACTGACAGTTTATGCATCTAATATCATTAGTACCTCCACTGTTTTCTAAAACAGTAATTTTTGCAGGAGGAGAATGAAGTTTCATTAAAATTTTTTCACATGCTGTCATAGATGATTAAAGAGAAAGTATTTGAAACCGTCTAGTGTTTTAAGAGGAAAAGTCTAACATGACAAGATCTCTACAGTTCATGTACAGTACAATATGCCACACTGTACAAAATTCAGTAAGCTTTAATGGTGCAAGAGAGACATTTCTCAGCATATTCACAGCCATTATAGTCTTCCATTTCCCTCTCAGTCTTTCAAATATACTCTACCGTGGTTTTAGAACTACTTTGGCTAGGCAAAATAGGCCTTTTCTCTATCCAAATATTCAGTAAAAGATTTTATTAAATAAGGATGCTAAGACAAACTAAATTGGACAAAAAGAAAGGACTAAGACAAATTAACCTTGTATTCAGAAACCACTGAGCACTGTTTCAATTTTTTATTAGCAGACTCAGCTGCTATCTCCTCAAAACTTTCCACTTTTGATTCTCCTCTAGGCCACAATGTACCAACGTTAGTGAATCTCTGACAGTAGAAAATGCATAGTAATCAACATTGAGGTATGCTGAAGAAATAGGCTTCACAGGGGTACAAAGCTGGGGAATTGCCATAAAAGTTCACTAAAGCATCCTTTAAAGCAACCAAGGGCTATGATCTTGCAAAGGTAACAATAAACACCTAAAGACATGATTTTCATTCTCATGCTTTTGCTAGGTTTCTTAGATCTTGGTCTATCCCAAAATTTCAAGTGCATATCAAAGACACACCTCTCCCACTGTTACACCATAAGAGAACACCATAAATACCTCTCTAAGCATTTTTGGCTACATTTACATTTACAAGGGTCTGAAGGATAAGGGGGAATGGGTTCAAACTGACAGAGAGTAGGTTTAGACAAGATATTAGGGAGAAATTCTTCGCTGTGAGGGAGATGAGGCACTGGTACAGGATTTCCAGAGAAGCTGTGGGTGCCCCGCCCCTGGAAGTGCCCAAGACCAGATTGGACAGCAGTCTGAGCAACCTGGTCTAGAGATTGGAACTCTGATCATTAAGGTCCCTCCCACCTGGTCCATTCTGTGATTAGATATCTGCATGCATTTTGCAGCCAGTCTGATAGAAGCCCCCAGTGGAGACCTTGAAAATGCCCAGTGTATGTCAGTGATAATCTGGACGATGGAGTAGAGACTCTAACTACATTTTAGGTGATTCTAGGCTGGGTGAAATGCCTTCTGAAACAATTTATAAAGTAAAATCCGTCTAACAGAATGTAACGCAATTGCAAAATCTCTCACTGGGAGAAGGATTTCTCCAGAAAAGATTTCTCAGACTTCAGCTGAAGACAAGTACAGAGGTACCTGTGCTGACAGAGGAAAATCATTGTTCTACACTGTAGAAAACCAAAGAACCAAACAGTGCAGCATCAGATGTTCCATCAATGTGCTTGCATAGCTCAATGGCAGTTTAAAAACATTGCTACAAAAATAAATAAATGAAACAACTGAGGAAAAAAAAAAAAAAAAGAAAAAATACAGATTTTAAGATTCTGAGATTGGATTGCAACAGATGAAACATTCCAGTCTTAACCAGTAGTATGTCTTGGAATGCAAATAATCCAACAGAAATTTAGCATATCAGGGCAGTATACTTTTCACAGGGAAGGAAATAAGCACAATTCACTAACACTAGTATTCAATAACTACTTGTAAGAAAGGCAGGTTGTGAAAACAATGTTAAATAAATACATGCAGTAAACACTGCTACATCTTTACAGAAATAATGATATATAATTATGATATAACAACAGGGAAATCTAATGGCAAACACCTCAGAAGTTATTGGCTTAAGAAATTTTGTGTAAACCTAGAACAGCAAAATTTCTAATCAACTCTGATAAACTGTCACCAATAATAAGGCAGGACTAACAATTCTGTGTTTGTGATTCATATGTATTTTGCAGTTATCCTTTAAGGTATTATACTTGTGAAGCAAAAGCTTTGCTGAGTCTGCTGAGTTCAACAGATATTGACCTAACTTTCTGATTCTGTCTGAAAGCAGCTTCTAATTTCATTACAGGGCTGTAAAAATTTGATTCTGCTTTCCTGAACCTACATACTTCTGGTTTGCATAAGAGTATGCTCATATGAGAATAGCTTTTACATTAAATATAATTAACTTATTTCCCTTGAAAAATAAAGGATTTTGATGCTTATGATATTTTATGGGGGCTCTGAATAACTGAATGTCTTTCAGATTTCAAAGTTGTCCTCTGCAAATGAAAGTATACCAAGAGTTAAAAAAGACTTTACTTTCACATTTATGATGGTTACACCTGGAAAATATCCCTGTAACATAATTTCACCTTATTACTTCAATGATGTAATTGAATGGAGACTCAATCACATCCATTTCAATAAATTATTAATATTTATAGGTGAAAATATGGAGAAATTGAAATGCATTTTATACAGATTTAAGGATGTCTGTGACTATGTGGAGATATCCAATTCAAGCTATACACTATTTTCTGAAATATTACAGAACAGATACAGTTTTAGTTAATCTCAGCACACATTCTGCCATAGCCAAGATTTCTGCATCTCTAAGGCATTTTAGCTCTGCCCTATTTGTCCCAGCTAGTTTGTCTTTAAGAATAAATCTTAGCTTTCAATCATGTGCTAAAGTACTGACCCGAAAGATTATTTTCGTATACATTGATGCCGTATCTGTGGCAGCTGAAAGAAATCCAACAACATGCCTTTTAAATACCCTGCAGAGAGCAAACATCCCTTAAATTCTAGGGATGAATTCTAGGGATGATTCAATGAATAAATCAAAATCATTGATTTGGTGGGGTGCCAAAACCTTGCCACAGCTTCAACACATCTGTGAAGCAGTGCCTCTTATAATTACCTGTAATGGTTTAACCACAGCCAACAACTAAACCCCACACAGGCATTCAGCTATCACCCACACTGGGATGGGGGATAGAATCAGAAGGGCAAGAGTTAGAAAACTTGTAAGTTGAGGTACAGTTTAACAGGAAAGCAAGAGCTGCACAAATCAAAGCAAAACAAGGAATTAATTCACTGGTCCCTGTGGGCAGGCAGGTGTTCAGCATCCCCAGAAGAGCAGGGATCCGTCACAAGGAATGGTGTCTTGGGAAGACAAACATTTATCACTCCAAGTGTGCCATCTTCATTCTCTTCATTCTTCTCCCCTCAGCCCTCATATAGTGATCATGGTGCCTTATAGCACGGAATATCCCTTTGATCATCTGGGGTCAGCTGTCCTGGCTGTGCCCCCTCCTCTTGCACACTCCTGCCAAATTGCTGGTGGGGTGGTGTGAAAGTGATGTTCAACATTATCCAAAATATCCCTGTGTTATCAACAGTGTTTCCGGCACAAATCCAAAACACAGCCCCATACCAGATATTGTGAAGAAGCCTGACTCTACCTCAGCCAAAAGCAGCATGATCCTATTCCCCCAAACTGCCTTTTTACTTTGTTGTATGACACAAAATAAAACTCTGAATATAAAACTGTATCTGTTTGCATAATCATTTTACAAACTAATCATTTCACTGTGAATAACTCCTGATAAAGTTTATAGCATGCTTATGCTTAATTAATCCATTATTACAAGTGAAAGCCAAACATGGGTTAAACATTTCCTAACACAGTGGAAAACAAATCTAGGATTATTTAAATAGCTGTAAGCTTTGGATACCAACATTTTCCTTCAACATAGATTGTTCGTTATATTATTAACGCAATAGGCTTCATGAACAAAATCAGTCAAGATCAAGTACACTGCCTTCAGGTTAGCTGTGAGCCCAGACCTAGGGAAATGAGATTGCAAAGAGGGTAGGAGAAAAAAACAAAAACAAAAGGCAGACTGAGTTGTGAGTTGCATACACATTTTGCTGAGCTGCTAATAAACATTTCTTATTGCAATTGTAGTTTATCTAACTACATGACAAACAGAGAAGGCTTACTTAATAAACAGTTTAAGATTATAGATCTTCTGTGGGTTTTTTGTCTCTACTAAATAGAAAAAATTGTATAACCCATTTTCAAATAAACTATTTTTCAGCAGCCAATGAGGAAGCATGTGCTAATTTGCATGACCTATTATCTGTGGCATCTATTTGTTTGTGGTCTTTGCTTTAGAAGAATTGGCATTAATCATAAGTATGGAATTAATTTGAAATGTCAGTTCAGAATTTTACAGCTTGGAACAGCTCATCCTTCAATAATTAAGTCAATAAAATTAACTTAATTTAATTTCAACAGCAATGCTTCTTTTTAGACCTTACAGAGGGATTACAATTAGTATTTCATAATTAGTATTTTATTGATGTCCATACACTGGATTGCCAGGTGTCATCACGATACACCAATGATTGGAAGTAATTTGATAAACATTCAGAACTGTTACATTAATGGCATGCCTCCCAGTTATGCATTGAGTTAATTTAAATGTTATGTCATTTAAATGTTATGGAGATGAATTTAAAGGACAACTCAACCTTAATTACTATACCATTTCCTCCCTCTTCCCATTCTAATTATAGCTGCAGTAGTTATCACCTTTTAGTATACAAATATTATATTTCTCTGTAAATGCAAAAATAGAATATTTATGTTTTGTTTGGTTTTAGTTTTTTTTCCTTTTAAAGGCTGTTAACAGTACTAAAAAAAAAAAAAAAACAAAACAGTACTAAAAAAGGGGTCATTTCTCCATGAACTAAAGACTTCTAGAAACTGAGAAATGGTCTTATACCAGTCCTCCCTCATTCATATTTAATTTTCTTAAAGACTAACAGGCAGGACAGGGTAAGAGGGTAAGTGAAACCCTTGAAACCAATATCTTAAATTTCCCCCCTATTCTTTAAAGAATTCTGAGAATTAATGGGAGAGTTAACATCACTGACAAGCAGGCTGTTTGAAAGTGCATACAGACAGGTAGAGGAAATCTTTGCAGCTCTGTTTCAGTGCAATTTAACATTAAGGGGATGACCCTGAATGATTTGAAATCCATGGCTCTGGAAACCCCCAATAGTTTTGCTCTCGCATGGAAATTATTTGGCCCTAGAAACACTTGTGCTTCCTCAGAAGAGCATGGGGAGGAAGACAGTAGTCCTGAACTCAGTGAATCCCCTGAAAGTTTATTCTCTGGTGAACACATGCAAACACAAGTTTTAAGGAAAAGTGAAGAAAAAATGCCATCACTATGGGACAGAGCTGAATCATCAGCTACCAGATGGCTAATTCATGACTGCAATTTCTTAACTTTGACATGTTTAAAGGGACAGCTGATAGAAATGGATGCCAGGAAATATTCCCATAAAAGTTGACTATGCCATTAGAAGATACTTTCCAAACCACAAAACCTACTTTAGCACAGAAAAGAGGCTTAGGAAGAATATGAGGGGTTTGCTATCAGATGTTCTGGAGCTCTGTAAGAAAGATACAGTTTGTACAAATCCCTTAACACATTATAAAACTGGAAGGAACAGAAGTGTGTGATGTCCAAGGGCATTATGACATAGCAACCTGACAAAAATAGCCTGTTGTGCTTCTTAATAAGTTCCTGATAGCATACAGTGAGCACTATCTGCATGGAAATAGAGTAAAATGAATATTAAATAACATGACCTGATAGGAGCTTAAAATTTATTAATTGCTACCTTGTCCAATTCCCTAATTTCTCTCTCTCCCCTTCCTTATTTAGTTTTTCTATCTAGTTTCTCACAAAGTTCACACAGCTTTTCAGGGAGTACTTTTGTTTGTTTGTGGGGTTTTTTCACTATTGTTTTCAATGTATATTATTGATAGTGGAAAACAGGAAGTTTTGAGAAGAGAAAGATCAGGTTTGCTGGTCACTATAAAAAAAGAAATTATGGCTCAAGGTAGTGGAGACCAAGACAGTGTCCCTAAAAAACGATTTAAGTTCTACCTTCTCCCACCCTTGCACAGCTATGACAGTGCTGTCTGTTGTGAGAGACTTCTTCTCCTGTGCTGAAAAGGCAGTGTCTGTGAGACAGACGCCTGCACAAGTGGTACCAAGAACAGGCTGAGACAACACCAATTCAGCATCCTACTTGATGTGACTGTTCCTAAATTATATGTGTATCCACACTGAAGAAATAGGGCGTGTACAAAAGAGGGTGATTTGACAAGAAGATATATTTATTAGACTATGCAGGCTTCTCACTGCACTTGTGTAAATCTTTGCAAATCCTTTGTCCCTTGCACTTGTGTAATTTTTTGAAGGGCAGTGAAAAGGAGGGCAATCCTTTATGATTTCCTATGACAAACATGGGAATTTCTTCTTGCTCAAACATATTGACATGTGAGAGAACAGTGGGTGTGTGTTCAGATCCCTTCCCACCAGTCACGAAAAGTCTTGGATGTGCATCACAGGAGAAATTGGGAGCATACTGTAAAACAAGGGCTGTACAACTCTAAATCACCTAAATTTATTGAAAAGGTAGGATATGAGAAGAGACCTAAATGCAGATTTTTCCAAATTTAAAAAGTGATTACAATTGCATCTAAAAAGGATTTTGTTTAACTTGTATTCGTGGACTAAGCCACAAGTCTTAGTAATGCAACAAGAGAATCAAAGTGACTCTTCTCTAGCACTTTGAATCATCTCTACTTTACCCTCCTACATGAAAGTGCGATTTTTCTTTCAGCATTTGAGTTTCCCTTAAGAGCTTGCATTTTAGACCAAAAAACCCCATTGCACTTTGCTAACTAGTGGTGTGCAGAATGTGACAAAATCATGATCCAAGGAAGACTCTGAAAATACACAATTAAGAAAATGACCACTGCTTTTAAAAAGCAAATACAACTTTGGAGACCATACCTAAAATTTTTTTAACTTCTGAGGTGGGAAATAAAGGGTATTATATAGGCCAATGGTAATAGCATGCAATACAAATCAAATTGCCTAGACTCAGCACATGTGTCAAATTAATGTAGTATCACTGGGTTTTAGGTCAGAATTTATTTTAGAAGGCATCCCTCTCACTTTTATTAAATATGCATTAAAAACAATACATGAGTAAGTTACTGTAAGACTAGAATCCTATGCACTGAACATATTTAATTGTCACCTTATACTAATCACAAGCTGGCCAAAAACCCTAAAAAGTATGTTAAAGGTTCTGAGATTTTCTTATAGTTTCTAAAACTTATGCATTTTCTTATAGTCAGTTGGCAAATATGCCTTTCTGGAGCCTCAAGATAGTAAAAGTTTGAAATGGCAAAAATTTAGTGCAGGGCCTTATAAAGGGGAAAGATTTCTTGTGTTTGCATCTTTAATCAAGATGACCTTTTGCACTTACAAGCACAAACAAATTCACTGGAATGGTCTGGCCAGGTCCACACACATAATATAGAAGGAAAATTAAAAAAAGAGATGGCAGCTGTCAGGTCCTCACCACATTTTATGGATTTCTTTGCTACTGGCAAATCAACTATAGTGTGGTCCTACCAAAGTAAAGACCTTCCTACCTTAATACAGACAATATTTCTACATTTTATTGCTAGGAACACCATCCTGGAATTGCTGTCCTGGAAGTGGTATTCTCCACTACCAACACAAGCCAGTCTTAAACACATGTTAAACACATATTTGCACAATGTTTGCACATTCCTTTTTGTAATTTGTTCATACTGATTCTTCAGGTTTTTTACAAAACTCTACAGGATTCACTGAAGTCAGAAGGCACTTCTGACTTCAGTGAAGTCACTTCATGAAGGCACTTCTCTTGTATTCCATTCTAGCATGGGGCCCTTAAATGATGTAATTCAAATCTAATATTTCTATTAGTTTCAAGTTCATCAATATTCAACAGATTCACATTTAGAGACATAAGCCTATCTAAAAGAACAAAAATCCCAACCTACAGAATTCAACTCTCCAGTTTGTTAAAAGCTGAGATTATATCCAAATTCCATGAAACATTGTGCAAACAGCAAACCATTCCTGGCTGTATTTCTTTTTCCCTTGTAAACCAGCCTGTGTTTTGGCTTTAATCCCCTGTATAAAATCAAAATGTAATAACAAGCTCTTTGAGCAAAATGTCATTCTGTCTAGCAACTGAAGCTGCAGCACCAAACTGTGCTAACTAGATCACTGACAGTTCAGCACTGTCAATAAATGACAGTACTGGTATGAGTAATATGTATACTTAAGGCTACATGTAATGGGAATAAAGTGTTCTTCTATTGTCAAAAGTGTATCATTTCAGAATCTTCATAGCAGAAGCTTGCTCGATAGCTCAGCAGGCTGGCAGACAAGGGAGCCAGCAGATAAAGACCAGCCCAGTGACAGGTATAGTTGTTACATATTTTTGAAACATCGTGATCTAACTGCAACCTTATTAGATAAACAGAGGTGAAAGGAAAAAAGAAAAAGAAAAAAGCCTTTAAAAGGAATTGCCTCACGCTCACAGGCAGCAGTAACTGTACTGAAGACAGTTTAATTCTTGGCCCAGTGACAGAGGGCTGGTGACAATCATAATGAAGAAAGTCTGCTTTTGATCTCGCACCGTCAGCATTGCGTCCAAGTTAAAAAACAAACAAATGCTACCACCTTCTCAAAAAACTCACCAGCCACTTTTTATAAAGTTATTTTAAAAATCATGTGGAGTTCCATCACTATATGTATTCAGCCAGTTGAGTGCTTCTGATGATGATATTCAAGTATCAGGCCTGATAATGTGAACTAAAGTTCTGGAAATCATTCTGTTTTTCTTACACAAGCCCCTCTCTTCTTCCCCTAGGCTGTTGAGGACATTTACAGCTACACAGGGAGCAACATAATATTGCTGCTACACTGTTTGTCCTTTATCCCAGGGGGAGGAGAGCTAAAAGAGACACATCTGGAAGGTGTGACTGACATATTAAGAAAAAAAAACTTTGAAAGTGCCTAGGGAAAAGTTGAATTTATTAGAACAGCTGTCCTAGTTACACCTCTTTCATGGCTACTGATGTAGTCTTTATGTTGATCTCACTCAAGTTCATCGAGCAAAGCTTTATCACTGGGGTGGGCTGACCTTGACTAGCTAGCTTGTCAAATCTCCACACAGCCACTCTCACAAATCCCCCTCCTCAACAGGGCAGGAGGGGCACAACATAACCTGGGGGAGCTCATGGAGCAAGACAAAGAAAAGGAGCATTTATCAGTTACTGCCACAGGCAAAACAGGCTCAGCTTGGGGAAAACTAGCTGATCACCCATTAAAATATAGAGTTTCATAGCAAGAAACAAAGGCAAAACATCTTTCACCCTCCTTCCCAGGCTTAACTTCACTCCTTCACCCCCAGTTCCTCTGCCTGCTGCTTGACCAGTGCAGGAGCCATGGGGAATGGAGGATGTGCTCCATGGGGATCAGATGAGAGGCAAGAGGTAGAAAGTGATGCACAGGAAGCCCCACCTGAACATGAAGAGAATTTCTTTATTGAGTGGTGACCAAGTGCTGGAACAGATCACCTAGAGAGGGTGTGGAGTCTCCCTAGCTGGAGATATTCCAAAACTATGTGGACTCAGTCCTGTTCTACGTGCTCTGGGATGACCCTGCTTATGCAGATGGCCAATATGGTTCTTTCCAACCTGATCCATTGAAGGATTCTGTGTAATATAGGACACTGTGTCTCTTGTCAATCTACATATGACATTTGTCTCCCTTACTGCTGATGTCAGTTTTTAGCAAGAAGGTACTTAGTGATAATAATTAGTAACTTAAGACAAGTACATCATGTTCAGTACTTTTCATCTGTATGCTTTTCCCTCTGTTAGGAAATATCCAAGACTTTGTAAAGTCTTGGATATATGCCAATGGTATCAAAATAAGGCTCCTTATAATATCTTCCTCTAGAATTTCTAAGGTCTTAAACCATAATTTCTGGTTACTTGAGGGTGGGGGGCTGGGGGGTGGGGAAGAGTTTCTCTCTCTAATCTACAAAGTTATGAAGGAAAAATCCAGGTTTGGGAGTTGAGCATTGTCTGTTCTCCTAAAGAATTTAAGCTGAGAGAATTTTAATGTGATTGTAATGGTAACACAAAAGAACTGAAAACAAAGCAAATTAAGCTAAATTTAACCCACCACAGAACAAACTATTCAGGAATAAAAGCATTGGATATGAGTATGGATATGGATTGGATATGTATATTCAGATATACAATACAAAAATATTGGATATGGATATTCAGATATCTGCTGAATAATGTTTCCTGATCTCTATTCAGCAAATAGCATCATAACTCCCTAAACCAAGAATCAGAGGGAAAAATAATGAAAAAGCCTTTTTACTTCTCACTTTAGTGATTCCTTGTGCATTTGTTAGCATACTTTTTTAATCCAGAAGAGAACATTACTGATTGGAAGTCCATTGGAGAAGTGGTAAGGATCTACAGATACAGCTCATTCTAAAGGAGTGCTATTGATGCCTTTAGTTTTAGCTTTTGTTTTTCTTCAGATTCTGTGCTGGTTTAGGGTGTAGTTCTGGGTTTCATATTAAGTGCTACTAAGCTCTCTTCACAGAGTGGGTAGACAAAACAATTCCTTTTCTAGCTTGGGACCAAGGACAACTGATACAACTTTCGGGCCCAAGAACACAAGCAACAGTGAATTGAAGAGAGAAAACCAAGGAGGATGGAACTTCATAACCTGAAGCTATAATTGGACAATTGACTCGAATATGCTAATGGATCAAAACTTATAAAAGCGTGGCACCTTGTGACTGGTTCTCCATTTTTGTGACCAACTTGGATTCAACCTGGGTGTAGCCTGGCCAGGTTCTTGCACTGTCCAGGATGGATCTTTTTGGGCCTTTTCATAAATATCTATTTTATTCCTTTTGCTCTGTCTAGCCTGTGTTCCAGGTCAGCCTTCCAAAGCATCACCATGTTTACATGTCTACACATTTGGTCTTCAGATGGTAATTTGCTGGCATCTACTTTAAATTTTAAACAAGTCTCATGACATTTCAAAATGCCAACAGTTCTCTTTATTAAAAGAAAACAAGACAACATGATACTAAAACCAGCCTAAGCCTTCTCTATCTTGTAGTTACTCTTGAGTTTTCTTGGATCAAAAGTCCACAAAACTCTTATAGGGCTGTTTTTTAATGCACCTCACTGAGCAGTGCTTAAATGTCAAAGACTTTCATTGGGTCCAAGCTCCTGTTTCCAGGGTGAAACAGGGTAAAGGGAGAATAAAAAAAGTATTTTTTTACCCAGTGTAATTGTGCGCATTTGGGGCTGGGGAGCATTCATTTATGATGTAAGGTTTTAGCTAAGTAAGTACATGGTTTGTTTTTGCCATGGAATTTAAAATAGGCAGATTGCTTGGAAAATATAACTGTGTGTTTGGACTAGAGATGGGAAGTGGTCTTCACAGCTGTCAAGTAGCCCATGACATTGCTTCAAAAGCAAACAAACTAAAAAGCCACAAAACCAATTCACAACCTCATCATACCCCTAAATCACACATTATTTCACAGTGTAAGTGGAAATCAGAACAAATAAAGAGCTGAACAGCTCCAGAGAGATATGTGCATTTGTTTTACCTTTGAACAGTTTAGTCTGGCAGTCAGTTACACAGGACTATTATCTAGATACAGGAGATCTAGGACTGAAGAAATGAAACAGAGGTCAGAATATTGCATTAGGTTACTGACAGATTCAGGATGCAATACACATGTGGACATGAAATTTCTCGCAAAAGTTATTAAAGAAGAATCATGAACCTGAAACCATAAAATTCAAAAGAACCTACTCAGGAAAAAAAATAAAAATAGTAGAAAAGTTGAAGGAGAGTAGAGGGAAATAAGTTACAAAAATCAGAAAGTGCTAACAGTATAAATTTAAGGAATCTGATATTTCTGCACAAGCAGAGAAAGTACAGCCATAGTGTAGCAGAAGCTTTGAGATAAGCTGCTAGTGTTTTGCAATGGATATGGGAAGATATATGTTGAATGGGAGAAGAAAAGAAGCTTCAGGCAAATGCTTTAAGCATTGAATTCAAAGGGAAAAAAAAAAAAAGAGGAAGAGGAAGAGTTGATATTTTGCAATAACAGATTGTGTTTTGAAGAAGTGAAATATAGACAATTTGTCCAGTTTGTGAGGCAGTCTGAAATGATACTGAAGCAACTGGATTTAAAGATGAAATTACCAAATTAGTTCATTATTTTTAATAGTTCTTGAACTTTAACATATGCAACAAGCAGAAATTATTTGCTGGATAAGCCTCGACTGATGTGGTAGGGATTGATCTCTTTAGAGACTTTTCTGTTTACGTGCTTGCATAATAGCATTTCATCATATATTTTTAATGGTAAGAATACTTCTACTATACTTGTCTTTAATAGTCTTTCTAGAAAGAACTTTATACTATGAAAGAAAAGCAAGGAACATGCTATTAAGTAGCTGCTAGGAAAGAGGTATATCCACAATGTCATTTTTAAATGCAAAAATTTTTCTCTGTCTTCAACATAAAAGGAATCACAATTCCTGTGTCTCATGAATCAAATGAGAAGGAAAAAAAAATCTGGCTTGACACTTGTGTGGGACAGCTTTTTGCTCTACAAATATACTTGAACAATGAATTCAAACAGCTTTTTATGTTGTTTCAATCAGAAAGCTGATGTAGACAAAACTGCATTTAATAGCATTATGGCTCAGATATATGCTGACAAAACCCTGAAAATTCAAAAAAGAAAGAGCATCTTTTAATTACTTATTTATATTTGAAAGCTCTGGCTTTTGTGGTTTGCTTTGTTCATATGCTCCTAGCATGGCTTTTCTCTTTTGTCCAATTTTAATATATAAATTGTACCTTACACAGTCTCCAAAGGTTGGGAAATCATTCTTGCCTCCCTGGATGGCAGACAGATGAATGATTCACAATAGCTGAATTCATTCTGAGGATTTTTTAAAATGTTTGCAGTTTAACTGGCTAACATCAGTTTTGCAACATATGATTTAAAGAGTCTTCAGGGCTCTTGGGTATATGTATTTTGATAAACTTAACAATTACATAAATCATTTACTACAATGGAGAATAGTAGCTTCTATCCTTTGTCTAAATTCTTTCATTTTGTGGATTATAAATACTGAGACCAACTCTTCCAAAGGCAATATTAAAGTCTTTTAACTCTGATTCAGTTACTAGGCACATGTTCTACACTGTTGTGTCTAAATAACATAATGAAATTTTAATTGCAAAGGAAAGAACATTTTGAAAATGAAATAATGTTTTTCATCTCTACAACACCCAGGGGCAATAATTCACTTATAGACTAATGGCCTGTAAAATTCTGCTTGTTGACTGTTAACTGCTAAATTCAAGCAGAGTGTAAGAACATGAAATGCTTCCTGGAGAATACAGGCTTTAGAATCATAGAGTGGCCTGGGTTGGAAGGGACCTTAATCTGGTTCCAACCACCTTCTGTGGTCAAGGACATTTCCACCACACCAGGTTTCTCAGAGTCCAATCCAATATGGCTTTTAACAATTCCAGAAATGAGCCTTCCCCAGATTCTCTGGGCAACCTGTTTCAGTACCTTATCAACTTCATAGTAAAAGCACTTCTTCCGTATATGTAGCCTAAATTCTCCCTCTTTCAGTTTGAGCCCATTATTCCTTGCCCTGTTTCTACAGTCCCTGAGGGAGTTCCCTCTGGCTTCCTTGCAGGCTCCCTTCAGATACTGGAAAGTTACTGTGATGTCTCCATCCAACCTTCTCTAACTCTGGAAGCTGAAGTTTATTTAGTTCTTCAGTTTATTTAGTTCTTCAGTTTATTTAGTTCTTCATTCTTAGTAGGTTACATACCTACTAAGAATTCTTGGGTTTACCCTGACATTAAAAGTAGTAGCAGATACTGAAACTTGCATTCAACACCTCCCCTCACTACCTGCAACAAGCTGTAGGCATCATTCCTGAGATAAACTTTGTAGATGTGTGTACTGCTTCAGGACTTGTGTGAACAGAAAAACAGAAGATAATTTTTCTAGTGCTGAAAACTTCACAGTTGTGCTTGCGAAGATAGAAGGTGCATGCACATGTAGGGAATACCTACCTGATTTTAAGTGCATCATGTTCAGGCAACTTGCAGATATAGAAAAAGATAAACACCTTGTCACCTCAGATTGTTTCCATGTGCACTATCACTGTTATGCATGATATATACATATATATACTCATCTGTTGACCTCCCTCTGTCTGTTAGGTTCTTAAAAAGTCTTAAATTCAGGGAAATTTCTCCATGGAAAGGGAAAAAAGCATAGCTTGTATTAGGGAAAAATTTTTCATAAGTTATTCACTCATTAAAGGACAGAACACCACTTGGGGATAGGAGAAATGCCATGCTGAGTCAATTTAGAAAGAAAGTGCTAATAGACAAATTACGGATTTCACACACCACCACCACTCTATAACATCTCAGATTCGAGGTCAGGGGTCAGCCTGGTACAGAATCTGCAGCTCCTAAAGTTCTGGGGAAAATAAGAATTCTGCTTTCAACTGGCTGAGGAAATCTGTTCCTTACTCAAATACAGCTACATAGAGGATTAGAGAATGCACACTAATAATTTGCATTTCACGTGCATTGGTACAGATGTATTTTCTACACATGGAGTTCTTTAAACAAACTTTGAGTGTAAATGCTTGTGTAAGGAGAATTTATCTTAAACACACATACAGTTTTTTTCTGATTAAAGAAAAATCCCATGATGTATAGCATAACAATGTTCCACATATTTTTAATTTTCTTTTTTTTTTTTTTTTTAAGATTTAGAATTTCAATCTAAACCGTGGTGTCGTATTGGACATTTTGATTCAAATACCTTCAAATACCAACACTGTAAAGTATAACAGCAAAGACAACTCATATAGTGAGTTCCAAAAGAACTACAACAACAAACAAAATAAAAACATAACCAAACCAAATTAAAAAAAACCCAAAAAACCCAAACCAACATAAAAACCCTAACCCAGCCCAAAAGAAAAAAGTACCAAAAAAACCCCTCAGCCTTCCTACCTCTAAACCACAAATGAAAACCTTATTACTAAAACACAGAAATAAACTGCGAAAGCCTAATTTCCCATGTTGAAAGTGGAGGCTTTCTAATAATTGGGCTATCAAGTTATTGATTAAATCTATAACCAGGATGTAGCACACTTGCACATATAACTAAAAAAAAAATAGGTCTTGTTTTTCTGTGAGGAAAGTTTGCTTTTCTAGAGTTTGACTATCAAGTTAAATGAAAAGTAAAGATTCTTTAATTCATTAAAGAACATTCTTTAAGTACTTTGAAATTATTTATTCTTAGTGGGTTTTTTGGTTTGTTTTTTGTTTGGGTTTTTTGGGTTTTGTTTGCTTGTTTGTGGGTTTTGTTTTTTTTTTTTTTTTCTTCCATTTAGGAACATATTTGGGGAAAAGAAGCTAGTTTAAGAGTCCCCCTTTCTTAGTTCCACTATTTTTGTGTGCATAATCTTTTTGACACTTGACCTGTCTACATGCCCATCAAATATCACAAGACTGACCTGGTGTTATGGAAAACATACATTCCAGCCACCATAACAGGATTACACTCTAGAATCCCACTGAGTCAGGAAACCAAGAAGACTTTTTTTTTTTAATAAAGTTCACTTTATTAATAGTGCTACAGCTTGAGCTGCATGCCTCCAAAGATGAAACCTGAACAAAGAAATCACTGCGTAGTTGTACTGCTACAATCCAAGTTTCCCGTTCCTAAAGCAAGAGTTTGGACTGATAGTTAAATTAAGATCTTACACCTATTTGGCTTGATTTGTTTGTTGTTTCATGGGGAAAGATATATTTTTCTGCAAGATAAGGTGTTTCACCCCCTCTTAGGCTGGTTTAAATGTGTTCTGTAGTTATCTTTTCAGCAGCTGCAATATGGTTGTTATAGTTCATGTATGACAATCTGCAGGCTTTGTGTGCTCATGCAATATACTATTGCTAAGTCTTAATTATATAATGGCCCTCTCCAGAACAGCCCTAACTGTTTTTATTAACATTCATGCTATTTATTATATGGGAGCAGCATATCTGTCGCCTCTAAGGTGTAAGCACAGTTGACTACAGCAAGTGTTACAATGTTGAATACAAACAGTATGACAAAGATTATTATAAAAATCAATAACCCATAAAGAATTCATTTTGCCCAGGCACTTAAATCTGATATCCAGGAGATGACCCAAGACCATACTTCTTGGAAGCCTGTTGAAGTATTATCCAATTGTATTTTATGCACTAATTTTACTTGCTATGACTATTTCCAGACATCAGCTGAAATCCTCCCACTCTGCCCAATAAACATGCTATGACTAGTACTAATAATTGTACGCACTCCCCCTTGTAAGCTGAGAGAGTGTGTGCTGACATTCTATTTTTCAGTGAAATTTCAGAGAGTTGTGAAACCTCCTTTTGGAATGTCACAATTGCATCAGCAGTATTACTGCCTAAAGTTTCTACTGCCACCGAAACGTCAACTAAGTCCTTTTTCAAGGAGTCCTAATCCACTAAATTCTAATTCACTCACTCCAAATCAGATAAAAAACATAAGGAATAGAATGCACTTGGACTTCCTACTAATAAATTACTACATTTGGTCCTATGAACAAATGTTTGTAACATGATCCTGATAGCACAGCTAAATTTGAGAACAAAAATATTAGGAGTTGAGGCCCTAAGACAAAAACATCCTAACCACTCTCTTGGAAACTTCTTATGAGCTCTCATACCACATATCCCAGATCACCCTTTGCCCACAGGTACAAGCCAAAGTGCATGGAAAAGTCCCCCACTATTCTCATTATTTATAAGCCAGTTGTTTGGTTACAATCATCAAGGTTGCTCACAGGAGTAGTATTACTATAGGAGCATAAGTTGAGTGAGCAGGTGTAACATTTGACACTCTGCATATTTGTTTGCTTCTGGGACTGCCACCTCCCACTGTTGTGAGTGCATGTGGTCTTGATGGAAAGAAATATCTGAACACAACATAAGTCCATGAGATGTTATTTGGTAAAGGGATCCCTAGCAGAGGAGTGCACAAAGCCAAGTGGCTTGGAAGGAAAGGACACATCCAACAGTGAGTTTTATCAGTAATTTGGACTATGGTTTTTGATCTGTTGAAATAAAAATTTTCCCTCCTCATAACAAGGCCATATAAATTTAGATACTGTCTCATGTAAAAAAGCATGGCAAAGGCTACTAACTTTGCACATAGAATTTCCATAATTTCCTCAGGCACTCACACCCAAGCAGGTCTGAAGAAAACCAAAACATATTTCAGTTTTTTAAACAGTAACCATGTTGGATTCTTCCTGCATTTGTTCATCCATTGAATGACACTCTGACAATCACTTAGCATGCAAGTGATGGATCCAAGCTTCCTGTCCTCTAACTTTTACAGCAAGTAAGAATTTAATAAGACTGTCTGCAGCCACTCCCACATTCCAATTTAGATTTATGGGAAAACACTTTTAATAAAATTTTATCTCCAGGCTACAAATCATGTGCCGGTACCTCCAGAGACATGGCTTAGTACCACTAATCATGATCCCTTTTAATTTTGAAACTTTCCTGTGAGTTTAGGACATAGTGTGTCAAATGCTCGTCGGCATTCAAGAAGCTGTTTTGGGTTGGGATATAAGTTCCCAGTATAGACAAGTGTCTTCCAAGAAGAACTTCACCAAGCAATTGTCCAAGGCATTGTTTTGGGGTATTTTATATGTCCCAGAAGATTAAATTTAATGTTTCAGGCCATTTTGACCCCTTACATGTGTAAATTTTGGCAGTTGTCTCCTTAACAGCTAATTCATCCTTTCTACCTGTCCAGCTGCTTGAGGATGATAAAGGTCTGCAATCTTTTTAAATACTAAACTTTTATAAAATCAATTGATTATTCCTGATGTGAAACTTGACCTTCTGATTCAGATTCTTGTATTCCATACCTAGGAATAATTTCTTTAAGGAGAGCTTTTATTACTCTTCCAGTGTCAGCTTTTCTTATTGGGAAAGCCTCCACCCATACTGAAAATTGTTCTCCCATAACTAGCATGTGTTTATATCTGCATATTGTGGACATAACAGCATTGTTTACATGAAGTCTTCAGCATGGGAAAAAAAAAAAAAAAGCTGATTTTCATAGGCTTTATATTTGAGAATTTCTTATTGATAGGACAGGCATTAATAATTATTTTAGTGATTGCATTGACACTCGGTGTCACCCATACTTGTAGCACTTGGATAGCCACTCCTTCCAGTCCTCAGTGGGCTTTACCATGGAACCACTTACTTACAGTAATTTTTTTCAGTATGACAGCTTTTCCCTCCCATTTTCCATATTGTACTCATCTTCTTTCTCCAGTGTTCTTTGCTTGTCATGTTTGATCAATATAGTTTATAGTTATCTTGGATGGTCAACACTGGACCTCAAGTTCTTGTCCAGAGCAATTGCTGTGATCTTTACCACAAGTTAGCAAGACACAGGTTTTGCTGCTATATCAACTAAGGCATTCCCTTTCCTAGTGACAGCACCCCTTGTATGAACTGGACTGCAAACCACAGCAATTTCTTTGAGGACCTGGAAACTGTTTCATTATTTCTCAGTAAATTGCTGGAAGCTCCTGATCTCAAAGGAGTGACTGGATTGAGCCTTAATACTCAATCTATGTTGAGAAATTCCTCAAACTTTACAGGATTTTTTCACCTCCCCCATTAATTGGTAGGTATTACAGTGCCGAGTATATCTGAGCTCTTGAAAGACAGACCTTTCCTGTGACAGATACCTGCAGTCTCCATATTGGGACTTGAGTCCATTTTTTGTGGCTACAGCATAAGACAAATGCATTTCTAATCTGTTACTTGTTTGAACCATCTTAATAGTTTACCAGCTGCAAGTACTGACATTTCCTTAGGGGATAATTATCTAAGAATTAGTGCTTTCAGTATTCATCCAACTTTACTGTCCACCACCAGTCTGCATCTCTATTAGAGCACATTTTTCATTGCTTGCCTCCTTTTAGTTTACATTTAAGTGCCTTGGCTTGTATTTCTGTTTGCTTCTTTGTTATCTTCTCAGTTGGCACTACCAACTCTTTTCAATTTATGACAAGCTGTGAATGTCATTAACACTATATCCCCTTCCCACTTCCACAGCAATAATGATGATGATATGCAAATGACTAATTCTATCCTACTGAAGTAAATAAATCTTAACTCTCATTTACATAACTTGGAAGAAAGCCCCAGAAGAACACTTGTTAAGTTTTTTCCAGTTTGATACAGGTACTTGAACCTACTATTTACTTTTTCAGACAGTTCTAATAGAGACCATTATTCTAGAATAACTTGTGTTAAAGCTTAAGAGGATGATCCCTCCACTCTCCCAAATGGATTCATTAAAAAATTCAAACAAAATGGAAACACATTTCTTTTAGATATTCAAATATTGTGCTGATAGTTATGGAAGTTCAGTTTATAAATGCAAGTGTTTACTATACATGTGCACATCAGTGGTGTTAGATGCTAAGGATACTTCAACTCCATCAACATAACTTTGAAAATATGGTATATTATATCTGCTGTGGAAATTTCTGCACTTTGTTCTGGAAATAGTGCAGTTTGTTGTTTGTTTGGGGGATTGTTTTGCTCTTTGCAGGGTTTTATTAAACCAAAGCCCGTAATTTATTAGTCTATGACCATTACTTGACAGAAAAATAAAAGGTTTACAATGGCACACATAAACCACTATTTATCCATCAAACATCATACAAGAAGGGGAGAATTCACCCATGCTCATGTCATTATGGGATTTATACACCATAATATACAGACAAGAAACACCTTAACCTAAGCAGCATCAGCTGCTCCAGCTTTGACATGCTGCCAAATCTCAGGCAAGACACAGTTTCTGATGCCCAGTTTCACCATGACAGGTTAGGAGTCATCTGCCTGACAGTACTTTTAACTCACATCTTGAGATCTGTGGTGCAATCCTACAGGGTTTATAGCCAGGGAAGAGAAAAACATGGGCATGACTCACACCTTTTCAGATAAAGATACTGAAAGAGGGTGAGATGAGCCTCCCCTTGAAGGCATGTTCACTAACCACAACAGGGACCCATCATAGCTCACACAGACTGAGACATCCTTCATATTTTACAGCCAGAGAGGTCAGAACAAATCCTTCCCTCCACCTTCCCAGAAGTTAAATTGATAGAAGGAGCTATGACTTAATCTGAGACTTGGCAGCATGGCACTGTAGCTTCAGCCTCTTTTTCTAACTTTAAGTCAACTGCCTATCTCTATCTGCCAGACCTCACTGTGATGCAGATGTGAATTAATTGTTTCAGTTAGCTTACCTGATCTGAAATCAAGGCAAATTGCTCAGAATTCTCTTAGCTTGCCCAGCATAATTAAAGATCTAGAGTAGAATTTTTATAATTGGAACAAATTGTATATTTACTTGTGGAAAAAAATATGATGCTACTGCTCTCACAGGTGCCACAACAAGAAAACTTTCCATAATTTTTACCTCTCTTAATATGACTCCTTTGTCAAAAGCATGAGATAAGAGAGGAAAAGAGTGGTTATGTAGGTTTATACACACCATATATTTTAATTATCCAGATAGACTAGAACGTGAGTATTCAATGAATTTAGACATTTAAGTAAATTTTGGAACAATGTCTAGTTGTCCAACATGTCTAGTTGTCCAAAAGAGCATTTTACCAAAATATATTTTTATTATTTGAATTTTTATGTTCTATTTCTACTTATTCAGACTTTTTTTTTTTTACATCTCACCTTCTCTTTCAGAAGAAAAACACACCTTATGTCTCAAGATAACAGAGAAAGCAAGGAACAAATAAAAAAAAAAAAAAAAAAAAAAAAGGGTTGTTTTCCTTTCTTAACTTATTGAACCCAGGCAGACTATATCTCCCCCTCCCCCTTGATATTCTTAGGAACTAGATAAATGCTAATTTTGGAACACAAGTCCTGCATATTATCTATTCTGAATTAAAGTGTCTATTGATGAATTCCCCTCATGCAGGTTTTTTTATTTTCCAGACTGACTCATCATAAGCATCAGATGTTTCAGTTAGTCAAAACCTCTTGTGGTACCTTCAAGAGATCTGCAGTTTATTATGATAAATTGCACAGATCTTGGACCACAGCCCCGTGCCACTGCTGTCACAAAGCAGGACCCAGGATAAGCAGAAAATTGTCCAGAATAGGGAAGAAACCCAGGAGCCTGTTCCTCTAAAGGCTGTGCAGTCAGAACTGTTCATTTTTCTACCCTAAAGCCACTTTGCCCATTTCAAACTTCACTCATCCCTCTTCCCCTTCTGTAAGAATCTGAGATGAGAGATGTGGGGCTCCAGGCAGCCCTTCAAAAATGCTGTTTATTGCATAGATGTTAGAGCAATCTTGGGTCATAGGTACAGAGCCTTGCCTCTAAGCTGCCAGCTACAGCTAGTCTGATTAAAATACATTATAAATTACATTATAAATTTTTCCTTGCTGAGCAACTTAATGCATAACAACCAATCAGCATCATACACAATCTCTTTACCATTACCTATAGCCTATCATAACTACTAATATTATCATATTATGGTAGTAAACCAATCACATGAATTAGTATGTCATATTATAAACAAAAAACTTGGTTTTCTGCAGTGAAAAGTTGTTCTTACTAGGGAAAAACGTGTTTTCTGTTTGCCTATGCTTTTCTTGAGATTTATCTTTACTTGGTAAAAACATGTTTTTGCTTGTAGTCAACTTACCCTTTGCTCTTAGCCATGAAAGTCTCTTTACAACTCATCTCAACTTTTGTCTAGTAACAACTATCTCAGCAATCTTTACTTTCAGACTTCTTTTGTCTTCTATATCAAAACTTGTTTTCATTTCTAGAGAACCTTCTGCTAAGCTTCTGCTTCATATTTATAAGACTTTCCTGATGGACTTTAATCTTCCCCAACACCTTTTTTCCCCCTTTACAGTGACATCTCCACTAACCCCCTCCTGCTTTATTTTCAATGCACAGTCAGCAGAATTCCAGCTGCCCAGGTCTCACAGTTCTGTCCTAGATATCTATCTCTTCTTCCTTGTGCCCCAAAGACCCTGCCCCACTTCCTCCCTGTTCCCAAAATTCATTTTCTTGTTTTAACAAAATTGAGATTTGCCCTATCCTTGAGACCTATCAGCATTGACTATACGGCCAAGAAGTAATTAGTCAACAGCACTGAGACCAAGGTCAAAATAGTGCCACCTGTCTTTAAAAAACCTCAGCAATATTTGTACAGAGCAGCATCCCAGAAGACAGTGCCAGAATCAGTGTTTTCCAAAGAATACACCTCTCTGCTACCTGTTGCAAAAATCCACATACCTATATTCCAAACTCAAGACAGCCCCAAACATTTTGGAATCATCCGTGTTTGTCATTGAGGGTACAGTCATTAAAGGCCTGGGACAGTGAGCATTAGATAACAGAGGTGATTATGTCTTAGCTCCTTAAGAATTTTTTTCTCTGTGGCTATTCCCCACCCCCCAACCTACTCTGGATACAGTCACAAGCCAGCCCAACACAGACAATAAGTTGGAATTAAGAAAGGAAAGAAAGAAAGAAAATAATAAGGCAAGAAGCTGTGCTTCTGCAGCACCTGTGCTTAACATAATAGTATTGAAATATTCTGTGCATGCACCTCTGCAATAATCACTAGATAATCCCTGTTACCATCCACAGGAATTGTGCTTCTGCAGAGCTGAAATCACAGTAACAGGAAGATGAAAATGACTCATTCTGGGGGGGAAAAAAAAAAAAAAAAAAAAAATTCTACCCAGAAGGAAAGCAAACATCTTCTTCCAGTGCGTTTACAAAATTATTCTCTGAGAGAGAAAAAGATGTAGCTTTGTCTTAAGTATATTTCTCTATCTCAGATGCTAAACATAATCTACATAACAGAGATAAGTGGATAACATATCCGGATTGTTACATGTTGTATTATCACCTTTTTTTAATATATATTGTCAGTAGTAGCACTGGCAATTGTTGTTTTTCTGCAATGAAAAAAAAAAAAAACACAAAAAACTTCAAGGACAAACTACTGCTGCCAAGAGTAGGTGTTCAGCCCCACTGACTCCAGGCAAGCTGAACCTGCTGATGCCAGCAAGGACTGTGACCCCAAGTCACACTTCCCTCAGAAGAGTGAGGGTGCAGGATACAGGACATACTGCAGATTTCTATTTCTGTAAAGGCTTTAGCACAATCTGCATGCAGGGTGTGAAATGTGGCAAAATTGTAGCATACAGAAAGGTTGACAATGTCCTTTTGCTAACCTACATCTTCAAAGCAATATTCTCTCATCAGCTTATCCTTCTTCTGGCCCTCTGCTTGAGGTCTTTGTCCTCTTCCCCTCCTCTCTACTGTGCATTAGAATTGAGCTCTGTAGCTAAGCAGTCTTCTCCAGAAGCCAACTGTACAGGCTAATTTTATATTCTTCTGAAAATCCACTCTCCAGTGAAGTGTGCTTTGAGGTAAATTTGAGGTCCTTTTATGTAGTTTTGCTCCTACAGGTCTTTTACTGTTTCCACCACTTCCTTCTCTACTCAATATTTTATTAGGTTGCTGGCAAGTGTGGAGGCCGTTCCTGTTCCTTTAACTCTTTATTCTGGAAATAAAAAAATCCTACCTTAGAAATGAGAGTGGAAAGAGAAAATGATATGTAGGCCTTGGAGCAGACAACAAGGGAATGCCACCAATCTAAACCCCAAACTAATAAAATTACAGTAATTAAAAATCCCACATGCAAGTACTGCTGCTGAAGCTGTTGCACTGTGTCTTCAAACATTTACATTTCCTCCAAGTTAGATACTTGTATTTAAGGCCTTACTCTAGAATCCTTGTGAGGTTATGCAGATGGCCACAGACTTCATTCATGCATATAAAGAGTTTTACAGAGCCCTTATCACAGATCTTAATGTCGTAGTTCTTTGCTTTTTGAGGAGAGTTGTTCTTCACTGCTGGACCTCTCTTTGAACTTTATTCCATGTGTGGCTCAAGGGGGACAGTTTCTCACTTTCCCTTCCTTGTGTTTTTTTCAATGACCACATTTCCCATTTTATTCCCTTCTTTTGCAGAGGAACAAAAGCATCTGTTGATGACAGCTGAGTGCTGTGGGAATGCAGAATTGAGGAAGAAAGATTGCAGGTACCTACCTTAGACTGCACATCTATCCTTGTTAGCTACTGCTTTCTTACCTCCACTACACTAAAGACCAGATCAGCAACAGAACACAGAAAGGTGTTGCTTTTAAGGGATTACCTGCTGTCTCACCTACAGATATAGCTGCAGGTTTTCAGCAGACATGATGATTCTGCAGCTTTCTTCACCTCTGTCTTTGCCTTTCCCTCCATGAAAAAGCAGAGAGCCATACTATAATGACAAAGTACATAGATGTGCTTCCCATCCCCCCTTAAGGAGCCTTAGAAAAAGATGCCAGGAACAGTTCAGATCCACACTGAATCCTCATGTGGGACCAATAAAAAAACACTTCAAAGCAGGAAAGCCTCAGAAGCACAGTGCTCCTTGTAACCTTAGTGCCTTGCCTGAAAAGTCCCTGGAGTCAGAAATGTTCTTTGGCTTGGTACTGTTTCCAGCCTTAGATCCTATGAGCAGAATAAGAAGCAAGTTGCTTCTGAAGAGAGCAGAAACCGTGATGCTCACTCAGTGAGTGATGAGGTATACTCACTTCTATTAACCCTGCCAGACATCCTGGTGTCTCCCATCCAGAGACTGCAAAGGATGCAGTAGACTTCAAACCAAATTTAAGTTTTATGTGCAATTTGTCTAGGAAAAGCTAATTTAGGAAGGATTAGAACTTAAGGGTTTATACCACAAAGTGGCCTGTCCTCCCCTTGGCAACTCCAGTCACTACACTATCACCAGTACGAACATGCACTGCAGCAGCTGGTGCTGAAACACAAAAGCTGAGCAGCAAGCACTACTTTCCCCTGTACGACAGTCACGGCAAATGAACTCTGAAAGGAGCCAACACAGGCACACAAAGAAGCTGGAGACTGATAATGAGCAGAGCAGCAGAGTGAGAGAACAAAAAGCCCGCTTCTCACCTCATCACATTTCAGAGCACCACTCCACCCACACAGCTTAAAGACAATCCAACGCTGAACTATGATTATGCCTATACTACACAGAAACCAGTCAAGCCCTACCTGTTCCAGATATACTTCTTTAGAGTAGTGCCCTTGAAAGGCTTGCACAGACTGTTGGAGTTTTTTTCCCAACTAGATTTTTCAGACGTTTATAAAATACCTGTTACACCTTCAGTAAAATTGTCAGACAAGCAGGAAGAGACTTAAATCTCCTAGAATTAGCTGTCAAAGTTAATTGGATAGTTAGAAAAAATGATTTACTAGGAGCAGGTTACTTAGGTTCCTCCTTGTCTTGAGCTGATTATCTTCCTTTTCTGTAGGGAGATCCAAGGGAAGCTCAGAACAACTTGAAGAAGGCATCTATTTTTCGGATATTGGTGCTATTTGCCTCATAAAGGAAATTGTATTATCACATAAATAACAATATTTCAGGCATATTTTGATTCCTCTTGCATTGCAAGGGAGCTATGAAAGCCAGGCTGCCGTTCCAAAACAAACATGCAGTATCAGATCTGGGAGTTCATGTTTCCTAATGTGATTTCATTTCCTTTAAAGAAAGCTGGAGTTTTGTACTACAACAGAATCCAGAGATGGAGCAACTGGAAGGGTAGGATTGCATAAAACACCACACATCGCACCTGACACTGAGCATGACTCCCCACCTTATTTTACAGAGTTTACCAGAGAAAAACAACACAGGAAAACCTGTCTACCACTTCTCTTCCAGAATGTGACAGGTCTGCTGCTGTGCAGAAAAAGTGATCGTGTTTTCACAGTTATGTAGCATCTGACAAAAACAATTTACAAGTGCTTTAAAGAAAAAACAAACAAAAAAAAAGCCAAAAAACCCCCAACCAGCCACCAACAAAACCCACCCAGCCACACATACAAAACCCAGAGTAAAAAAACTTTGTCTCATGATTTCTAGTAAGTGATGAAACTAGAAAAAAGGTCAGAAAGCTGATCATCAGTTTGTATTCCACAATATTTAGTAAAGCATAAACTTCAGGTCATAACTGTCTCCTCCTTGACAGTGTTAAACAGGTACTCTTTCTACCATCTGTTCACCTCTTGTCAGAAAACTAAGAGAAGAGTACTTGATGCTTCCACCCTCCTGTCAAATTTGTTTGGAATTTGCTAACTCAGTCAAAAGTATCTCAAGACTGATTCACAGCCAGAAATACAGACCATTTGATTAGAGATTTCTTTTTGCAAGAAAGCCAGGCTAAAAAATTGAAGCTATTTAGGATGAGAGGAGCACGGTTGATGCTTGAAGCTTTAAGGCTGATCATGTTCAAAAGCTTGAGAGGCTCTCGTCCATCTGACAAGACTTTACACCCTGTTAATTCTTTTCACAGGAAGAGCTACTGCTCAAAATTTATCTTGTTAGTACAAGTTCAATACTTCAAATCACTACATTTAAAAGAGACACCATACAGACAAAAGAGGAGTTTCTAGAAAGTAACTGTAACAATACTCAGTTTATACAAACCAAGTGTGGGCTTCAAGACTGAAATTAAGACCTTTCCTATTTTATTCTGTGCTAAATCTCTAGTACTTGCACAGTCTGTAATGGAATTATTGCTCTGATGATATTTCTTAAAGTTTCTGCTATCACACAAGTAAACCAGAAACCCCCTTTACACAAGGGAAAATTGCAGACATACCTTGTGTGTAAACAAGGTTAAAAACATGAAGTGCAAAAGTTGAAGAGTCTAACAATAAACCTGAACTTGCAGTAAATTTGCATTTTTAAATTCTTGGAGGTTTTATTTTACCATGATCTTTGAGGCTTTAAACAGAAATAGAATATATATCTATATCTATATAAATGTTTTAAAGTAGTAATCTTGAGCACTGTAAATAATCCCATTCCAATCAAGCATTCTTTTGATGCTCAAAGGTCTAAGAACAGTCCCTATAAGTAAAGCCTGAAGGAGTTAAGCCTTCCTTTCCTGGAGAAGAAAAAGCTCATCACAGTATTTCAGTACTTAAAAGTCAGCTACAAAGAGGACACAGGCTTTCTTTTCACAAGGACCTAGACTGAAAAACAAGGGACAATAATACAAGAAGAGGTTTCATCTCAGCATAGGAGAGATATTTTTTTTGCAGAAAGAACACTCATCCACTGGAATAACTTCCCTTGGGATACAGTAGTATTATCACTGTATATTTTTCAAGATGTGACTGGACAGGGTTCCAGATAATCTAGTCCTGTGTCCCTTTCTCACTGAAGTTTGGTCCAGAGGATCTTTTGAATTCGTTTCCACTTTGAGATAATCTGGGATCCCAGTTATGAAACAGGGAAACTGAAAATAGTGAATGAAATTATTCCAACTATTTCTGTGAGTGTCAATGTCCCTTAATATGAGAGTCTTAGCTCTCCACCCAGTAAAAACTGAATTTAGTTTAGTTTAATATGCTATTTATTGGGCATTTTTATAACACACCCACATCGGGGTACATGTACACATACCCACACATGTTTTGCATAGCTACAGTTAGTACCAGTTTTACTTCCCAACACATACAACAAAAGGTTACTAATATTTAGCTTCATTCACTACTTTGCCTTGACTAAGCAGGCATAATTCCATTAATACTCACTGAAAAGATGTAGAATTTCAAAAGCTGTTGCACAGACTCTGCAGAGTGAAGTTTCTTTGATTAGAGTACAACTGAGGATGGTTTGCAGCCTCATGTTGAGAAACATTTTGTGTATTGTCAGAAACTCATGATGGCATTTCCCCCGCTGTGATCTTTAGTTCAGCCTAGTTACAGATATACATTGCCTGCCCTTTTTCTAGTATTTAACCTGTCTTTTGTGATCACAACTACATGATAGTTGCAGAAATTTCTTGCAGAAGAATGCTTAAAGGGGCAGAACTGCAGAAGAGAGGGACCACAGATATAGAACCACTAAAAATGGAAGCCAAAGGGAACAGCAGTGAACAAGGTGCTGCCAGGCAGGGTTTTACTATTAGAAAATATCAGCTTTCTTGTAAAAATAGCTTTCTTGCTGCCTTACCCACCCACCCCTCCCTGCTCTCTCCCTACTTCCAGCAGCTCTGGTTATGCAGTTTCCTCTTCTTCTGCATATAAGTAGCCCAAAGCAAACTAATTGTTGCAGTTCATACACGTAAAGGGAGAAAGCAGAATATTTTTGGATTATCCAGGTTTTCATTGCAGGCATTTTCTCCCTTAAGCATTTTTCAAAAATCGCCTTAGTATGCCGAACTTTTTTAATTATATCACCTCAAACACACTATTGAATTCTGTAGAGTGAAGCATTCTGAAGAATGCTTTTAATGCAGTTTTTTTTTAATCCAAAAAATCTACTTCTGTAGAAGCCACTCCCACAAACAGTGTTCTGCAATAAATTCCAGAAAAAACATTACTCTGTAAGACACTCATGGAAGGACTGCAAGGTCTGTGTCCTCAAGGAGGGCAAACGAAAAAAAAAAAAAGAAAAAAAGAAAACCAGTTTACCTTGCTTTTAAACTTATACATGTATGTGAGATATTAGGTATTTGATCACAAAGACAGCTGTCTATTGGACCAGCATCCAGACACACAGGGTTTCAAACAAAGCCATCTTAGAGGGGATTTTCTGACTTTTCTATGACATAAATATTTCTTTTCAGATCCATTGTCTAGATGATTAATTCATTATAACTGTAAAGAAGAGAATGAAGAATTGAGTTTCATTCTGATTGTGCCTGGGATAGATTTAATTTTCATCATAATATCTAGTAGGGAGCTGTGTTTTGACTTTGTGCTGAAAAGCATTTTTTATTATTTCTAAACAGGACTTACTTACAAAAGCCTTTTCTGCTTCTCAGACTATTTTGCCAGCCAGGCAGCTGGGAGTGCATAAGGAACTGGGAGGAGGCACAGTTGGGACATCTGACCTCAAGTGATCAAAGGGATATTCCATAATATATGGAGTCATTCTCAGCATATAAAGCTGGGGAAAGTAAGAACAGTGTAGGTGGAACACTCAGAATGATGGTATTTGTTTTCCCATGTCACCATTACATCCCCCTGCTCTCCTGGGGATGGCTGAACACCTGCCTGACCATGGGAAATAGTGAATTAATTCCGTGTTTTGGTTTGCTTTCATGTGCAAGTTTTTGTTTTTCCTTTTAACCTGTATTATCTCAAAGTTTTCCCATTTTACCCTCCCAACGCAGGGGGTGAGAAAGTGTCTTGGGTGGGGCTAGGGTGCCAGCTAGGGATAAATTAAAAGAGGTAGAAAGGAAAAACAAACAAGAGTGAACAGAACACTGTTGAAATAGTCCTTTGTCAAAATAGTTGATATTTTGCTATACATGCTAGGAAGTATGATGACATTTTAACAGATAAACACACCAGCCAACAAGAGCTGAGCTCTTGAAGAGTTGGTAAAGGTAGTTTGCAAATGGTTCCAGTTGTGTAGTGAAGTGTTCCTTGACCATACCTTACGAGGCTAAGGTGGGAGCAGAATTGTTAATATCAGGGATAGCTATTGGCTGACCAAGGTGAGGAACAAAAGATCATCAGTCACTCCTGACAGCCTTGGAACATCACTTCCATTAATCGCAGCCTGAGTGGAGCGGTGCAATTGTTACCAGACTTCTGAAAAACTGCAGTGGTTACTAACTCAGATTATGGCCTGGATGAAAATTGCCTAATGACAAAAGCAAATCACCTTGAACTCTATCAACAGCAGTCTTAGGTGAGGCCCTTCAAGCACTCCTGGATGGAAGGAGGCTGTGCCAGCATTGCCCTTGGAGTGTGACACTTCTGAGAAGTCACCAGATCTCAAATCTGCAATACTTGGAAGAAAATCACCAAAAGCTGACAATATGATCTGGGCCACTACCCCCCACCCCTCTAGGCTCAATCCTTTGTCCAATGAGAAATGCAAAGGCATTCAATGTGAGTATTCTACTGAAATCAAGGAGAATTTTTGAGAGATACAAACATGTATATATATGCAAAATGTAATACAAATGTATGAAGGTGTGTGTTTGTGAAGATGCCTATATGCTCTTTGCTGTTTCAAATCTACAGTGACTTAATTATAATATATCCTCTTGAGTCACTTTCTAAACATTCAATTCATCAATGATTAAGTGTTGGTTATGTCCTTTAGATATAACTGTTTACCAGGTCTGGGCCTAAGACTGGCTCCAACATCCAGATTCTGTCAAGCGTTCAGAAACAAGGGGTGGTGGGTTTGTCTATTCTGAACCTCAGGACTCAGTGGGAAGGTTTCGCTTATCCTTTGCATGGCCATTCTCCATGCAAATCATTCTGAAGTGAATTTGAGCCAGTTTTCCCTTGCATGTTACCTCTATACAGTAAGTAAAACAGTGAGCCTTGCAATAGAGCTTTATCACAGTTTCACAGATTTTATCAAAATCTGCTTTTACAATACTCTCGATGGTGATCTTTATGTGACCCAAACTATTCATTAGCAGCACCCCCATCACCTACACAGAAGTAAGAGCTTGCCTGGAAAGTACTTACCCTCTACTTTTACTGTTAATACTCAAAAATCTGATTTTTCACCTAAACAGGAACCTGTCACACTGACAAAGCATCCACTTACATCTCAAGCCCACCAACGAGCCTACTCCAGCTCATGCAAAACCTTTTAAACTACTAAAGAAGACAAATTGGTTATCTCACAATGTAAGTCTTGGACTTAAAAGTACAGAGTACTTAAAATATCCCTAAATTTGCCTTACACTTTTAATCCATGCTTATTTCATCTGTCACTGATAATCCTGGAGATCATATCAGTTTATCCTCTTTTAAATCCTTCCTTAAAACCTACCTCTCCTGCAATACCTACAAATCTCTGCCAGATGGGACTGTTTAGACTAATAGCCACTAGTGACTAGCTTCAGCAAATGCATCTTTCTAAATCTTCTCTCATTACCTGATTTTTCCACTACCAGTCTGGCTATCTAATTATTTATTGTCCATGAAATATCAAATTCAGATATTTCAACAACTTTATAAATAGAACTACTCTTATAATTTAATGTCTTATAACACCTAGCATTCGGAGGCCTGAAAGGGTGCCTTGGAAAATGAAGGAAAATAAGGAGGCAAAATTACTGTTTAGAGCATTACATAAGGAAATATAAAAAGTCTAATTTCACACTTTTAATGGAATTTATGCTTCTAGTTAATCAAGAACTCAAAAATAAATGAACACAGAACAGCATTATTGTTCTGGAGATTTTGGATGGTAGTTTTTCATTTTTATACTCTCTTTCTTTTTCCTGAAGGGTAGGCAGATTAAAAAAACGTGAAAGAACAGTACTTAATATGAAAAACTAAAACTGACTTCTCTCATAACTTTAAACAAGTCATGCAGAATAGCTTCTGCATCATAAAACCTTGACACTCACAAGTCTAAAAACAAATAAAAAAATCCCATAATTTTTTCTTGCCTTATACAGAGTTCAACGAAAGAAATGTGAGAAAGCTACTCACAGCAGCTTCCCACTACCACTTAAATTTTTCTCAAAACTAAAAAAAAAAAAAAAGTCAAGATAGTCATTAATCTTAAAACACTTTTGTAGCTTGTTAAAAAGCTTAAAAAACTTTTGTAGTTTGTTATTAAAAAAACAAAATCCAAAAGACCAAAATCAACACAACCTTATAAAAAATTATCTTTCTCATGCAAGCATAAGCAACCCTTATCAATGCTGTTTCTCAAGATGATACTCACTACCATCTTTCTCTTCACCTCCTGCCCCCTCCTTAGACACTCAAATATCTTCCCTTTGAAAGCACAGTTCTCCTTCAGTCACACACCAGGAATCCAGTAGACACTGGTGACTTTTAAAGCCTTTCTTATACCCTGCTGGGAGAGCAACAGGTGCTAGGGCTGAACTTTCAGGTGGACCCAGCTGAGCTCATTTGAAAACGGGTGCTTGGGCTGCTGGTGCTTTTCCCATTGAAAGCTGCAAATTCTGGCCTCCAGGAATTACTTTGCACCAGTATCTCTAGAAGACATGGAAAGTAAGCAGATTTGAGTGTGGCAGAGCAAGAGGACAGATTTACTGTGTGTTCAGAAACAGCCTCTATCTCAGGTGTGGAAATATTGGGCTCTATGCTTATGAACGGTCTAGACCACTTATTACAGATCAGTGGGTGGATGTGCCTGGTGCTGGATTTCCAGGACCAAGAGTAGGAACAGGGGTGGAGACATACCCAGCACATATCTCCAGCCAGCACACCGGAGCTGAGTAGGAATGAGGAATTTCTCTTCTAGTTTCACCTGTACTGTTGGTCCTAGCTGCAGCCCTCATAAAGGATTAGCTCTTGGAATTATAGAATCAGAAAAGCATTTAGGTTGGAAGAGATCTTTATGATTGTTGACTGCAATGCTTAGTGAAGTACTGCTGAGGCCACCACTAAACCACATCCCCCAGTGCAACATCTACATGTTTTTGAAATGCACCCAGGAATGGTGACTCCAGCACTTCCCTGGACATTCTGTCCCCTACAATTTCCTAATATACAATCTAAACCTTCTGTGGCACAACTTGAGGCTATTTCCTCTGAGGCTATTGACCCGTCTCTTGTTAATTGGGAAAAGAGACTAATCCCCACCTGGCTGCACCCTCCCTTCAGGTGGTTGTATAGAGTGAGCAGGTCTCCCCTGAGCCTCCTTTCCTCCAGGCTGAGCCCCCCCCAGCTGTCCCTCAGCTCCTCCTCATCAGCCTTGTGCTCCAGACCCTTCCCCAGCTCTGTTGCCTTTCTCTGGACACACTCCAGCACCTCAATGTCCTTCTTGCAGTGAGGGGCCCAAATCTGAACACAGGATTTGAGATGTGGCATCTCCAGTGTCCAGCAAGGGGGATAATCACATCTATGGTCTTGCTGGCCACACTATTACTGACACAGGTCAGGTACCATTGGCCTTCTTGGCCACCTGGGCATATTGCTATCTTGTGTTCAGCCAATTTTCTTCTTCTGAACCATTCCTAATATGTAAAATACATTAATAATCCATATTCTCCTAATGCTTGCAAGATACTACCTAAGTGTTAAATATTTGATAGTGACAACAGCAACAGAAATAGATGTCTTCAAAAAATGAAATACAGTTAATGGATCAATTTTGTGAGCTTTCATACATTTTCATGATTTAAAGTGTTCAATGGTGTTGTTTTTCCCCCCTAAGCTACAGTTCTTTAAAATTTGAGTTGTGAAGTGGGAGTAAAAAGAGAGGAAGTAATTTCTGAACTCTCCAGGTACAGCTAAAATTTTTAAACTGAATTAAAAGCTAAAAAAAAAAAAAAAAAAAAGGTAAAATGTATCCAGACTATCAAAATAGAAATCCTCAAACTCTACTTCTTGTGTATTTATTGGTTTAAGGTCGGTTTTGTTTGGGTTTTTGGGAGGGTTGGGATTTGGGTTGAGGATTTTTAAGTGTAGGAGTTTTAAAGTCAGTCTTTTCCTTTGGAGAGTGAGGCTAGGGAAAGGGAATTTTATGTTTTATAATAACTCCACATTATCAACAACCTGAGACCTGTATGAAGATTTAGAATTCCATGGAGGCAGAGAACAGAAGGAAGAGAAGTAATATGAAAGAGAAAATAAAGATTACAGCAAATATTGTAAGGAATTGGCTGGTTCCTTTCTGTGTACTCTGCTAACATCCAGCTGGCAAAAAGCCTTATAGCACATGAATGGGAAATTCTGCCAGAGGAAGGACTTTTCAACCTGAGTGAAAGAAGCCAGTGGCTGTATTAAATACAATAGTTTGAAGGCAGCAGGCTTGAAAACTGTTCATAAAAAGAAATTTTAATCCTCTATATAGGGACATGTTAAATCTGTTCAACAACAATTTTTGGTTGAAAATGCAGTTCCAGCAATATTAAAATGTTTTACTTTGTTCCTGCATGACTTGCATATACTCAGGTGAATACAGGATGCTATTAGCTTGAATTAAAATTCCATCTTACAGATAATTTTCTGAGTCTAAATACTTCTGAATATTTCACACCACACAATAGTGGGGTTGTGATTTTCATCATAATTTAGTACAAAAGTAAATTTAGAAATGCTGGAATTATCTCCAGGTACCCACTATGTAACTAAAGAGGCCAGAGTACTGCAGATAAAGGGAAACATCAGTGTTGGAGTTCAGCCTGTGTTTTCTGTCCCTGCTAGCTTCCCACTTTCTCCCTCCTCTCCTCTTCCCTCCTTCTGATCCCACCAACCCCTGGCCCTAATCTGTCTCTGTGAGGTTTGCCCTGGGGTCAAGGTGTGAAACTCAGGGGCAGGGACCTGCAGGATGGTCAGGAACACAGAGCAAATGCTCATATGGAATTCTTGACAGAATGGGAATTGTTATGCCAAATTTAAGAAACATGGGAGATCTGTCTGCTACAGAGAGGACAGAAGGTGAAACAACATGTTCCTCTTCCCTGTGAAATTGCTAAACTCCTTTCTGTGAAATTTTCTGACACACCTGTGTGAGCATGAGATCCAGTAGGAGAAAAGGTATGTCCCTGAGTAGGTTTGCCGAAATTGCAAGCAACTGAAAAAGTCTTTTAAAGGAAATTGCCAAATATTAACAAATATGCATCACTGATATTAAATAACTGCATTCATTTGCAAACACCAAGATATTTTTTTTCCTCAAAGGACCACATTTCAAATGCTGGTTAGAATTTTTTTAAAGGTAAAAATGAGCTTGCAAGAAATAAAGTTTGTAAGAGGCAATTGAATTTTTTTTGTTGGAAGGGAGGGAGAGCATTGGATTGAAGTTTTTCTAGACAATAAGGTTGCTTTTGATGCTGATTAATTGATTTCTAGAGACTGTGTTAATAAGAAATTCAATTGAGCACTTAGCCACAAGTGGAGTTATATAGGTTCAGTGTAAAAATGTCTTTACCTTTCCTTCCACCTACAATTAGTGAAAAACTTCCATGTTCATGGCTTAATTTCAATGGATCTTTGAAAATATCTGCTTCCTTCTGAATTTCTAATACTTTTCAGATTCAACATCTAATTTATTCTTAGAACTCAGGAGGCCTGATCTTGTCTAGTATCTTTTTCTGTTTTAGCATGATTTATGACAGTATGGGCTGTTCTGGCAGCACACAATGTTTTCCAAGTTATGGACTATGACCTGCAGGCAGTGGATGCAGCAATAATCTGGTGAAGTAAAAGTTAGCCTCCCAGTGATGTGTTTCGTATCAAAAGTGAAAAGCCTCTTGTAACTGATTCACAGAGGAGAAATCACTAGACAGAAGTTAATCATAACCTGTGAAGTTTATTATAATAGGGACAGTACATGATATGACAAGTGCTGGCATGCTTTTTTTACATATGGTAAATGTAAGAGAATGAGACAATGAAACAATCTGCTTTAAAAGGCTGACAACTCTATAACCTTCAGACCAAGGACTGAGCTGCCTGTTATTCAGGGTTTGATTTGTTGCAGCACAGCTCTGTGACCTTGGTGTAGTTTTACTAAGAAACTGTTGTTGGAAGGGAGGTATGTCAGAACCAAACAACATAAGGCAAGTTAAAAGCTAGACAGACAATTGAGAAAGCAATAGTTAGCTGCTCAATGACTTGAAAGGAAAAAAAAACAAACACTGACATGAAACCATTTATAATCTGTAGGGACAAGAAGTGCAGGCAACAAATGTGCAGCAGCATCAAGAGCCAACCTTTCCAAGGAGCTGTGGAAGCTGACCCTTGCCCACTTGATCAAAATCAGCCTGGTCAGCAGAGGCTCACCAGATGTTTTACTGGTGGGTGATGGTGAGTCCATTAATGCTTAACTTGGTACAGAGACACTTAGAGTTTGGGTTATTAATAGGAAAATCATGTCTTGCACTCTAAATTGTGTGTATCTATCTATCCATCTGTCTGTCTATCTATGTATCTATGGATCTATGTATCTGTGTATCTATCTATCTATCTATCCATTTATCTCTTTCAAAGTGTTTTTGTATAGGGTAAATTTTTGTCCATATATTAAAAGTAACACTAAGAAAAAGAATTAAAGCTGAATCATTGAATTTTGACAAACTAGTCAAAACTGTTGGCTAAATGCTAAAAATTTATGTCTCAAAATTAAAGGTGTATGGTGCTTCATTGTTCAATTGCTTTATTACAAGTCATTAGTTTGAAGAAAAAAAGTATGTCTATAAGATTACAGAGTCAGAGAATGCCCTGGTTTGGAAGGGTCCTTAAAGGTGATTTAGTTCCAATCCCTCTGCCATGGGCAGGGACAGCTTCCACCAGGCCAAGTTACTCAGATCCCCATCCAGGCTTGAACACTTCCAGGGATGGAGTATCCACAGCTTCTCTGGGCAACCTGTGCCAGGTCCTCACCACTCTCACAGTAAAGAGCTTATTCCTGATATCTGATCTAAGCCCTCTCTCACTTTGAAGACATTCCCCTTTGTCCTATCACTACATGCTCTTGTAGAAAGCACAGGAATGACAGAAGAATCACAGTCCCTCTCCACCTTTTTTGCAGGTTCCCTTGTAAGGAATTGCTTGATGGTATTAACTCAGTATTAGATGTTACCATCCTACTGAATTTATGTAAGCATAAATTTTACTTTCAGTATGTGAAAAGCAAAGTTTAGGAGGAAGGAAAAAGAGCTTCTGACTGTGACTATAGATAAGCAGTTGGACAGCCTGCCAAGGCATGTTTGAGAGTTGTCATCAGTGGTTTGTTCAGTGCTAGACGAGACAGCACACATCCAGGATGTGTGTAAGCCACAAAATCAATACCTCTGCTGTACTGAGCTGAGCTAGGTGACTCACTAGAATGGCTTTCTAACTGAAATGATTCTTCTTTAAAGAGTAAAATTAATGAAAAACCTCAAACCTCAGAACCATGTCTGTGTGTTTGTGTGTGAAATCAAAGCTAGTCCATACTCACATTCTTCCAGTAGGAAAGCAGTTATATGTATGTGATGAAAGAGTGAAGTGGCAAATAAAAAATCCTGCAGGAAATTAATTTAAGTTCAGTTTTCTCAAAGGAATTTGTTTGGGTTTTTATCGTTGTTATTTGCTTGTTTTCTTCTTCAGTTCTCCATTTAATACACATTATTTAGACAAGTAATTAGCCAGAGTTTGGCTTAGATAATAATCTGTTTATCAAAACATTGCACCATAAAAGAAAGCTATAAGACACAGAAAAATGGAATGGAGAGAGAGTGAGAAATAATGTAATGTGCAAGACATATCTTTAGGGAGGTTAAATATAATCCTAATTAGTGAAATACAAAGATATTACAGAGACATATAAAAGAAGTGATCTCCACCCTGTTCTTCTAGACCAGTTCTAAAATCATTAAAAGTAAAATAGAATTTGTGGGGTTTTTTTTCTCTTTTCTTGTTTAATTTTTTTTTTTCTGGGGAGTCTCATTACTGGCGGAGTCAAAAAGCCAAAAAAAGTAGTTTTATGAAAATTGCACGAAATATGTCAGTGTTAAAAGTAAAGTTTATATTTCATCTTCCCTCTGGAAACTGTGAGCTTTGTTCAGTCCCAAGGGCACTCTGTTGAATTGTTTCATGAGTATCAATAAACTCCTCTTTACCCCAAGTATTGTGCAAAGTTTATGGTGCCACAATATAAGAAAGGTATTAAGCTGTTAGAGAGGGTCGAAAAGAGGGCAACAAAGATGATGAAGGACTTTGAGGGGCCATATGAGGAGCAGCTGAGGGCACTTGGTCTGTTCAGCCTGGAGGAGACTGAGAGGAGACCTCACTGCAGTTACAGCTTCCTTGTGAGGGGAAGAGGAGGGACAGGCACTGATCTCTGTTCCACAGTGACCAGTGACAGGACCTGAGGGAATGGCCTGAAGGATCTTGTGGGTGCCTTCCAACTCAGAATATTCTATACTTGTATAGTTAATGGCTTAGTTTAACATACCAGGAAAACTATCTAATATATTTTCTTAAAGGCATTATTTTCCTGTATGGTGAATTCCATGACTGCCGCAATCCCAGAAGCGAAGAAGGGTGTGATAGAACTTAGTAGCTCTTTCACCAGAAAATGAAGGAAGAAATAAATTTTTATTTAAATATTGAAAATTCTCATAGGGCCTTTTCTTTTATCATTCATAACAACTACACTTTTCAGAGCACCCTCTTGTTTTCTTTTAATTCTTCCGGAGAAACCCTAGGAGCTATTTATCAACTAGGTTGTTTTCAGAACAGAAACAGAAAGTTTCAAAGAAAACTTTCAGTAGCAGAAACAGTAATGTATGCTAATAGATACTAATTCACAACTTAATACATACAGAAAAAAACCTCAGCTGAGCATATTTAGCAATTTTCCACTAAAATTTTGAATATTGTTCATTGTTTACATTAAAGCAAGAATTTTCTTGATATTTCTTGTCTTTCAATGATTTGGTTCCCAAATGCCCATCTTGCTGTCAAATTTATTTTAAAAAATCAAGTTTTAATCCATAACCTGAACAAAAATGAAGGCCTTTAAGAGTATGAAGGGAAAAAAAATCTAGAAATGTAACTATTGATTGATTTTTTTTTTAGTGCTTGGCTTAAGCTACATAGGATTTCACAGGCCAGTGTTAACAGTGTACCAACAACTTTTTTTTCTGCTTTCTGTCTGGGAGAACTTCTGTATTCAAATACTCTCAAAAGGAAAAGTTTAATTTAAAAATTCTTAATAACATTAGAAATCAGGAGTATCAAGATAAACGATTTATTTAAATTCTCAGCTAGTTTCTTCTTTTCCAGATAATGTCATGTCTTAACCTTGGTAATGAAAACAGATGCAACTGGTTTAAATTCGCTCCAGTTTTTTAACCCATTTACTCAGTTCTCTACAACCACTTTGGGAGAGCAAGTGAGAAATGTTTTCATTAATCTTAGTTTCTGATTACCTTTACAAAAACTAAATTGTAGTCTCATAAGCAGGACACTTCTAGACTCAAAACACTATTTCATTTCTGCTGTTATCCTTGCAGGCTGCTGAATACTTTGATTAACACTTACCTGGATTCTTGCTAATTTTGATCATGGTCACAATGTAATACATTATGAGAAATGTGAAAAGCACTGTTTTCTTTGGTTGCTATGCCACTCAGACCATCTTCTACTGTGAGGGCACTTGATTACAAGTATAGTGAATTAATGTGAAATACAATATTATTGCAGAGAAATTGCTTCTAAGTGGAATACTACTCCAGGAGATCTTATGATTGAAACCTGAGAATAAACTTGGTAGACATTTTAATATCCGTAAACTGGACAGGACTGTGTGACAAAAGGTAAAGGCATGAGGATTTATGCACCTGGACAAGATTTAAGACGTACATGTATGCAATATTACTCTTCATAGACCTACAACTGTGCTACTCTCAAATTTTCAGAAGCTAGCTTTGAGACCTGCAAATTCCACACAGAAGAAAATTCAGCTGCAAATGAGCCTCTTTCCTCTGCAGAATTTTGGTAGAACCACCAGAATAAGCTAAGGTCAGTATTCAACTTTGTTTTTTAAATGCTGTAATATAAATTAAATATCTCACTCCTCAACATGATGGTCCAGATGTTATGTCCAGCTCAGGGAGCCTCTCAGCCATCAGTTGCTCAAAATCCAGAAGCAGTATTAATCTCTTTGCCCAGTTTATTATGGTACACTGCCTAAAAATCCGCTGCCAGCCCGTGGTTCAGACATGCTTTTGGCACATCTCAGTTGTAGATCTCACTATCTAGAAGGACTATTGTACCCTTAAACTAATTAGAAATTCTAAAACTTCTCAGTTTTTCAACCATGCTGCTGCCACTGACCCTGCAGAAGGCCACAAGCTGTTGTGAAAACTTGCAATCCTTTGCAAAGCCTAACATAAAAGCTAGTTGTACATATTTTAGGAACATGCAGACATGGCTTTGTAAACATGTGATACTGCCTGTAGCATGAAAGTCGGGTATGTTTCATGCACTGAAGAGTGAGTTGATACTGTGTTTTGTAATGGCATTTTAATTGATTTTTATTACTGTGTGGCTCCTTGTAGATCTGCAGAACAGTAGCATGGTAGCGTGGCAGAAGGTTAGAATGTATATTAAGGTTGTTTCAGTGGTGCTTTGACTCAGCTGGCAAATTTAATTTCTTCTTCCTTGGATGGTGGATTTGAAATGCAACATAAGCTCAGTCATCTTCATCAAATCCAGCTATGTTGAGAGTGAGACTTATTAGACATTTCTTGTAATATATGCTGACTTAGGTCTGTTATGTCATTTGTCTTCACTTGTGAGCAGACCTCAGAACTCACTTGTGGTAATGCCATTGATGATTTATTAGTATTCTCACTTGTGAAGATAAATGTCATATCAGACCTCAGTCATCATCCCTTCTTTCTACATATAAATCCAGATTTAGGAAAGAGAGTGAGAAAGAGAATAAGGGAATATTCCCAAATGGTTTGTGGGTAAGCGATGTCAAGCTTTCTGTGGTAGATATTGGACATTTACTTTAATAAATCTTGTTGTTTGAACATTTCTTCTTTGACATATCCCTTCAGGCAGATGCCACTGAAACATTCAGGTGCTTCCCTTCATGCTGCACGGAGGGGTTTTTTCTGTGAATGCCAGCAGTGATTGGTAAAAGCCTTTTTAAAAGCTTTACCAGAGGAAATGGCTGGCAGACAGAGAGGTACATTTGTCAGATCCACAGAAGGGCAAAGTCCCCATTTAGAAATGAAACCTGAATACCACTTACGTGTATCTTTGGTCCAATTTTATGGGCTTTCATATATCACTCAAGACTCACAGAAAGAACTGTGAACAAAGTAGAATAAAACAAGACTGAAAACTGAGCACCATTCTGGCTCACTTCTAAACTTCCATGGACGCTGTGTTACAAAGGATCACAAATCAGGTAAATCTGATTTTGTTTTTTTAATCTTAAAGGCTGGGATCTTTCCTTTAATGTGCAGAATATATACCCAGATGAAGTTTTAAGCAGTTGTATGACAGGTTGAATTAGAATTATTACAGATATGCCACTTGCCGTGATGCAGACCTATAAGAAAGGGATACAAACTGTGTCATTGTAATTTAAGTCTTCATGAATTACTTTGAACAGCTGAAGACGTTCAGATCATCAGAGCATCTGCTTTGTGGAGTGACTTTTTGATTAAAAACACCCCCAAGCAACCAATAGTCTTCTTAAGTGTGCAGTCTTTCTTCATGATGGTAAAACAAACTTAGGGTTGGTCCACTTAACTTTTCCTTGTGAGAACACATCATGAAATCCAAACCCAGAAAGCAGCTTGATTTCTGTGCAGAAACAACTAAATTGCCTTCTAGAAGAAGATTGTTATGTTGAAAGCCATCATGTAGCATCATGACAGCTAAGCTCACTAAGGGCACTCTCACCTCCAACATGGCTGTCCCTTGTAAGCATAGTGATTCTTAAGGCTTTAGTTTTCCTGCATTCATTCCTCCTGCATGTCCCAAATTTGATGAAATCTTAGCCATGCTTCTCTGCCCTTAGATTTTTTCCAGAGGGGAAAAAAGGCTAAAAAGCAAGAGTTTTTCCAGTGATCTTTGTCTTAGGAAACGGACAAGGAATATTTTAAATGTATATGCTTGTGTGCTTGCATAAATAAATAAATAAATACATATATACATATACACATAGACATATGTATATATAAAAGACATACTGTGACAACATAAAACATATTGAAACAGCCATCCGACATGTTGCAGTCATATCTTTCTGGAACTAGTAGATATCATCCCAAAAAGGAATAGTACATTTTCTAGCTGGATTTTAGTTAACAATAAACATTTCTAAAGAAGAAGAAGCCAAAATGCGAATATAAATGCCTTATGCCATATGTCTGTCTCAGTGTTAATATGATTTTTGGGGTTTTGGACCATAGTACAAACTCACCACAAACGTTTCCCGTCAGAGAAATATGTATGAGTTATATTTCTCCATTTAATGCTACTGAGCCAAAAGAAAGAGAAACATGGCGTGAGGATGACTTTTATTTGGAGTACACAAGATCTGCCCAGAGTTGTCATGCTGAGCTTTATAAAACACACAGTCCTCATTTCACATTGTTCCTTTAGAGGAGTTTATGGCTATCTGCCATAACTCCCCTCAGATATAGGTGTTTACTCCAGGAAAACCTGATATGAGAGAGAGATGACATGCTAAACCAGAAGCCAGGAGTATCTGTGCCTAGAGACTGGCCCAATTTTTTGCAAACACAGATGTGTAGAGCATGTGGCAGGGTACCCTGGTGAGAAAGACTTGGTGGAAACCTCTGAAACTGGTTGAAGTGGTACGGGAGTTGTTAAAATGGGGCTTGGTTCTGAGTCTGTATGGAAATTTTTCACTAAGGGCAAGCCAGCTGGCCCATCACTACTAGCCACATCCTGAGAATGAAGGTGGAATGGAAATTTGTTAAACCAATGCATGTATTTCACAGACAAAAAAAAACCCCAAACAAACCCAGGGATAATCACCTAACGTAATTTCAGCTTATTTTCGCATAAAGTAGCCCTACTTGCAAAAATAAGATTTAATTTTAGATTTGTGGATTTGCCAAATAATATCTGCAGGAAAAAATTGCTGCTAGAAGCAAGGCATAAGATATGGCTTACTTTGTCCAGAGATTTCTGTTTCACAAGCAGCTGATGATCACTCAGTTCATCACAAGCTCAGGAAAGATACACTCTTTATATTTGTGTAGTATAGAGTTTGCTTCAACAGCAACTATGCAGTGGAACTCTGTAACTCCTAAGAAATGGAATGGTACCCTGTTTCTGGAAGTTCAGAAGGACATCTGAACACCTGTTTTACAGATAATATCCCCGTGGTTTAATTCTGCTATTAACAAAGCAAAAATCTGGCCTGTGCTTCAGGGGAGTAAAGCTGATATGCTGACAGAAAAGCATAGTGGGTTATTCAAAATATTAGCTCAGCCCTCTGCTCCTGCTTTACACCATTGTGCTCTTTATTAAACATGTTAGAAATGGTGCAAAAAAACCCCCATAAACAGAATTCAAAATATGTTCAGATAGAGAATCTCATTCCTTTTTGTTCTCAGTCTTTTAGACCTTCCTGAGAGCAGCCTAAAAAAAAATTTGATGTCCAAATCATAACTCTCTCAGTAATATTGACATTAAATTAAATCACCCCAGAAACATAGCGCCAATTATGTTATGATTAAAAATTAGCCCTTGTTACAGTATAGGCCAAGACAAATCCCAGTACTCTGAGTGCATAACTGATTTTTTTAGCTTATAGATATTTAGACAATACTTAAATGACTATGTGTATCTATATATAATGCATTTTTTTTTCTAAAGTAATTCACATAATAATTTATTACAAAAAAATGATTTCAGTGCAGAAGGAAAATTTACATTCATCCTTTAATCTTTATAACAGTAAAAAAAAATATTTTTTTTCTTTGATATGATGCGATTCAAAACACCTACAGCCTCTAATGGGCCACAATGTACATCAGAATTCCTTTCACATTGCTTAAATCTATCCAGGGTCTGCACAGTAGAAGTTAATTTGGACTGAATATTTTAGTTAACATGTAGGTGAATAGGCACTGTATATACTAATACCAGGGAGATTGTCCAGCTCTCTGTTTTATGTATTTCCTATTCAGAAAATGCAAACAAATAAACTTGTAGAAGAAAACAAACCTCTCTTCCAAGCTTTTCATGCAGTGAGTTTGGCTGAGGAATCAAAGCCCATTTGTGTGAAGGTTTCCAAATGAGAGCAACTTTTTTCCAGGATGAAATTACTAAATACTGCACAGCATGAGAAGCCAAGAAAAGAGAAATTATTTCCAGCTTGTGGAAGCATTCTTTCAAACACAATTTTCACAGCCCACATCCCAGCCTGCATGCATAGATACAAGAGAAACGGAGGGAAGCATCCTCTTGTCTCCTCTTGTTGTTCAATTAGCCATCTCATCAGAAATGTTCATGAAGTACCAATACTGAGATACATCCTGTTGTTGTTTCAGGGAGAAACAGGAGTTTAATCAATATCTTGTCTGCAATGCCAGCTAAAAGTCTAATAGAATACCTATATTACATTAGTATCTTGCATGTCATGCTCTGTGTTTTGCTTGGAGTTTTTTTTCAGAGAATGGTTGGATTTTATCTGGCAAAGCAATGTGACCAATTAGTGGAATATATGAAACATAGGGGAATGTATCTTCTCATACAAACAGTGAAGCTCTAGGAATACCCCCACACAGGGAATTTTAGTTCCCTGTGACTGAATAAGTTTATTTTATCTCACAGAAATGTTTCAATTTGCACACCTAGTCTATGTGCTTATTATTTTGCATGGAGTAGTGAATTCAGCCTGGGTTGTGTATAACAGTTGTGTATAACTGTATATTTGTATATTAAAGTAAAATTCACTGCTACTTCAACAATGTAATGACAGGCATGAATTGCACTACTAATAAATATTACATTATGGATATATTGACAGAAAAATTACTTTTCAAGACTTTAGTGCACTTTTTTTTTTCCTTCTTCAATAGATTTATGTAGTACACTGAAATCCCTAGATTAGATTTTGCTATATATCTTGAGTTACCTATCCCTCAATAATTTAACTTTTCAGATGTTTCTTTGGAGATGTTCACTGCATTGGGAAATGAATCTATATCTTTGCTGACTAGGTAACATGAAGATATCACTCAGGGTACTACAGCCCATTGAAAATGTATCTATTTGATCAGACAGCTGGAATTGCAGAGAGGATGACACAGATGAGATAGGCCCTTCCTTTCTTTTTTCTTTTTTCTTTTTCTTTTTTTCTTTATTTTTTTTAGTTCCCCCACCCCCTTTTTTTTTTTTTTTTTTTTTTTTTTTTTTTTTTT
>CM031857.1:12898670-13079515 GCA_018697195.1 Certhia americana | reverse complement strand
AGAAAGAGCAAGATTGAACTTTCACTTTTGTTATCCAAGAAGGTTTGTAGTATCTGGTGTATCTATAGAATGAGTGAGGTCAGAGCAGGTACATTGAGATGGCTAAGCAGCAAATGAATAAATAAATAATGAAGAAAAGGTTTTTCACTGGGGTAATTCCCTGAATTTGCTCAAGGCACAGTTCCTGACCTGGCTGAAAAAGACTCATAAGGGTGAACAAGTCAGTGTGGGTCTTTCTTTGCAGCATGAGCAGGTCCATGTGCCAGCCTGAAGTGTGTAGGATCACAGCCCCAGAGGGATGCTCCCACAGTACCGAGGTGAATCTGGGTTCTGCTTTCCTTTGAGTCCCTGTGGCTGTGTTTACAGCAGTGTGAGTTTAGCCATTGACCCTCCTGCTCCAGTATCATAGGCTGGACCAAAAGGAATTCTAAAAAATCTCTGTTTAGGTCACTGATCTGTTAAAAATGCTATGGAATGTGTCTTCTTACTTTAGGGGTATCCCTATACAACTATCTATCTTTATATAGATATAAACCTATCAATAAATATATCAATATAGTGAACTTATTTACCTAAACCATTGTTTTAAGGATGAGGTTTCTTTTCCTGCTGTTAATTTTGATTCCAAGTCATTGTTTTCTCCCCATCTAAATTCTGAATGGAATTTTGTTCTTGGCTAGTATGTATTACAGCTGGGTTTTGATGGGAATCAGTGTAATTTGTAAAGCTGGAGTAGCTCAAAGGGTGTAGACAAAGAACTCCATCTCTATTTGAGCTTCAATACTCCTGAAAGATTTCCCCCAGATATTTTAAATTAAATCCTCTATAGATAAGCAATTAATATTCCAAATGTATTTGTCTCCTCTAAATAAAGTTTGGTGTTCCATGGTCTGGTGATCCTCTTGTATGGGAAGAGCAACATTCTGAGACATGGCAGCTTTCCCAGGATTATTCCTGAGAAGCATGAGGGAAAACTAAGATACTGTAGCACATATGGATCTTCGATGCATCTGTTTGGGCAGCAAGGTACACACATAAAAGTTGTTTTTTTCTTTGGCTTAGCTTCATTATTTTTTAACATAGCAATTTGGCACTGAAATCTCAGAAGCAGGAATATTTAGGGTTGTTTCTTTGTTGGCTTTTTTTTTTCTCTCTTTTTATAAATTAAATGTGTAAACCAGTGACAAAACTATGTTCTCTTTGTTTTCTGTGGTAATTTCAGAAAGTAATTGTTGTTTGTATTTTGCAATGACTTCAGATTAATAGCAAACATGCACCATCAATTTGCATTGAAACTATTGTTAGATAAATAATAATTACTTGGCAAAGTGCTTGCTGGAAATGCAAAGTCAATTAACTTGAGCGTTGTTCTACACTCAGCAGTAATTTATAAAGGTTTGGTTGGTGGGTTTTAATGGTATTTGTGTCTTTTCAAGCAGCTATAGCATAGAGCTAACATTAAGTACTTAGAGAACACTTTTAACTCCTGTCATTATTTTCATGTCTTTTAAATGGTAAATATCAGCAATTTGGTGACATCCTGTAAGTGGAACAACTACCAACAAAATGCCCTGCTTCTTTTGATCTGCTTATAAATGTATGAAGAGATGCACTTGCTGTTTTAATAGCACTAGGCCAGATCCTACTGACCCTGAAGGTAATTTTTTTCAGCTAACAGGGCAATGTTTGTCATAGCCTGAAAATGAGACAGTGCCAATTGATGCCAAGAGAATTAGCAAGATGTACACATTTTATGTTTCTTTTCCAGATTTATATTCAGGTCAAGTTGAAATGTTATTAATTCATAGCACTTTTATAGCAAACGTGCTGCCATTATCCTTCATAACTATGTGTGTCTCACTAAGTTCTAGTAGTTTGGGGGATATTTTGCTTTCCGGGTTTATATCTTCATTTTTGTGAGATCTCTATGATGAGTAGAGAAAGGGGAAGAAACACGAACACAAAGAAGCTGGGGAAGAAGCTTATAGGTTATTAAATCAATCTCTTGCAGGACTATGCTATTCAACTCTTTAAAAAACTTACTCATTTTTCTTATAAGTATTCAAGTTCTTTATGTCTGCATTATTTTCAATGAAAGACCTTTTCCAAATCTGATAGGCAGGAAGGCTCAGAGCCCATTTCTAAATTAAATCTAAATTTATTCATGTTCAGCTTATGTATATTTGTTCTTGTGCCAAAGTACTCCTTTAGCTCAAATGGTTATTTTCTCTCCCCTGTGTTCATTTCCTTGTTGTGTCTAAAGAGAACAATCCTATTCCTCCTCATCTTTCACTTTTCTAATCTAATGAAACAAATCCTTTTGTTCATTTTTCATGAGGAAAAAAAAAAACCTTTTCTGGATCATCCTTTTCTGTACCTTTTCATCTTCAAATTCACTGACACATTTATATGCTCACTTTATTGGTGACAGAGCATTTTTTGGTGATTCTTCAGCAGAATGGGGAGAAAGTTCTTATATGATCTCCCTTATTTCCTCCCTCTACTGTTTTCAGGTGCAAGTTTGCCTTCACTTTGCATGCAGAAAGTAGTAACCACAGTTGAAATCTAGAATGATTTAATCTGAAATGCTCTCTAAATCATGTTAAAGGGCATAGAAAAACACCCACTGATTTTTGCTGTTTTAGAAACATTATCTCATTATGTTACTGAACAATTTTGGGTATCTAAAGGCACAAGTAGAGACATTTATCCTCCCCTTGATGCATATGCAGGACTGCAATAAGCCCATTAGACTTGGTGAGATTTATGGGTGTTTATAATGGGAATAGCAGGCCACAGTGGGTGGCAAAGGGAAAGAAAAAATCTGAACTCGAGATTGGAAGCCAACAGCTTGAGCTCTAATTAATGCTGAGTGAATATTTTGAAAAAAAAAATAATGTGTTGAAAAAATGCTGTGCTTTTGCCTGTTTTGTACATTATCTTCCACACTGTCGTTAATATCCAAAATCTATTTTCAGTTTTCCTCAGTTTGGAAGAAACCTTTTTTATAAAGATTTCTCATTTCATAAAGAAAATGTTGCCAAAGTCATTTCTGAAATTCTCAGTATTTCTCTGCCTTGCCAGCTGTATGGAGTTCTTTCTAGGCTAGGACATACCCTTGCTAAAAAATTGGGTAAACTGAGTCTTTCCTGTAAAGTGGGCATAAGGAAAAAAAGAAGCTGGAGAATTGAGGCCATAAAGGACATAAGAGGATTTTTGAATTTTCGTCTTTCCATCTTTAGACAAAAATGAGATTTTGGCTGTGTAGCATGCAAGAACCGGAGATTTAATCATACTTGTCCTTTTTCCACAGGTGTTCTGAAAGGTATTGATTTGATGCTTGTCTAGCAGACTTTGATTTCACTCATGTCCCATTTTTGACAAGCAATTAATTATTTGTGTGCATGAATGTAACACTATTTTTGTAATTTCTCACCTGATCCTTTCTTGGCTGATGTGAATGCCTGTAGAGACCCAAATGCATTGCCATATACATACAATTTTATATGTTTGCTGAGAAGTTTTAACCCAACATTCACATTTTTCCAATTTTTGTAATTAGTATTTGTGGGTGTGGTGCGGTACTGTTTGCAAATATTATACTAATATAACTCTAACCTTCTTTTCTGTTTTGGAAGGTTGTTGATTTAAGTCCTTTGCCAGAAATTTCAATTATATTTTGTGTATATTAACTAAATTGATCTCTACTTTGTTTGTTTTGTCCCTATTATGGCTATTACTTCTGTTTTGTTGTCAACAACTGTGCATTTTTTCTGTTACACTGCCAGGGCAATGGCTGAAGAGTTGCAGAATCGTTCCCCAAGCTCACTGTCCTCCTTACCTCTCTGTATGTCACATTATTACCTCTACAGCATCTGCCAGTTACACTTAACAGAAAAGAGCCCCTTCCTAAATTCCATCTTGTGTGCTTGTGACCTCTTGGCCATGTTCAAAAAGACTATAGACTCTTTACCGCTCTCTCAGCCTATCTTTCAGAGACGGAACACCTCTGCTTTCTCCCACACACAGTTTGGTTCTCTGTTTCTGGCAGCTGACTTCAATATTATGTCTCTAATGAAAAATAAGTTGTTAATATTTTGCTTAATAATTTTTGAGCTTGCACGCTACCTAGCAACAAATAAAAATAAAAGAATAATTTACTTTTGGCTCATGTTGTGATTACCAGTTATCATACCAGCATTTCCATATTTCCTTTCATTTACAGTGAGTGGTCTTTTAGACCTTACTACCATTTGCAATCCCTTCCTGTCAAGACATTTTATTATTTAATTAATGGAATTATTTTCCATTTTACTTCAAGTCTGCCATTTTAACTTTCTGAAGCTGTTAAATATTATGAAAATAAAATTTCTCCCACCGGAATAAATTAACCAGTATATATGTAGGTACTCCTTAAAGACATGAAGTTATATTATAGCTCTTTATAGCAAGATATATGCAACTCAGAACTATATCTCCTTGGTTGTTTTTCATTCCATCAGCTTCCTCATGGATTTAAATTGGTTATGTTTTTTAACACATTGTTATAATTATGGATTTCATCCTATCAAAGCCACTGAGCATTATATTAGTACTATCTAGCATAATCTGCAGAACCATAAATGATACTTGGCATACCTGTTCTACAAAAAAAAAAAAAGGAACTATGTGTTGGAATAACATTTTAAGTTCAATTCTAGTCAAAGGCAAAATGTATTCCCTATTTTTTGCTGTCAAAAAGTCTATGATTTCATCAGCAAGAAATAATAATTGTACTTAAGCAACTTGTGGAAAAATTGCACCTTAACAAGGCACTTTATGAAGCCTATGGGAACACTGCTTGCAACTGACCCACGGTTTGATCTCTTAAAGTAAAAACTGTTCTCAGGAATGTATATTCTTATATTCTTTAGCTTGTCAGTTAGTGCACATACCTTTCTTATTTGGTGAGGAAACTATGGGGTTTGTATAATAAACTTTAAAAACCCTCAGAATTGTATCAAATAATTGCTGATTACAATTTGATCTGTGTGATCAGCTCTATCATCTAGTTTGTTCCTAACCTAAAGTACAGATAATGCATCTATAATATTAGAGTTCTAGCTTTGCATCATAATCTTTTGCTTTCGAAAGAACAGTCAGTAGGTAACACAGTGGAGAAAGTAACTTGACCTTTCAGCAGTGCTGATAACAACTGAAGAGAAAGTGAGTTTGATTGCAAAGCTCTGAATTTAATTAATCTCCTAGACTTTCCACACCCTCTCAGACACTGACATCCCCGAGCCAGTATCCCAGCTGGTATTCTGCTCGGGGGAGGTCCAGAGCTGTGATCATTGACAAAGCTAACATCCTGCTACTTGGTAAAACCTCTCTAGGGCTTGTCTGTGCTTTGATTTAGTTCAGTGATAGTGATTCCTCAAAAATACTTTTCCAGTGTTTCATTTGAGACCTGCCCACTGCAGAAGAGGTCTTCCAGCACCACAGACCACAGCGCTGGTTCTCGTTCTAAACAGGCTTGATTATCTGATGCAGCCAGTCAATCACCAGTAAATGAAAACTAATCTTTCCACTTATCTCTGAATTTTTTGTCTAGCTGGTTCTAAAGTTAAGTGGGAAAGAAATAAGCCTTTAGCTTGGATGAAGTCAGGTATGATCCAATTCTTCCTCAGAAGCACACTTATCAAAAAGAGGCTCATTTTTATGTCTGAATGTCAAATTAGTTGGATGCTAAGACTATTTGTCCTCTGAAGATTTAGATGGTACTTTAGAAACCTCTCTGTTCTGCAAAATTTATGCCATGGCAGACAGCATTACATTCATAAAAGGAGCATAAGCTAGTAGTCTAATTAAAAGAAATCATGAATACTATAAGTTACAGGAAGTCCCCAGGGTGCTTCATGCACAGTAGAATTCTTACTGTATGAAGGAGTTCATAAGTTTCTCCAAATTAGAGGTTCCCATTTAGGAATTGTACTACAGAGGAAGTCACTTCTCTGAAAAAATGACACGCAGGTCTAAGAATATAGAACTGTCCTTGTCAGTCCTTAACTCAATTAAATACAGATGATATGCTGTAAATCACTTAAAAAAGGCAAACCTTATAATTCTTAGTTTCTGTATTTTATTCTAAATCTGTGCAAAGTAGAGGGACAGAGTCCCCAGACAGGGCAAGAGAGAGCCCCTTCATTCCAAAAGCCAGGCTTTTCTAGCAGTTAGCCAGTTATCAGTTCACATAGTTTTAAGGCACAACAAGCCCAAGCCAACCAACCACTATACAATAGGATGTGGACATGCAGCAGTCACACAGCATGTCTCACACATCTCACACATCTCTCTATCCCTATTCCAGCTGTGCCACCGTTCCAGAGTTGTCTTCTGCTCAGCCAAAGTTGTAGGCCTGAATCATGATTTCATAAGGGCAGTAAGGCCCTTATTTTATAAGGTCTTACCTATAAGCAACATAAACCTGCTAATTAGTTACTTGATTTTGCATTTTACCCAAATTTATCTAATTTTCCATCCAAATCTTGTTTGGTATTATGAATGAATCTGGGTTAATCTGGCAAATACTCATATCCCATTCCATGGGATATGATGGACACAAAAGTGTAAAATTAATGAAAGTGTGCCTTTTCTTCAGCACAGTGTTGATGATTGACAAGCTCTGCATGCTTTCTTCTCACTAAACTACAAAAGATGCATTCAGAGAAGCAAACCATGAAAACCAAGCCTTAAGCCAGTTAGAGAATCATGAGAAAGGGGAAAATCTGTTGCAGAAACCTTGTGGCAGGCACAGACGAACAGGAAAGAACAGATTTCCATGGCAGAGATGCCCATCCATCTACTAGTTTACAGCATTTCTGACCTCTTCAGTTTTGTAATGTGCTCTCCCCAAAGATCCCAATAGTGCCAAAAGTTTTTAGGTCAATCATTAAAGGGAGAAGGCACAGCTGGGTGATGGATGGTAGTCTCTGTCCAGGAACAAAGACAATCTGGTGCAGCAGCAACTTGAAGTGACACAGCTGAACCTTCAGGACTTTGTTTGGTAGAGTGATATCAACCAACTCCCAAAGGCATTAGGGTTTTAACATCCTGTTGACATCTTTCCTTCTGGCAATATTTTTTTTTTTTTCTCTACTGCTTGTGCTTTGCCCTTATTGAGTGGTCTGAGAACCACAGAATAATATCACAAATTATTTAAATTGGAAAAGATCTGTTAAGATCATCAGGACTCTTATTGCAGAGCGCTGACAAAACCATTGCTAAGTCATGTCCTTCAGTTCCACATCTAGCTGTCTTCAAATGCCTCAAGAAATGGTGAATCTACCTCTTCCCTGGCCAGCCTGTTACAATTCTTGACAAACCTTTTGATGGAACAGTTTTTCCTAATATTCAACTTAAACCTTCTGTGGCACAACTTGAGGCCTTTTCCCCTTTTCCTATCACTTGTTATTTTGGAGAATAGACCAACACCTACCTTGCTCATCCTGACTTTGTCCCTAACACTGACATTCTTTCACCAGGGAATAGAAAAATATCTTCTGTTTAAAGTGAAGAATATGAATGTGCAAACCTGTGAATATAAATGAATTTTTCAATTCCTAGAAAAGGATCTTATTTTAACCTTCTTTTTCCACTTCAGAATATGTTCTAGAATCATAAGTGAACCTCTGATTGAAAGTCAACACTTCATAAAACCAAGGGACATAAGGTAGTAATTAAAGCAGTTCAGCTGGCAATTGTTGCTGAACTTTTAAACTCTTACAAGGAGAAAAGCTATATAACATACGAAGCCTGAGAAAAGGAAGGTGTAGTAGAATTGCTAGAAATGTTAAGGGTACAATTAAAAACTAGTTGACCCAAGGAAAGACGACAGACATAATTGAGCATACATTTTTTTTGGTGTGCATACTGTTAAGTATGAAGTAGGATGGGCTTGAAAAGAATTACTTAATGATAGTTTAAAGAATATGTTTCACCTCCCATGGCAAAATTTTGCAGTAGTTTCTGACTGCCCTCTGTCTGACTCCAATTTAATTGTATGTCACTCTCTTTTTCCTACTTGCCTTTGACCTATACATTCACCAAGAGGAATCACTCTGACTTTAATGTGCCAGAAGCCTCTCACTTTTGTACTGTATGAATTTTCCAATGTAGGAAATCCTGAGATCCATAAAGGCCATTGGCATAAAGTGCAAGAAGATGTGAACGCAAATCAGGGCAAGCAAATGAATGCAAATTATCTCTAATACAGAAATGTTCCATTGTAAATTAATATTAGCTTATCTTTGCACTACATTGTAAGAGAGAGAAAAGAAATTAAGGGAAAGGAAGATAGGAAGGGATGTGACTACAGCGTTTTGGCCAGAGGCTTGTAAGTGTCACTGATCGCATTTTAATGTTGAGATTTTTATGCGTTCAGAATATTAAAACTTCTATTATATTTTCAATTAAAAACTCACATAGAATACATGTTATAGTAATAGCATGCTCTCCAAAGAAATTGATGTATGCACATTTTGAGGGAATGGTAATGTTCTAAATTTATAAACTGAGAGGTTTGCTTAGAGAATTAGCTATAGAACATCTTTTACAAACATCATGGGACATTGCAGACTCTCATTACATTTTCTGTGCTAAATTCCATTTCTTGAATAATCTCTGTCTCCAGGGCAATTATTCATTACCATTTAGAAAGAAAAGGTTCAACATCAAGTAAACAACCAGCCTCTTCAGAGAGGGAGCAGGGAACACTGAACAATAGGTATATGCTGATCTAGAAAAATTAGGTTTGGGCAAAACTTGTATTAAATTCCACCTCTGGTGAAATCTCAGCAAATTTCTCATGAGTCTTAATGGAGTGTTGAGTATTGTAAGTGAGACACTAAATTGTTTCAGTTGTGCTACATTTCCTACTCAGGGTTTTTGACAACTAGTTAACTTAATGAACTGGCAAATTTTTGGGATGAAGTTTGACATGAACTATGTTTCTTTAAATAGCAAGAGGGACCAGTTGCAGAACTGTTATCCTGTTAACCTCCTCATCAGTTTAATGATTTTCCATTAAGCACTTCCTTAACAAATATCAACAGTTTATTGTATCCAGCAGAGTTAAACAGGGAAAGTATTTATCCTGAATGGAAAAATTCATTCCATGCATGTTAGCACCATTCTTACTTCTTTCAGGGGGCATCAACATTTAGGCTGTTTTGATGTTATCTTAAATCTGAGGTAACTTAAAATTCCAGATGACTCTGCTGGATAAGTCTGTGTTTCTCTAAACACATCTTCTTTAGTCATACATAGCTGCTCATCTATGAGCAGATTATAAAGTTGCTTCTGGGATCAGTGTTAGGTCTTTCCTTCTGGAGTACCTGTGTCATGTCTTCATGGCTTTGTAAGACTACCAGTGTGTGGCTGATCTAGGTCTGTGTTAGCATGTGCCCAGCAAAGTTACATGGAGTTAAAAAAAGATGTCTTACACCACTTGCCAAGTCAGGTTGACTGGTAGCACCCACAGCACCGTGATATAAACCAGCAGTGCTCTCCAAGGCACTGTCTGTGAAAGGTGTGCAACCTTCCGGGACCTGCTAAACCAAAGCCTCAAATCCCACAGCGACAGTGTGGCAGACTTACAGATAAGGAGTTAAACCCAGATGCCTTTCTTAGTGATATTCTTCCCCATGTTCATGTTTTTATGTAGCAAGTATATCCAGGACATAAAACTCATCAATTTAGGAGGCTGAAGCTGGAATAACCAACAACGTTGGTACTGTAAAAAGAAATAGTTCATTTAGTAGTTCACTTAATAGAGACCAGTGAGCAGGATTTGTATTCCAAGGGGACCAAAGTTTCACCTGCATGGGGGAGTTTCCTTTAAGGGAAGGAGCAGTAACCAAGCAGTGGAGAGGAGATAAGTTACAGGCTGAAATACCCTGCTTCACATATTTGTGAAAACAGCTACCATTCTTCTTTTGAATTCAGGTTTGAAGAGAGGGACTCCAGGGTGAAAACCATCACACTCCTCAGAAGCTATTTCCCTTCTTTTCTATTATATGTATTACACTCATCAGCTCTACAATTTGACATAAACCATTCAGTTCCTGCCAGGTTGGCAACTTCACTTACTACTGCCATCACCTCCATCTTGGGAAGTGCTACTCAGCAACTGAGATCTTGGTTCTGTGGCTGGGATTTATGAAATGCTTCTAATATCTGTTAATGTGCAACAGCCTTTGAACACTGAACTGTTTTCTCAGCATACGAGAGGGTGAAAGAGAGAAAGAAGAGAAATACTTGTGTTGAGTTGGGAAGGATACCATCAGGGAGCAGGGGGAGTGGGATGCTCTCTAGGGTGACACAATGGAAGTTGAGCTGGGCCCTGTGCCCAGCACAGCCTTGTATGGGGCTGGGGTGGTGACAAGTCACAGACATCAAAAACCCAGATATAGGGAGGGTTTGCTGGCCTGCAGAAACCCAGTATTTCTGGAGGCTCCTTGTCCAGCAGTAGCTGCCTAGGTCTGCCAGCCCTTTCCCTGGCAGCTTTCCCAGAGCTGGAGCTCAGACAGAGTGGGCAATGGGCACTCGGCCATGGGGTCCATGGGGAACCCAGTTCCAGGCAAGGACAGCTCAGACATCCCTGGGACCCCACACAGCCCAATGCCTGCCCCCAGCAGTGGAAAATATCATAGAATCACAGGATATGCTGAGTTGGAAGGGATCCATAAGCATCATCAAGTCTGACTCCTGGCCCTGTACAGAGCAGCCCAACAGCCCACCATGTGTCTGAGGGCATCTTCCAAGCATTACCTGAGCTCTGTCAGGCTTGGGGCTGTGACCACTGCCCTGGGGCACCTGTTTCAGTGCCCAGACACCCTCTGGGTGAAAATTTTTCTCCTGATATGCCAACCAAACCTCTCCCAGTGCCACAGAATCACAGAATCATAGAATAGGCTGAGTTGGAAGGGAGACACAAAAGTCATCGAGTCCAACTCCTGGAGTCCTGTCTTGACAGTGAGGACATCTGTATCTGTCCCTACACTTCCCGCCTCTGGGAGTCTTCTTTGTAGAAATTTCCAGCCCTGAGCTTTTGTTTCTTCATTTAGGAGAGAATATCACTAATGTGAGAGAACAAGGAATCTGTGAATGTGCTGGGTGATGATGCAGTGTAATGATTTGCCTTCCTGGAAAGTAAAAGACAAAAACAAAAAGCTTCAGTTCCAGGAAGTCTGGCCTTTTGCAATGTTAAAACTCAATTTATTGTGTTAGCAAGTTTTAAAAAAAAAAATTTTAACCTTCAGTAGTGGAGGAAATGGATACTTTTGGAACTGTTAGAATCAGAAATGAAAAAATAACTCAGAAATTCAAGTGAGGGTTCTCTATAGACAAAAAGAGAATAAGTTAATCATTTTGTGAAAGAGACAGCATGTGAGGGAGAACCTATTTATAGAATTTCTGCTTTTACAAGTGCATAAGCTTTTAAGAAGGAATCAGTGTACTTTATTAATTTCTATTAATTATGTTATTCTGTAGAGGTACTTTGGACACAGTAGATATCAGCTAAAGGTTTCAAATCAGTTTGTGTGACAGAGGGGTTTTCTTAGCTCTTGATACATTTGTCCCACTTATCCTTTACAGTATTTGAAATGTAGTTTGGATTAAGAGTACAGACAAATGCGTGCTTTGTCTGAGGCTCCAGTTCTTACTAACAAGGAATTAAGTTTATAAAGGCAATTATGTGTATTTGAGGTTGTTTATTGAATCCTAATTTTAAGACTGTAGGGCTTAACTTGACTAGAACCTAGTTGGAGCTACACACTATAGAATTAGTAGGAAATTATTCTAAATTAATTTATAGATATTGCAGTCTTTGAAAAAAACACACTAGACTGCAATATCGATCTTTGCAGTTTATTAATCTCTAAACTGCAAAAACCAGAACAGGTTAATGAAAAGGAATCACAACCAAGCCTGATGCCTTTTTCTGGTAACACTCATCTCCAGTTACAGCATGTATCAAAGCAATGTAGCCACATAAACTTATGTATTCATAACAAATCATTACGTCCGAGATGAGCAAGACAATCAAAGGTATCCCAGGTTATAATAACACATATAAGTGTATGAGGTTGTAAGAGAAAAATTAAAATATCAAAATGTAATTGATAGATGCTATTTTGTCAAAGAGGGAAAAAAATCCCTGAGTTGAAACAATTCTTGTGACATTCAAGTAGAGATCAGCCTAACTTAGAAGTGCAATTATATTCAGCAGTAGTAACTTGTGGGGTCTGTGCATTTAAAAACTACTACTGGAAAAATCTGTGGAAACTTGCTGACAAGTTAATGTGACTTTTCCTAGTCCTACAAACTGACAGCTGTACTGAAAAATCACTTTGGACTACCCAAGGAGAGGGTGCAGAGACAGCAGAGGAGAAACAGGCAAACACAGCTTAGAGGAAAAGCAGAGAAAACTTAGACTTGTGTTTAGCTTCCACACCACCAAATTGGTTTTTCCACTTCTTTTTTGTGTCTTTTTCTGCAGTTAATTAGTGCAGCTGTGACAAAGGGCTTGAATTAAGGAGAATTTTCTTCAATTAAACTGTGAAAAGACTACTCACTTGTGTCTTCGCCCTCGCTCTCTTTAGCAGAAGAATAGACTAGATAGTTAACAACCAGAATAGGCTGTATTCAGAGTTAGAGCTGGGGCCAGACACTGTTTATAAAAAGTAGGGCCTAAAATGGATAAGAAATCCATCAAAAATCCAAATGAGTTCACTAAAACTGACAGAATATTAGTAACCTCTAATTCTTTGTTTATGTTTCTATTCATGCTGCCACTTTATCAGCTGAGTCCCCTCTTCTACTGACACCTCAATTACTCCTACTTCTGCATAAAACAACAACATGAGATATGCTAAATGCTTTAAACTTTCTGAAGTATAAATAGTAAGTTTGTATTGCACCTTTACTTTCTTCAGACTTGCTATCTTTACAAGTCAATTGACTCTTACACAAACACAAATAAAGAAGGACTGGCTTCAACCATTTCTTGAGACTGTGTCTGGAGTTTGTTAAGGGAGTGGTGTTTTGGATAGCAAAAGCCTGAGTACTATTCTGTGCTATTCCTTTACTCTGGTACAGGCAAAGAATTGTTAAGTAAATACTTTCTTGAGTATAAAAATGAAAATAGAAAAAAACCTCAATGTCTATTCCATTATCTAACTATAATGAGGAAACAAACTTATCAGCTTTTTTTTTTTCTTAAACAACAGATGAAAGCAATTTTCTAACGTGATAGGAAAAATTGGGTCTGATGTAGCACTCCACTGGATTTTTCTTATTTATAGCATAAAAGTCTTTGCCTTTCTTAGTGCTTATATTTCAACCTTGTAAATCTACTTATCTTTGAACAATGGAATTATACAAGCAATTAGGTAAATTCAGATATAATGAAAGTGAATGCAGCTCAGTCCTAATGAATAGATCTCTCACTTTGCATTTGATTGCAGTTTGTTTCAGATTGTAAATAACTTAATTCTGTTTGTTTTTCTTTCTGAGAGCAACCATATTGAGTCAGATTTTCAAGACAGCTCAAATCTCAGAGTCTCACTGTGTCCAGATAAAGTTCTTTTGAAAGTAGGCCAAAGCATTATGTGGAAATCTGACAGTCACTCTTAAACCATGGCTGTATTAATCTTTGCAGTATAATGTGTACTAACAGACAGGACTTTTTTTTCTTTTTTGAATGTAACTGTTAGTTTTTATCATCTTCTCTAGCTGAGACATTGTTTTAAACTGCCTATGGAAAGTGATGCATGTAAAGCATCTGTAATATTGTTTTCTTTCTTGAAATACCAAGTTTCACCAACTCGGTATGGAATAAAAGTGTAATAGAGGGGATCTTAGAAGTCAGATGGGAAATGATATGTTGACCTGTCCTTTGTTTCTGAAATAACAGAGTCAGAATGTACATGCAATAGACCTTAAGCTCTCATCCAGAGGTAACCTTGAGGTTATCTGCTATTGTGCCTCTCAGGTTATTAAGTCAGTTATTTATCTGAAATAGACACTAAATTGTTTATCATTCACTGACAGATGGTTTTGTACCTGTACTGAAAGGTGTAATAGTCTAAACCACTGGGTGGCACAAAGAAGCCAACACACACATGAGACTGATTTTACCTTTTGATTTCTGTGATTTATGGAAGATATGCCATTTCTCTGACAAATCTGAGTGTCTTTTACTCTTACAGTACTCTGCTAGTAAGTAAAGTGCAGCTATTTGCTTTTATTTTCATATGTAGGTTGTAGTCGTGAGATACATGAGTCTGCCTCATGACTGGGAGTGTCAGTGTGCCTGTGCTTTAAGGCAATTTTGGAGGAAGAGAGGAGGAAGATGTGGGTAGTAGAATTTTAACATACCTCTAAATGATCCCTGCTCACTTTATTTATTAATTTATACTCCCTTCTCTTTTTTTGGAATTATTTATTTAGCTGATTTAATAGTATTTATTATCATAACAGTTTGTCCTCAGTTCTGTGTTTGTTATTCCCCATTCCCCTGTTGTCACAGCAGATAGTTTGAATTGCATTCTGATGGGCTGCTATGGCATGCTTAAAGACAGCAGTACTTTGCGTAGCTTGGTAACTTCCATGTACTTTCACAGTATTAATTATATTATCCTAACTTTTTTTAATCCCTGAAATGAAGGCATTTATTTTCTCATTTAAGGAGTGGAGAACTGAGGCATGACTTATTTAAGCAACCTGTCCAAATCTGACATAAATCCTTATGGGGGACTAGGGATTTGTAATGAGATTGTCTTTCACCTCACTGATTCCATTGGCTGGTCCAGGCTATGTTTGCTGTCTTCCATGTTCTCATCAGATTAATTTTCTTATTTTTCCTCTGGTCCTTTTAAATTTCTTTTGTCTGGGTTTCAACATTTTTTTCAGAAGATTGAAAGTATTATTTTTAGAAGAGATAGAAGATATGTATTTAAATTTAAAATATCTTGCAATGCTCTGATAATACAATTGGAGTGTTGGGCTTATACTTTTCATTTTCTGTTTTTTATTTAAATGGTAGTGAGACTAAAAGTATCAGAAAGAAATAACCATATGGCTTTGTTTGCTATTTTGAAGTTGTTTTAAGATATGAAGAGTAAAGGGTTATTTTGCACCAGGGTTTTTCCTGTTGTTGTTTTTTATTTTTTGTTTTCTTGGGGTATTTTGGGGGAGTTTTTTTTCTTTTTTCTTTATTATTATTATTATTATTATTATTATTATTATTATTTTATTTTAATCCCCTTAGGAAGACATCAATTTTCTTTTCTGAGATGAATGTGTATTTGATGAAGTTCTGTCTCTTTGTTGCCATTTTGTATTTCAGAAAGATCCTTCTGTTTTGTAAATTCTTATGAGAATCAATTTAGAGCAGGCACCTATTCCTTGTGCACATTTAAGCTGGGTTTATGAAAACATTCAAGCCGCCCTAGTTTGTTCACCCATTTGTATTTGGATATAATAGAGAAATTATCACATTGAATATACTTGAGTCGGAATTCTTCTCATTCAATTAAAAGCCATAATATGAAGGAAGGGGGTCGAACAATTGTTTGGCTTGTTTGCTGGCCTTTTCAGACTGTGGTGTTCAGTGTTTTTCTGCACTCCCCACTGTGAATTTTCATTAGTTTTTTAATTTATTGATGCTGCAGTTGTAAATAATTTCCTGTTACTGGTGGTGCCTGGAACAGAATATTTGGGATTTATGGACAGTTTACTCAGTGTGAACACAATGGATACTTCTATCTCAGCCAGTTATCTCAAGAAGGAATCACAGAATATCTGATTTTTACTTCTCCATTCATCTTCCTGGCTGCCCTCTCACAAATGAGAAGTCACTGGAATACTTTTTGCATTCCTTTTGGACTATGAAGCACCTCTGAGATGCAATTGGTAGGATAATATGCAGCTAGCCCACGCACTAAAAGCAGGAAAAAACCCGTGGTGGACTTTTGCCTCCTGTTTTCCAGCCTGTGTGTCTTCTGTGGGAGTAATGCTTTTTGTAAATGCAGAGGATTCCCAGGAAGAATATTCTGGAGAAATAGATTTTACAACAGGGTCCTCTTGTATCAAGGATCACATCTTTATGTATAGAACACCTTAAAATTATGAATGAGTTTTAAGGGCTAAAACATTGTTTAAAGCAGAGTGATGAAAAAGTAGAAGGATAACTTACTAAATTAATTGCCATTAATTTTTTTTTAATAAAGCAGTGTTTTTCTTGGTTTGTGCACTTTAGCAGCAATTGCTCTCACTGGTGATATCTATAATGAAACATTAAAACATATTTCCTTCTTGGAGTCCTTTATTTTCTAAACACTAATTTTTCCCAGCTTACTTGTGAGGTTGTTTATACATGCCTCTCAATAACTCATGTACTTCATTGCTTCTCTGAAGATGCACATGTTGTTACTGGATTTTTTTTTTTTATATATAGATGTTTGGTGTATCTTTGCAGACCCAAACCCACAGTTTGGGAGGAGGGTTAGAACTTGAAGGAGTCTAATGAAGAGTGTGTTTGTGATAGTGAAAAAACCAGACTGCTGTATCTGAGGGTTTCAAACTTCATTGACTTATTAAAATACCTTATGTTACAGTACCCCTGGAGCAAATTTCCTCTTGGTTATACATATTTTGTCACACAAAATTAATGAATTGCTTTCTCTCTATACAAACACTATATGATAGTAACTAAGAAACTCTAAGGTTCAACTGAACATTGCTCAGATGATTACAGTTCAGTAGAACTCACACAGTAGTGCAGCTGTATATCATCTGAGTCCATAAAGGAAATGATGAATGGTCTAAAAAAATTATTTTCATATTAACATGTGCCTTTATCCTAGAAATTCTAGCAATTTGTCACAAGGAAAGGTTATTTTACCCTGTGGTTAAGGGACCACAAGTTAAAAGGCAGTTATTCAGGGGAAAAATATGGTAAAATTGCAGCATTACTTTCTGCCATTGATTTTTCTTAGCTTATCTTCAGCTGAAACAGTTCATACTTGTCCTGGGGGTGCAAAATGAAGTGGAATATGGTTGGAACTTCTGCATCTCCAACTTTGCTTTGTGGCCTCTTGTTCTATGTATTCTTTGTTTCAGAAATCTAATTTCTTACCGTGCTACAAGGTTTAAGAATCCTGATCTTAGGAACTATTAATTGTGAGGTTTATTCCTTCTGTTTTGGTTTTTTGGTTTGGTTTATTTTTTTCTTTTTTTGAGGTTCATTTTCTTACTTGTAGTAAGGGAGCAGTTTCAAGATCAGGACTCCATACTTCTTCCGTTATTAATTCAAAAGGGTTTTTTTTTTATTCCAAAGTATTAGAGTAAACTTCTGGTTTATATTATTGACTTCTATGACTTTGCAACAAGTACATTGTACTCCAGTAACAGGCAGTGAAATATCTCTAGGAAAAAGAATATCTATTTAGACACCAATGTTGTAGGTGCCTAAAACACCCAGTCTAGATTTTTTACTTCAATTTGAATTTCCTTTTTTATCTGTGTCTAGGACTTCTTAACTGATCCTCAAATATGTGAGTTTAAGATACCATAGCTCAGCTATCACAGGGAAAAACTGCTCATTTTACATAATTAAAGCAAACCAGGATCAAAGTGGTTTTATTGATTTACTAATGACGTGCAATTAGCTGGCAAACAGTGGGCTATGCCTTTAGGATCAATATGAGTTGCAGAACAAATAAACCTTCCATCCTGGCTGCTTACAAGATGTTAATATAATACCCAAATCCCAAAGAGTTCCTTGTCTTTCATACACAGGTGATCACACACATATACAAATACACAGGTGCACACACTCTAGGGGATTCTCCACCCCCTTTTCTGGGACTGTAGTAGAAGAGGGTGTAGGGGTGAATGCTCCCTTTCCCACCCCTGGGCAGCACTGTGATCCCAGAAATGCTCATTAGACCTCAACGCTGATAAAAAGCAATTGGGGTCAGTTTCTCTTGAGCTTATCAGAAACACTGCCTGCCCACAGGAATTTATGCAGCCTAACAAGCTCCTGGGTTTTAATCAAAAGCCTTGGAAACCTAGTTTCCTTTCCTAAATAACAACACAAGTGGAACAACATTTTTGTTTTCAATCATTCAGAGAAAATTTCCAACCCGCATTGCAGGCAGGATAGAAAATTATTATGGTTAGAGCCATGTGACCCTAATAAGCAGCAGTCCTAGGTGGGACTCTTCGAGCTCTCCTGGGACACAGTGGCTGATTGATATCCTCACACACCCCAAGTCTCAACCCTTTGCCCACGAGGTGCAAAGCCATCCACTTAGCCTAAGGGGAATTTTTTGCAGGAATATACCTTGTACGTGCTCTTGAGGTCTGTGTGTGTGCAAGTGGGAGTGTGCTATAGCAAATGTGCTGTGTGTGTTGCTATCTGAAATTCTTAAGGATATTATATAGATAAAAAGGTAAGGCCTATAAATTACTTACCCTTGAAATTACAGGAAATTCCATAGAATCTATTGTCAAGTTTTTTTTTTTATTATTAATTCATTTATTTATTATTAGTTCATTAATTTATTATTAAATCAGTGCTGTTAAGCTTAAGTTCTGTTAAACTTCTAGGCCTAAACTGTTGGCTAAGTCTGGGGCTGTGTTTGGCAGCAGAGGAGGGTTTCCACCTTGTGACTAAATGGATGATGTCCCTTATTTCTTTTTATACTCCTATACTTACCCTATACTTACTCTCCCCCCTCACTGCAGCCTCCACATAGGTAATATTTGTGGTGATTTTGGGTTTAAGTTCATTGATTTTAGATTTTAATCTGATTTTTCTGTGTGCTCTGTTTTGAACCTTGCCAATGATCTTCATCCCACTCTCACTTTTATATTAAACCTGCTTTTGATGATTACTATGCCAGTGATTCTTGGAGTGACCTTAAAACACTCATTCACAACAGTGAGTGATCCAGCTTTGAGTGTATTTGTGCTGTTCTGTAAAGCCTGCTATTGTTTAAGTCACTGAAAAAGAACCCCTGGAGTCTGCATATGTGCACCTGAGGTGTAGGTACTTTGCTTTTATCAACTTGTTGTCTAGCAGCCACATGTTAAGTTGAAGTTGCAATCAGCCAATAATTACAATTTCAAGTAAAAAGCAAAGAACACTTTTAATTTTCAGTCTCTGAAGAAAACCAAAACCACCAAACAGGCGAACAAAGAAAAAAAAAAATCAAAAAAGCTACATGAACTACTTGCACTACTGTTACTAAGGCACCAAATTGTGTGGATGACTAGAATAAATTCTGAGGATCTAACATGGGTGCTGTGTGATTCTTCAGGCTATCAGGAATTGTAGGCAGTGATTTGCAAGATTTGATTAAAAATATCAATGTAGCAAAATTAAAATCACTATTGAAGAGAAAAACAGCTTCCTCTGAGACGAGTTCAGGTATAGGAACTACAGTTTTGGACTTATTGTGAATGTTCTGGGAGCATGTATGTTTGATTTAAAAGGGGGAGGCACCTGTTAGTTGCACAATACTGAAAAAATTTACAAAAAAAGATATTTTTCACAATTAATTATTTTGCCTTATAGAATATAGAGTCCCTGAAATTAACAGTCCTTCAATCCGGTTAAAAAAAATATTACAACCCAGAATTTTGAGAAACCTTAGCAAATAAGGGCTTGCCTGTGTTTTAGAGGACTGTCTAAAGTATTTTATCGACAGCTATTTTATAAAGGTTAGCATTTTTTCATTAATTATTGTCACTGTCTGAAATTATTTAATACTAATCCTTCTTTTCTTTTATCTTCCACATTCTCTCCCTTATCTAAGATGTCAGATGTTGCATGGGTCTGTTTATGTTTATTCAGTTCCTTATGGGCTTATTTTCTATTGTTTTGCCTTTTTGACAGAGAAGGAAAGGAGCTTTTTATCTTTGCTTCTTTTTTGTTTTGGTTTGGGGTTTTGTTGTAGTTTTTTTGTTTTGTTTTTTTTGTTTTGTTGTTTAATATTACAGCTGGGATTTTATGTGGCACAGAATTCTGTAATAACATCTGTGCATATCTGACCACCATATGGGTGGGAGGGGAATGGCTTAATTTAGTGCATATGCATGAAGTAAATGAAGACTTGACTATTGCTGGGCTACGAATCACAAACACTACAGAGAATCAGAGGTTGTGGAGGGGTCACAGGAAACCAAAGGGCAAAGACTATCTCAGTGGCATTATACTCTTTCTGCTCGAGGTTTCTTCAGCATTTGTCCAATACAGTGACTCAACAAGCACATGTCTAGTCAGAAAATCAGTAAAGGTTAAATATTGACCAATACGAAATGAAATATCTTTGACTGAAAATAAAGCTGAGGTCTTCCAGGCTTGCATTTATTCCAGAGAGACAGAGGATCAGCTTCACTGATTCAGCTAAAGGCATCATGAATCCCAAAGTAGTTTCACAGATAACATATATCCAGAAGTCTAAATCTTCTCTGGCTTCTTTTTTTTTAAACTGTCTTTGACCATTACTGCTTTCTAAGTCCTCCTCTCTGTTATCATAATAGGTCATATTATGATATAAGGAACATATCCTGACATAAGGAACTTGTCTGAGTACACAGTGGCATTTACTCAGAAAAGCTTGGAGAGGCAGATATGTACAGGGTTGGAAGGAAGAACTCAACCACAATTGAGTTTTAGCTAATTTCACTTGCTGAAGAGATATAAAAGCATCTTTGTTGTGCCAGACATCTAAAATTTTCTAAAAAGGTGGAAAACACCATATGTCTGAGGTCTTCCCATGTTACTAAAACCATGCCTATCTATTGTTTCTCTCTCTTTTTTCTTCTGTTTTCAATGGGACCTTTACCATGTCATTAGCTTTTCAGAGGGGACCTGAATAAGGACTATGCTTTGGGTGAGTTACTAGCTCACTAACTACTAACTAACCTCTTAAGGGTTTCATTTAAACCTAAAGAAACAGACAGTCAAATTTAAAGAATCTGGGATGAATTATAAGCACATGTTCTCTGACTGGGATTGTATGATCTGTAATGTTCGCTGGAGAAAATACACATAAAACTCTTGGATGAGGGATGAAGACCTTTAACTTTGTTTATCCAAAATTATACCACTAGACCAGAGTCAGAGAAATACTTTGCTTTCATTTTTATTTAATTTTTGATTTTTTATTCTTGCACATTGAAAAATGTATTTTAAATTAAGTGTGCTACATAAAAATTTTAAATGGATGTCAGACTTTCAGCAAAAACAAATGTAAGGCTGTGCCTCTTTATCCGGATGGAGTATAAAAATGACTAGGTCCCACTTCTGGAAATTATTGATAGTAGCAATAATGACTATTTTCTGGGAAATGAGGGATTCTTCTTAACCTTCCTGTTCCTCAAGATAGTGCTTTGTGTACAACATCAAATTAAGTATATTATGACAGTTGTGTAACACACAACACCATGTAAGATACTGTGGAGTTCAATTTCTAAAAGAACCTTAGAAAATTGAAAATAAACTTAAAATTCAAGCTCTGTACTTGTGTAGCTACATTATCTTCCCTCTTCTCAGAGGTGTGTGTAGGAGCCTATTATTTTGTTCTACTTCTGTAAAATGTAGAGGTACAATCCTTTTGTACCTACTCCTGGAAACACAAAAATAACGGAGTGTGCATGCACTGTATTGTTGGAAGGCTTTTGGTCTGCTAAACCCTAAGTTCTTGAGTCCATGTTGAGTTTTACAATGTTATCTGTAAGCAGTACTGAAAGGAAAATACCTTCTTGAATAAGTCTTTGATGTGCACAGGGAAATCAGGACCTCAAAAACACTGTGACTGAAAACCTTTCAGGAGGAGAGTCTGGAATATTTCAATTAAAAATAAATAAATAAATAAAGGGAATGATAATTACTGAAAACAACAGTATTATACATAGAATTTGATTTTTGATGAACTCATGATATTGTACTATGTAATGTGAAAATTATTGATGATGAAAACAAAAATACTAGAAATTTTAAGGTGTGTATGCTAAAACAATGAGTTTTCCTTTGAACAGACTTTCATGTTGGTTTCTAAAACTGGCAGAAAATTTCTAAGTTTACATATGTCTTACTAATTATAGGAGATTTTCACTCATTTTTGCCCTCATATTTTGACACATGGTCTGAAATATATTTTGAAAGCAAAACCTAAGTGTCATAGCATTCTAATGTCAGAATGAAGCAATGACATCCCTTGATTATGGAAAGGCTAGCCAAGAGAATCTGAGTGGTGAATAATCTTTAAGCTTCCCTTTTAACGATATAAAACTTAGTGAAGTCATGTGAGGTGTGAACAACAGTAGAAAAAGCAAACAACTGTTTTTATTGAGTTGTGATGATTTGGTCATTACCTCATAGCCAATAGACTTTACTGCTTCTTGTTCAGTGTCTTCAAAGTTTTTTAAGGCGTCACACTTCAAAGTCAAACATCTTGATTCACAACTGGATTACACAAACATCCCAGACAACAGACATGGGGAATGGGAGGTGCTGAGAGAATGAGGTATCACGTCCTCACACTGGTTCATTTTTCCATTTACTTTACACCGTCCAACCTAGGTGAAAACAGATTTGTGTCTAAATATACTGACACTATTTCTATTAAAAAAACTCCAAAAAATAAAAACCAGAAGTTTCTTTCAAAGATTAGCATTATTAGAGTGATAAAAACAAACAAAAATATTTACTGAATATTCAATTGAAAGCTGTGGATACTGAGGTTTGGTTTATAAACTCTTCACTCAAACTATCCTAAAAGCCATCTTGTGTAAGTAAAAAAGGTGGAAATCCACAGGCAAACTTCTGTAGCGTCTGTGGTCACTTCTCCTTTCACTATGACTACAAATAAGAAAGTTTAGGGACAATTATATTTACCTACATTATTTTCCTGCAAATCTGAACAGATTTATGGTGGAAAACTGGTGTTGATCTGAACACTTGAAGCCAGAATCAATGTTTGAAGAAAACTCACGTTCAGAGAGCTCAAATAATCCTTGCATCTGTACAATCAAAGATTTGCCGTGTCAAAGATTCGGACAAATTTGCTGACAACAAAACGTGCTTCAGGCAGCAGCCAGAGTTTTGAAAATTTAAAGCTGTTTACTTCAAGAGTGCTTTCTCCATGATTGTTTGGGGGGGTATACAATGTGCAACATATGTATTATGGAAATATATTTAGTACCTAAGCATACATACGTACATGAACTTTTGAAAAATGCTGGCATAAAGCACAATTGTGAATGTGGACTGTGGGCCTGGTACACAGCCTTCTTGTTATGTCTCTTATCATAGATCCGCCCTGGGATGTTCAAGCCCCTCTTGTTGGGTAAGTAGTGGCAGCAGCTCCTTCTTCAGCTGGAAACATACCTTTACCTTCCTTCTTGCACACCTGTGTTTTCTTGAAAAAATGCCAGAAGAACTGTCTTGCGTAATTCTTTCATAGACTTAGGGGGAGAAGGGAGAAATAAGTGGGGTTGGAACTAGATGATTTTAAGATCCCTTTTAGCCCTAACTATTCTGTGAGTTTCTCTCAAAAATTAGATCGTTAGAGGGTTTAAAAAAAAAATTATGAAAACTCAATAGAAAATAATCATTGTAGACCTCAACTTCATAGCAGAAAATAAAGAGGAATTTAGATGTGTTACTTTGGTTAATCCAGGGAGCATAATAATTTCGATGATTTCACGAGTTGCAAAATAAAATTAGTTTTAATAAGTCTGTTGCTATGGGTTAATCCTGTACCTGTGATACTCAAGTACCACATAGCTGCTCTGTCCCTTCTCTTGCCCAGTGGGATGGGGGCAGAGAAAAGGAGGATTGAAAGCAATAAAAATTGTGGATCAAGATAAAATGAATTATAAGTGAAGGAAAAGTAGAAGAGAGAAAAAAAAAATGCAAATATAATTACTATTACCTCCCATAAGTGGATATATGTCCAAGCAGTTTCTGAGCAAAAGATGAACTAACATGTTTAAATCCTTTTGTTTTTTCTTCCTATCACTGATCAGGATGTTTTATCTCTTCAGTTAATTCAAGTTATCTTCCTGGTCAAATTCCCAGCCTCTTGTGCACCCCCCCGATGTATTCACTGGAGGTGTGGAGTGAGAAATGGGGTGGGGCCTGGCGCAGCACAAACACATTTCAGCTGCAACCTTAGTGTGTGATCAGCACTGTTTGGCCACAAACCCAAAACACAGCATCACACTGCCAGCTCTGAAGGAAATTAACTCTATCTCAGCCAGACAAAGAGCAGGTGCTATTCACAGCAAACAGCAATTACAGATGCTGTAATCTGCATCCTGTAGTATTGTGGCAAGAATTATTTCAGACTGACCTTGTTCCAGACACTTCACTAACTCAGTCTTGAAAGCTGTAGTTCAGAAAAGCAACTCTGTTGTGAATCATACATGTAAAATTTCTAACAGATTCATAAATATATATATATATATATATATATATATATATATGTTTATATAGAGACACATATATGTTAAATATACCTTATCATATACATGGCAATAGAAGAATAATTTATACTCTCCCCCTTTTTTTTTTTTTTTGTAACCTTGGTTAATATTTTAGGGTTTTGGCTCATGGGGAGCCTATCGCCACCAAGACTCTCCCGTATTCGTCTCAGCAGAGCTGCACTTTAGCAGGTCAGTCCCAGCCTGTGCTGGTGCTTGAGGTTATTCCTCCCTGAGTGAAGGACCCTTCACGTGCCTTTTTAGGTTTCTCTCTGCCCAAGTGAGTACTGTGTTCTGAGCCTGAAGAACCCATTAGCAGCTGGATGTAGGCACTCCCAGGGTCACTGGCAGCACTGTGTGCCACAGCTCTATGGGGGGGAGCTACCACTCCTGGTCTGGACTCCCTAAGCACAGCCCTCTGACACAAGAGCCATCATTTAAGGGAAGTTGTCAGCTCTGTGGCTACCAGTTTTGCCATACTGGGTCTGAGGACCCCACTGTATTCAGAGCGTGCTCCCCTACCGAATGCTGTTAAGATTTTGTCCTTGTCTAAGTGTGCCTTAGGGGAGTGCAGTGTATGTTGTTGATGCTATCCCCATCAGACCATGACAGTTACTGTTGCCTGTTCTCTTGGCTTTGATTTCCAATTCCTTTGGTTCAGTGATTTCTGAATTAAATATGTCCAGATGCTGTGTTTCATTTACTATGGTTGCATGTGTACACAAATAAGCATTTGTGTTACTGACCTTTATGCACTGTAGGAGCAAGGGAAGACTTTAAATGTAGCAAAACCAATGTAAAAACATCTAAATAATATATTTCTAAAAGTGAAAGTCATACCAAGTGCTATTATTCTAGAATACATTTGTAAATTCTAAAATATTAAAATAAATTCATACTTGTGGCAATGTATACAGCAGCTCTCTACATTCCCTGTCACTGTAAATGTTGCCATATATCTCTGTTCATTGTTACTTTTTTTAATAGTTCATTTCTACTTTTTCTGCATCCTATGTAGCTTCCCTTAAAGCTAACTATGTGCTGAATTTATTTTTCATCCCCCTATACCAGAAAAGAAAGAGGTAAAGGAAATGTATTTGAATGGTTCAGCACTTTCTTTTTATTTTGGATGATGTTTCAGATCCTTAGACACTGTACTGCTGTTAAATTTAGTCTCTTGGAAACACTCTATTCTGGTAAAATTCACACAAGCATGCTATTACAAAGACTTTATTGATATACTTACCAAAATACACATTAATAAAAATAAGACCCCATTGCAGCTTGAGAAGTATTTTGTGAAAGAGGGGGCACATTGTTACAAGGACTTTATAGCTAATTGGTATGATCACAATGATTTCAAAAGGCTGTTCCACAAAATCATTAAGGCTAGAAATTAATCTTGGATCTATATTAGCTCAGAGACTTGCACTTTCTTCACACTTTGCAAGCACAACCAAACTGCCATTAAGTTCAAGGTGCCCTCCATGATGCTTCATCAGGAAAGTGAATTCATTTAAGAGTTTTGTTTCAGCAGACTGTAGCTGTAGACAGAATACTTACCCTGTCATGATTGACAGAGTAAGTGGTTTCACGATGGATGTGCAGCCACAGGAGTCAGAATATTTGCAAGTCACAGTAGGGTTTAAGGTCACCCAGCTAACTTTATTGTTGTTACAGTGTGCTTATCTCTGACTTAAAACAGTCCTTCTCAAACAGGATTAAAATAAATATACATGCCTTAATTATGGCTTTGGAGTTATTGCATTGTACCTAGGGCAAACACCAGCCCCTTGAATTTCTCTTCCGTATTAGTTCTTTCTTATCTGCCTCCTCAGATATATTCTAAGAACTTGTTCCAAGACCACTGATTTACCTGTCTCTAACCAATGCTGCTTTATTCCCATCTGTATACATTTCCTTAAAGATGCACAGGAACAGATATAACTCCTCTTTGGCTGGGAATTGCTGGAGAGATAGGCAGCTGTAGTGACTGATTCTCTAGATAGTGGCCTCATGCTATCTCTGTCCTGGCAGCAAGTTATCTAGACTTTCCCTGTTGACTTGTCTTTGCTGGTAAACCAGAAATGTCTTTGGAATAAAGATAAAGATAAGTAAGCCTGTTAAATAAAATAAAGGCAGGACAAGAAGAAGAAAGAGAGAGGTATAATACAGTCAGAATACTGAGGTAGGAAGGAAGATTCTCAACAGGTATAGAAGAGAGGGGCAGTTTAATTATTTGTGCAAAAAGACAATATTGTTAAGATTGTCTATTTTAATTTTAATCAGATGTGTCAAAAATCCTTTATTAGTCCTTAACAACTACCTTTATTTTTTTTCCTATTATTGATGCAAGAATAAAATCCTGTATGTACTTCCCAAGTTGGAACTTAGTTCCACCTGAAAAGAGCCATCTGATGGTCTGGTGGAGCCTTAAGGAACTAAGGGAGTCCTTTGATCCACGTCCCATTGTGTCAGTAGTTTACAATATTGACCCAAAATTTTATTTATTTATTTATTTTCCCTGTGCTTTCTGTCTTCTGTGTCAGTTGTATAATACTTGATCACATGAGTTTTCAAGGCCTTACTTGAAGTCTGATTTTTGCCATATGCAACCCTCCAAAGCTACTGTTACTACTGGTTTTGTGCTTCCATGCTGGTTTTGCTAGCAAATGTTTACTTTTTTATGTTAATGTAATTTTTTTTAACCCCTGAATTCTTCACACCTAAAAACTCCTCTTGGACATCTGCCCAAAGTCCAACAGGTCTCATAATAAGGTTTAACATCATGTGAGCCTCTAACAGGAAGCACTAGATAGCAGTGAGGGTGACTTGGTATTTTATTATTAGATACAAGACCTGAAAACAAGACTTGATCTAACTTGCTCTGTTTACCACCTTGGGAGACTTTTACAGAACTGTCTGTTCCAGAGGGTGTTCAATAAATGGGAAGAATCAAATCTGTATAGGCTGAATCAACCAAAATGTGTGACATAAATCTCCCACCCCACCAAATTTTGCCCCCAGTTTGTCCTCATTAGAACAACAACAAGCAAACATTCAGTGTGGTTGACATATGAACCTGGGTTCTTGCAGTCAATTGATCATGTGTACTGCACATCAAAGCACACGATTTTGTCTTCATGTTTTTCTTACAATATCTCTTTCAATTAGTATTTGCTCCATAAAATTGAGTGATACTGACTGAATATAATCCAAACTACAGATGTAATTTGGACTTTGTAATTTGTAACCACTGAATGTAGTGATCATCAGAATAGCTCAGGCACACAGTAGTGCTGAGCTAGTGTGACAGATGGTAAAGTCAAAAGGGTGGACTGATGGACAAGTTTGGAATAACCTGCTCACCAAGGCACTTGCTTTGCTACACAGTCAGTTAGCAGAAGGTTTGCCCTTGAAAGTGAAAAAGAAATCTTGTGCTTTACAGGCCAATTTAAACCTTTTGCAGGTTTTGCTAGCATGTCGTAAGGTGGATTGACTCATTTGTTGTTGGGATGTAGGTCACCCCCTCTGTGGGGTTCTCTTTAAAGCACTATCATGGAATGGGATTGCTGTGGGATGGGCTTAACTCTCAACTGCAAGATTCAAAAGCAGCCTATTTGACCTCAATGTCTGTCAGTAGGTTTGAGGGATCAGAAATATGAATTCAAATATATCCTTGTCTAATACTTTTAGCCCAAGAATTATCTTTTTGTTCTTCCATTCTTTGAAATACAAAAAAGGGAAAATCAGCAAGAACACTTTTTTTTTTTTTTTTTTTTTTTTGGCTGTGCACATATATCTCAACTCATTCTTGATCAATGTGCCTGGCGAGTATAGGTTTTTCTTTAATAGGTTTGGCAATATACGTGTTTTCTTCAGATACCAGTTCTTACGGCAGAAAATCATGCATGCAAACTCTCCTGATAAGATAACACCAAAATGTAGGACTGGGATGATGATACATTTGCCAGTCATCAAAAATGAATGCTGGCACAGAAACTACAACACTTAGTAAAAACACTAACAATATTTAAGCTAACTAAAAATCCATAAATTCTGCCTGTGTGCACTCTTGAGAAACTATTGTTTTATACAATTTTTATATTTAAAAATAATATAAAATTATAAATAGATTTAAAAATTATTTTTAGGGCAATGTCTGTTGTATTAAAATGTCATTTGTGGTTCTGACAAACCTTTTGACACAAGACCACATTTTTATCTTGCTTTCATTTACTGGAATCAGGGCCACTAAATGTAACTGCTCTGCAATTAGTTATTATTTATCGGGGTACTCAACTTTTTTTTTTTTTTTTTTCCTTTTTCTTAGTATTGAATGCTTATTAAAATGTCCCCAAGTCTTAAGAAACTAACTTAGGTCATCATCATTGTCTTTACTTTTCTTTGAGCTATGTTAAAATGTCCCTTCTGAAAACTTATATGATGCAAACACCTTACCTGGATATCCATTTCATTAAATTCTAGATTTTGAAAATGTGTAGATATGAATGAGACAATTTTTTTCCCTGTTTCAATATACAACCAAGTTCCCTTTGGGAAAAAAAAAAAAAATTATATGATCTATATATGTCCTTAATCTGAAATTTGAATCATTCTGGGAGCAAATACTATTATTCTCTTCCTTTGTTTTAGGTTCCCTATGTATAGATAATGAATTTTGGTGACTTCTGTAAGCCTGTAGTTTTACACTGTGTATAAATAAAACCTGTGAGGATTTAAAAGACACTCATACTACTGAGATGAATGTTAAATCTTCTATCTTTTCACATGATTCCACAGATCTTTATTTGGACTCTTACAGGAGCAAGGACTGTTGGAGTAAGCCCAGTATATAATACACAGACAATTACAGTGTTCTAGCAATCATCATTTTATTTCTTGCTAGCACTAATTACAGTCATTATACTGTAGTGGCATATTCATAATTCCATAACCCAAGAAGGTTAGTGAAAATTCTCAGAAATCTGAGGGGTGCCTCTGGTTTTGCATGACCATTTTGATTTACCATATGGTATGACATTTAAAAGGTACTTAACACCCTTCAAACTTAATTTTACCATTTGGTACGAAGGCATTACAATGGACACTTAAATTACACAGTTGCATGAGTTTTTTTTAATGGACACTCTGCCTCATTCTTGCTGTTTTTCCAGAAATTCTGGCAATCAGTGGGATGCCCCTGCCTTAGTCAACTGGAGCAGCATCACTTTATGTGGTGTCTCCCAGCATTTTGACTGTGCTTGGCAAACAGAAATGCTTTTGACACATATATTTTAACCAAAAAATAAAGTCCTTTTACATGTTCTGATATTTTATGATTGGTGTAAAGATAACGGAATAGATTATTGATTTTAACATCATTGTATCTATGTTGTAAACATGAATTTTGAGAAGTGAAGTTTGCTTACATATGTTACATCATGAATAAAGATAACATTATTTTTTAATGGTGATATGCTTCTGAGCAAATTTTTAATTACATTTTCTTTTCTGTGTTTCTTGAATTTATTCTCTCTTTCACATGTGCTCTCTTTCCATGTGCTGCAGCATTCAATGCTGTAAATTAAAGACAACTCCTTTAGTTTGGGAGGGTAACCCAGTAATTTGTTTAAGTAGGGTTGATAATAGGGATTTTTTTCTTTCAGAGCATGAAGACTTGTGTTCAGTTGGATTTGAGAGCTTTACAAATAGCTGCTGCATAGAATTCCCAAGGACAGGACAGACCTTTTGTTCTCCATGGCAATAAGGTGCTGCATCATGGCCCAAGCCATAGACAAAAACAGCAAGTTGGATGAGTATTTCCAGGAATACATCCATTCTTGGCTGCCGTTTCAGACAGTGCATGACATGCTTACCTGACAAAGATTGCTCAAACAGGCAAAAATACATCAAACTGTGTGTCTGGAATGTGTAAATAGGAGGGTGCCTGGAAATTAGACTGCTGTTGACTAAGGTTGTGGTTCCAGTGGCTAATAATTTATTCTAAATTATTATTTTTTGGAGTATAGTCATGAACAATAATTTCCTTGGAGTAATTTGAGTTACTTTACAACAGTGCTCTTGATATTTACAGGCTTTCCTCTATTTTCTACTGAGTTCTAGTAATGAACAACAAATTAACAATAAAGTGCTTTTCAGTCCTATTTTACAGAGAAGTATTAATACCTATAAAATCGTTACTCTCTTTCTAAGTGCCAAATTGTCTGCAGAGATGAAGAGAATTCCTTGAGCTATTTGGATAATCTACACTTCACACCTGTATGACTTTAAATGTATGGGGCTTGTTTTAGGGGGCTTTTTTTGTCTTGGAATATAGGCTCCTGTAATCCTATTCTCCCTAGGTTATCTCCACCTAGCCATGGGATTATGTGTAGACTTAGATTTCAGGAAATCTGATATTGCTCTCACTTTTTCTTCTGGGATTTGAAGTTTAGATCAAAACTATTATCAGAGTAAACTACTGACAATTCAATTTGAATTATCTTCAACAATGTATTTTTGTCCAGAACAATTTGACAGAGTATCATGATGGTTGATAGATCTTCCTGTATTAGAAAAAAAGGAAAAAGAAGGGTCAGTCTGAGATCCCTAACATGAAAATCTTTCCTAATGAAAACTGTGGTTTACACTAAAAACCCTTACACAACATGGAACTTTTTTAAAAGAAATGGTATGATATAAGGAGAAAAGTAACATCACTAGTAACCAAGACAAGAGGATGTGGTATGGAGTTCGGATTTTAATTTTTTTTTTAATTGAATTAACTAGTGCTTTTAATTATTTCCATTATTGGATGGATTTATATATGCAGGGTTTACATTGTAAACCTATAAAAACAAGAACTATGGCCATGTGCTTTTCCATCTGATCCTATAAAGTGATATTTTTTCCAATTTGTTTATATGAACTCCTATTTTTTGACAATACAGACTAGAATTACTGGTAACTCTGACTTTAAATACTTCTGAGACAGTATGTTGTCCTGAATGATTAAATTATTTTGCCATCTTACGTCACTTGAGGAAACTCCTACCGCTGAACATTGTAGGGCTGTTCTTGACATTTTTTTTCCCCAACCCCTCAAAACTAGGGAAATGACACATGAATTTTCTGAGCATTGAGAAACTTTTTAATTTTGTCTGAAACTTGAACAAATAAAATTGCTGTGTCAGTAACAGATGTTCTTGGCTTTCCTGCCTTGAACAGTCCCCAACACAGCAGCTAATTTGGTCCTGGTGTTCTCAGTTTTGTTTGAGGTTTATGTGGTAATTTTTGGAAGAAGAAACATTCAACATTGTATGTAAGCAAAGGTAACTCAGATTCACTGAGCTGCTGAACAGGGCAGAAATTTCAGTAGTTTATGATGGAAAGAGAAAACTGTTTCTAAAGTCATGTGATTTAGCTGTTGGGAACACAGTCTTGCTCTCAACATAACTACAGTTTTCTCTCTAAGATTACTTGACAATTTTATAAATATCATTACATGAGGATGAGAAGGCAAAGTATATATATATATATACTATATTTTTAGTGAAACTATGTGAAGAGGGACAGACAATTTTAATGTATAGACTTGTTAGATAATTACTGTGTGGTCAGAAGTATGTGGGAGAAGTATTTTGTCTTGTTTATTTACTACCTGGATGAGCTGCTGTCTTGTCAAAAGTTGTAATTTTTACAGAGTTTTGAACAGCTTTAACAGATTTAATCACTAGTCTTTCAACTTTCAACAAAATTGATTGAAACATAATTATTTAGGTTTCATTCCTTCTTTTCAAAAAGGTTTCATGTATCCTACACAAACTTATTTTAATTTTGGGGATGAAACAGAGCTTAGCAACATTTTCTGATAGGCTACTGAAGCCATTTTAATAGGAAAATGAACTTATAGGCTGTCTGCTGTAGGTTGGTGTAACTAACATGAATAAACATAAGTGTCAATATTTCTGACAGACAATCATAGGTCAGAAACTACTAGGATCTAAATAATCACTTATTTTGAATGATTTTTTTTTTTAAAGAGATGACATGTCAACTGCTTCTTAAAAATATGATCACATTTTTGGCCTTCTTTTTGTTTTATCCCACTAGCATGAAACAAATTTAAATACAGTTAAATCATTTTATTGTGATGGTCAAAGGCTGCTTAAGACAACTATAATCTACTTCCAAACTGGCAATTTCTGATATGTCCTCAATGAGAAATTTGGTATGATTTTAAAGGTCCTTAGGGCATGACATTTAAAGATAGAGTTTTCTGATTCTACCTCCTGAAGCATCAGATGCATTTTATGAAAGAATCATAAATGAAGGAGGGAACATAGCAGGTAGTCAATTTTATGTTGCAGATAACCATGGTAGAGTAGAACTGAGTTTTGGAGAATAGTTAGCAGGTTATAATTACATTTCTATTTCATTACAAGTGTACATCAGAACTCTAAACTGTGTTATACTTGTCTAGTTAAATATGTAGGCCTGGACCTGGATCTTGAACTTTGCTGTGGTTCCAAATGCTGTGTGCAGAAATCCTCTTTATGCTTTCTTATTAAAATGCTTTAAAATTTAATAAACCCAGACATTTTCACTGCAGCTTTTGAATCCAAACACCATTGCAACTATCTAGCTATGGGTGGCTTTTGTATTAATTCTTGAGGTTTTCCAGGTAGCTGTTGAAAGCACCAGGGGTAAGTTGCTGAGTGCTGGATAAATGGCAAGCTGAAGACATGGATGTCATGTTTCTCACATACTACAGACAATGAATTCAGAACCATGTGGAACTGTGTTTTATCTAAGCTATGGCCACTGATAAATGGAAAATCTTCTGGTAGGCAAGGTAACACAAAGCACTTTGCTTGCTGAGCAGGCCAGCTGCTCACAAACAAGTGCTCTACAGGGAAAATAATTCAATTCGTATAATCATCACTGGCTCAGGAATGGAAATAAAAGAAGAAAACAAAGAGGTGATGAAAGTTAGAATTTGGAAGGATTGACAGGAGGTTAGGTGGCTTTTCTAACACCCACAAGCATTGATGGCACTTGTACATTAGTCTTTTGTTTTATTCATAATGGTGTTAATTTTTAAAGAACCATTAATATGTTTCATTTATATCAATGAAACGTGCTGTCATTTTCACTCTGAATATGTTTCCGGTATCTTTTTTAGCTTTAACCTTGATCTGCATGTTCCCCACATATGGGTATAAATTTGAAACCTATGAAATTGTTGTCTGAGGTAGCTGAAAATTGCCCAAGAGTTTTTGAATTACCTTTGCTCATGAGAAATTCTGTTTGTCTACACCAGCAGAAAAATTTCAAAGAAGGCATAGAAAAGGGATAAAGAAGGAGACTTGACATAAAAGAGCAAAACAGTGCAGACAAAGGCTGCTGAAGAATCTGACAGGAGAATAAAATAGATGAAACCCTTAAGAATTCCCTGCATACAATTTGGAATATTGCAGCACATAGAGACAATCTTTCATATTTTTTATGATTTTATTTTGCTATACAGAATTTAGATGTCTCTTGACTCTTTTAAGGTTGCCTCCTTGACTCTGATTTTTTTCCTTTTTTGAATATCCTTATACAAACTAAATATCAGGCTGTATTTCTCAGAAAGAAATCTCAGTAGTTCATTCAACTGGCCTTTCACGTGTTCATCTGCTTTAGACATGATTATTAATATCTCTCTCCCATGTGTATTTCCAATAGGGCAAACATCACCAGCAACTTCAGGGAAATCACAAACTGTGAAAGCAAACTGTGACCAGCTGTAAGTAGGTATAAGGTAGAACTGAAATCTGAGAGCAGCATGAGTTAAGAAAGCTAAGGCCATCAAGAAGTTCTGTTTCCTTGCATGGTGTGAAGTTGTTGGGAATCTGGAACCATTAATTTGTGTTAAAACAATATAGACATCATTGCATCACACACAGCATCTTGCCTTTTGTAGAGTGGCAATGTTTTTGTGTTAAGATTTCCCAAGATGCATGGCTTCTAGTCCAGAAAAGGATAAAGATGTTAATCCTGAAATGTTGATGCCACCTGAAATGAAACGAGGAGACTGCAGAACTTGTGGCCTTAGAACAGATCCAAGTTATCCTCTCAGAGGGAGTTCATATCTGGTAAAATTCACTAGAATAATGAATAAATGTTTAGTTGCTTATTAAATTTACCTTAATCCTGTTCAGTTGCATAAATCTTGTATTCTTCTGCTATTTTTTCTGCTTTAAACTCTTGTGATGTACTGGAAAAGTTTCTATGATTTCTTATGATTATCCATGCAACAATTGAGAAAAAACATTGTTATTTACTCTTGAAGAGATAAACAGAATAGGTGCTTGGCAGAATCAGCAACCAAATCAAGGAGTTCAGACATTTAAGAATGGACCTTCAGGGGAATTAACAGATGAAAAAAAATTGAGGTGTTTGTAGGAGACATTACTCCCAGGAGGGCACTGAATGTTTACCTCTTGTTGTACTGAGGGCAAGGTGAGGCACTAAAGGAACAAAGATCTCAATCTACTTGATTGCCAGTGCTGGAGATAGAGATGGGAGATGGCTGCAACTCGACCTTGGGAAAGAAGGTTAAGAAGTGCATAAAGATCACAGAGTAAAAAGTAGTGTTCTATTCTGAACACTGCAATTTCATTATTTTCCTGTATTTAAATACTTCAGGATTTGTTTCCCCCTGGAGAACTGAACATGCAATTAATTTTGTTTCCCCTGCTTGGTTAACTGTTTTGTAGGGGATTGCTAATTGGGATGGGGGAAAAAAAACATTTTAAGCATATATACGTGTGTGTATATATAAGACTTCAGGTACATGCAGCTTTTTTTATAAAACATCTCTCTTGACTTCCTGTTTAATTAGAAATAGTAGAGATCAAAATTGACAGCCATATAAATACCTTCCCTCTCCTTCAGTACTCTGCAGTGTTCTGCAAGAGTCCGATGTAGAAAGAAAACTTCAGATAAAACAAATAAATAAAATAATCTAAATAACTTCAAAACAAATATAATCCAAAAAGTTCCCCCAAAGACTTTATAATGTCTCCCTTATTCTGACTACAGCTGTGGATAGGGCTTTCTAGTAGGAAGAAAATACTAGAGGAAGAAATAATAACAGAGGAAGTTGTATAACTAGAAATAAAATTCTTCGAACTTTAATGAAATATCTGCTAGATAAGTATTTTAATAACATTTTACAGTTGATTACTTAGTGAAAAACTGAACACAGGAATGGGGAGCAAAAATAATTAGAATAATATATTGTTTTCTTTCAAAATTTTTTGCAAACAAAAATTTTTACCTTGCAAGAAAAGAAAGAAGAAGAAGAAATTCCTTTGGCAAAAAACACTGCATTTGTGCTTTCTCTATTTTGGTATCAGAGTGACCATCCAGGGTGGGAGAACTCTGCATCTGTTTTCTTTCTAAGGGTATTTCAACACCCAGCTTTCAATCTTCAGTTTCACTTTATGCTCTGAAATTATTTTTTTGCCTAGCTAGTCTTGAAACTTTTCCATTTTGTATACATAAATCTTTTTTAATTAGCTTCCCTTCTCAGTCAATAGAATCACCACATTTTATATCTAATTATGACCTCTAAGCTCTGCCTCAAACCTCTTTGAAAACCAGTCATACTCCAGAGACGCTGGGTGAAACCAGCCCCTTGCTGGGTGGTTGCACAACAGTGCTGACTTGTTATTTGCATTTGGCTGTCATTCAGGAGGTTATGTTTTGAGGAACCTGAACTCTTGCAACCTCATGAATCCGATAGATAAGTGATTGAGGTGGATACGCTCATTCACAGGAGCTTCTTCTGCATTCAGCTCAGTGGGAACATCATGCCTTGGAGTTTGCTTTTTGGGATAAATAGATTAGCTGGTTCGCAGCCAAGAGCTGTGACCTTGTGTAGTACATACAACCAAGATTTTTTTCTGATGAAATCTAGGTATTAACCCTGAAATGCTGAATTTGGTATTTGAATTGTTTCTCATGTCTTAGATACAAAATCTCCCCGTTCAAGGGATTTATGTTCTATTTGGTAGTCTGCTCTTGCTGTTACATTAAATGGATAAAGCTAGGAATCCAGTTCTTGCTTAAGCACTCAGAGTTTGTCCTATTTCCAGGGTTGCAGAGGGCATAGATCTTTGGTTAAAGTCAGTAGGGAACTGTTAGTGTTCTACACCTAAAGTTGTGTCCATCTGCTTGGTTCCTGGAAGACACCTTTAGACTCGTACCATTGCACAAACATAGCCTGAGATAACATGGTTGTTGGTGCTGCTGGGATTGTAAAATAAAACTGTAAAAATGAAATATCCTGGCTTAAGTTTCCTTTACTGGTAATGATTAAAGCTTTTTTTTTTTGTTGGTTTTTTTTTTGAGCGGCTCAGTGAATTCTTATAGTTCTCTTGTTAATATCTCTGAAAGCAGGTATTTTCTTGCTTTCAGGCATCTAGCTAGGACACCACAAATGAGTATTTGCTTTTCAGAATAAACTGGATAGTTGGGTTTGTAATTCAATGAGTATTCATACACACTGCATAATAATTAGGAAGAATTTCTGATTTTTTTTCTTTTTTCTTCTCTGATTAAGACCACTCTCTTACTTTGAATGACAGCTGGCCATTCAGGTAGCCTTTAAAAGTAAATAAAAATTTCCTTTTCACAAGCATACTTTTTTTTTTCTATATTTAGTGAAGAAAGAGGAGAGATATTTTAAAATATTACTGTTCTGAAAATTGGTTTGATATTGTCTCAAAACAATAAACCACAATAACCATTTGTGAGGAATAAGAGTTTGCTATGGACTCATAATGCTGAGACCTTAAAGAACAAAGTCAGAAAACTGTTTCTGGTTTCTCTTTCCCTGGGAGCAAAGTGGTGTTTAAATAGCACAGTTTTTCACCTTCCTCATTGTTTCTGCTTGACCTTATTCTAACTGCTGAGTTGCATATCAGTTACAAAAACATGTATTTGGGGTTATCTATGGTGACAAATATGAAATTATGAGCAGAGAAATATCTCCACAGTTTGAGCTAAATTAAAACCCACAGTAAAATTAAACTACTATGTTGATACGTGGTGCATAATCAGAATGGTATAAATTTTACTTTTTGTGTTTCAAGAAAGTTGTTCTTAATAGATGTGAACAATCAAGCCAATATTTTACAACCTGTTGTGCAGAACTTGGAAATTCGACAATTTTAAGAAATTCTAATTTCAGAGTATATTTAAAGAGAAAGAAGGGCAGCAGACTGGAATTTAGGCATAGCAATCTGTGCAGATTTAATTTGGCTTTTAGGGTTGCTGAGTGATTTCTGTGATTGTGTCTGCCAAAGCCTAACCACTAGGGTGCAGATATGCAGCACAAACCGCAGTGGGGATCAAGTACAAATGTGTCTCACCACTTCAAAAGGTGCTGCTTTCCTTAGATGCAACTAACACTTTGACAATAAACACTCTGCAAGTATTTATTAATTCTCAGAAACCAAAACCTTCAGTCAATATTTGGAAAGCTTTTAGTTGTGTTCTGTACTTATTAACAAATTTCTAGAGTCCTCTTATTAATGTCATGATATAGAAAAGCTTTTAAATCATCCATGCTTAAAGCAAAGGCATGAAAAGCCAAGTGCATCAAATGTGACCTTGTAGTTAAAACTGTTGTGTGACAATGCTGGTGTTACCAAGTCAGGCTTGAGGCAGGACTGTTGTGTGTAACAACATGAATTGAAAAGGGAGAGTGGCTTCAAACTGACAGAGAGTAGGTTTAGATTAGATATTAAGAAGAATTTCTTTACTGTGGATGAGGAGGATGATGAGGGCCTGGCACAGGTTGCCCACTAAAGCTGTGGCTGACTTATCCTTGGATGTGTTCAAGACCAGGCTGGATGGGGCTTTGAGCAATCTGGTCTGGTGTCCCTGCCCATGGCAGAGGGTTGGAACAAGATGATCTTTAAGGTCCCTTCCAAACTAGGCCATTTCATGATTCTATAAGGAAGAGAATGCTGTTGCAGCTTTACTGGTAAAAGCTGGTCTAAGGATTTGTAAAATGCTCATTAGAAGCAGGAACTGATAACTTGCAAAACTTCCACCTACAGCACAATTTTGCTCTGAATCACTGTTTCATACTTACTTTTACTTTTTTTCTCATTAACACTAAAACAAAGGAACTTTCTTTACTGAGAGATTTTTAAGACAAGGGCATTTTTATTTCTTGATGAAGAACCATTATGGGTGCTACAGAACATTAAATTAGGTGGCCATTTTGTGCACTGACAAGCTTGCAGATTGGAAACACATCTTTGCCATTTGTAATTTTATTAGAGGTAATAAACTCTGTCACTGATGTCCAGCCCTACTTTCTTTCTTGCAGAAAGGAAGGCAACATTTCTAGTATAAATATGACAATTGGTCTGCACTGTGGATGTGAAATAAATGTCTGGCCTTAAGATAAGAATAAATATTTTCTTCAAATACTAATCCTTTCTATCAGATTAATATTCTCTTGCAGTAAATTGTCGAAGCTGTTCCATCTTCTTTTTCATCCTGCAACGCATCAGTTTCTATTTTAATGCATTCTTATTCCTTCTTCTTAAAAGAGTTTTCATTTTTACAGACCACATTTGCTGCAGTGCTCTTTTCAGCTCCAGCTCACGCACACTGAACCCAAAAAGAGCCTGCCTGCTGTTCCATAGACAGCCTGCCTTCATTGGACATCTGGGTGCCATGCAATCCTGCATTTTCTCCTCATATGCTTTCTGTGAGGCTTTCTGCCACCTTTTCTTCTTGTCTTTTTAGTGACACGCAGTATTTGAAGCAGGAAAAATAAGAATTTTATAACTTTCCAAGGCCCCGTAACACTATGCTTCTGCTGGATAAAGAAATACCCTAGAAAGCCAGAACATCCCTTTACATCTATTTTACCTCTTTTAGTCTCTCTGATTTGGACATGAAACTTTTCTAAGTTATCCTTCAGCTATATTTTTTTTTTTTTTTTTTTGTTTTTGTTTTTGTTTTTGTATTTTCTGTTTGCTGTTTGTTTATTCCTTGAGTGGTCCACTTAGGAAGCATAGCTTTTCATTTCCTTTCCTCTGTCTAAGAAAGGATCATTCATCCAAAGGTTTTCTTTTCAGTGATAATGTCTGGAGGTTTTATGTTTGTTCCTTTGTTTTGGTGGGAAGTTTTTTGGTTGGTTGGTTGGTTTTGTGGGGGACTTTTTCCCTTTTTCTTCTTCTGGTATTCCTGTGATTGGCAGGTTGAAGGAGGTGATTCTCTCTCTCTGCTTTTGTGAGACCTCACCTGCAGGGCTGCATCCAGCTCTGGGGTCCCAGCACAGGAAGGACAGGGACCTGCTGGAGCCAGGCCAGAGGAGGCACCAAGGTGATCAGAGGGATGGAGCAGCTCTGCTGTGAGCAAAGGCTGAGAGAGTTGGGATTGTGCATCCTGAAGAAGAGGAAGCTCTAGGGATACCTTAAAACCCCTCCCAGTACCTAAAGGAGGCTTTAAAATGGATCTGAAGAGAGACTATTTACAAGGACATATAGTGACAGGAGAACAGAGAATGGCTTTAAACTCTTTGAAGAGAGTAGGTTTAGATAAGATATTAGGAAATATTCTTTACAGTGAGGGTGATAAGATTCTGGAACATTGTATCCATAGAAGCTGTGGATATCCCATCCCTGGAAGTGTTCAAGTCCAGGTTGGACACAGCTCTGAGCAACCTGGTCAAGTGGGAGATGTCCCTGCCCACAGCTGTGTGGTTGGAAATAATGAACTCTAAGGTTCCTACCAACTGAAACTCTTTTGTGACTCTGCGCCCAGAGATTCTGTTCACTCCAAATCATGATAAAGGAACTGCTTTTCACATAGGTTTGATTTTGATGATTATGTTTTGTTCCAAGGTGTTTGTATTTGAGTAATATTCACTAAGTGGAGTAGTATGGCCCTGGCAGTAGTAGTATGGTCTCCCTATTTTTGCGGAGATCGCTGTTATGTCATATCCATACATTAACAAATTAGTTCATTATGCATATTTAGACTGTCAACAATTACCTACCCAGGTGAAAATTTCTCCCCAAAAAGAGGCTAACAACATAAGCAATGTATCTGCTGGTGCCAAGGGAAGGATGTTTTGGTGACAATGAGATGAAAATCTGTTTATGGCCATGTAATTGCTCAATAACGAAACAAATGCAATGATTAAGGGTTTAGGATGGGGCACTCCATTCTGCAGTCTTTTTGTATTTACCTTGATTGAATGTCTCTGTTCCTCTGTAGCTGGAAAAAAAATAGGAGTTTAAGATTTCTATCCCCTTGTATTAGACCAGTGTAAGGGTTTAGCCTAAAATCATTCAAAACTACCTCCAAAAGCAAGATAATGTATGCTTGTGAGCAGTGAAATAATAAAAATTATAATCTAGGGCTGTAACAGCAAAACCTAGAAATAGTAATGTAAAAGGTTGTTCTGGTTTAGGACAAATTTAGGAAGAAACCGCTAAGTGAGGTCCCTCTAGAAAGCAAATCCAAAGAGCCTCTCCCTGACCAATTTGGAAAAATATTTCCATGGAGAAAAGTGGAAAAAAATTGTTTATTCAACAGGCAAAGCACTCCCAGCACAACAAATGAATAATACTAAACAACAAAACCTCTCACTGCTCCAAAGAGATGATGAATTCAGAAAGTCTCTTCTGTGGGCTGTAGCTCGACTCACTCAGTTGTCAGTCCCTCCAGTGCTGGGAAATCCTGGGCACAGGTCAGGCCTGGTGGGACACGGGTCTGAGTTCCTGGGGCTCTACTGGGTTTGAGTCCAGAGCAGGTTTGAACAGTTCCAAGAAAAAGAAAAAAAAAAAACAGTCCAGAGAACTTCTCTACCTCAGCTAGCCAAAAGCTAACAAAAAGCAAAGGAGAGCTCTGTCCCACTGTCTGCACTGCAGACAACACAGGCTGTGTGAAGGAAAACTGAAAACTCTTATCTTTATGTTTTGAAAACAACCCCTTCAGACATTCCACTGCTTCTCCTTCTCTCCCCTTCACTCTCAGATCCAGTTTAAAAGGTGCAAAACTTATTTCTGAGCTAAACAAACAAATGGGGATACAATTCAGCATCAACCCAGGACACTGGTATACAAAAATGTTGTGAAGTTTAAGCTGATACTTAACTATCAGAATACTGAACAATATTTTGTAGTGGAAGTCATAGTATTCTCTGCTTCCTGCAAAGTATGTTTCAGTATAATAATTATGTCCTGCAACTGAAAGAAAAATCAAGTTATTTCATTACAATTATGTCCATGTTTCTAATATGCAAACACTTTTCCTTCTTTCCTTTTTTTCCCTTGCGAAAAATAGCAAGGTGTTGCTTTAAATGTCACAAATATATTTGGAATTAACACCCACTGAAGAAAAGTATGTATTTTCGTTATTATTCTTTGGATCTCCACAAACTAAGACAAAATAATTCTAAATTTGTATCTCTTGTTTTCACTTTTTTCTTTACATTTCTGCAAAAGAAAATAATAATTAATTTGTGGATATCTAAAAATATGAATAAATTAACAGCTTTTCTGGTCAGTCTTTGAGCTTGTATGGTGGGGAAATGTTTTCTCTGGGTGTAGCTGCCAGTGAACTGAATATCTGCTAAGAATGTATCTGTATGAGAGAACAGATAAAAAAATCCAAAAAATTAAAAAAAAAAAAAAATTAAACACACACATGCACACACATACAAGACAAGCATGCAACCAACAAAAAAAAAAAAAAAAACAAAAAAACAAAAACAAACAAACACCTGCAAAAAATATACTTAGGGTAGAATGTTTCTAACGGAAAAGTTTTTGTGGAAGAGCACATTCAACCCTCTGAATCTTTCTGTTACCCTTTTTTGTGGTTAGAGTCTTTATCCATAGAAATCCTTGGAAACTTTATATGAGAAATGAGTGGAGGCAAGTGAAGCCAACATCTCCTATTTCCCCTCATTGTCTTGAATGGATCTATATGGAAAATATAGACATACTGAGCAACTGCATTGGCAAATGTAGAAAAAAATCTAAAAGTAGAATTTTTGTTTATATTTCAAATTATCTAATTTTAAAAAAAAAATAAAATAAAAATGGCTAATTTTATTGTGATATTTTGATATTCAACTTCCAACCCTTATGATGAATTTTAAAACAACTGAAAGAAAAAACTCATGCCCATAGATGAAACAAAATTAGTTAAAATTCAATTTTGTGATAGAAGAATAGTTTAATAGTGTTTATTTTCCCTTACTACATTTCAGGTTTTTTTTCTAGATACAAGTTGGGATAATTCCAGTAAATGAATTGGCACTACTCTTTGTTAAAAGTTTGTTTGCTTGTTTTGTTATAAATTTCTTTTATTGTCTGCCTCTCTATATAAATATATCTCCCACTTTTCTTTCTTTTTTTTCTTAACATAAATTGTGTTGATTTTGTTATGAAATGCCTCATGCAGTGATATCTTTAGCAGGATATGTGATCTGATATTTTCTTTGTTATTTATATTTGCATACTCTTTTCCTTGATCGTATATTAATTTCAAATTTTTGCTACCTGTTAATTTCAAATTTTCTTTTTTTTTTTTTTTTTTTTTTTAATGTATTCATTCTGGTCAGTTGCAATTGCATGTTCGGACTAATATTTATTTACTCATTAGAATTGTCTTCCTCCTTTTAGGACTTATTCTTATGCATCATTTTTTTTTTTTTTTTTTTTTTTTTTTTTTAATGTACTTCCTTCTGGTCATGTTGCAATTGCATGTTACGGACTTAATTATTTATTTCCTCAATTAGAATTGTCTTCCTCCTTTTAGGACCTATTCTTATGCATCTATTGAAAAGCAGCCATGGCTTCCTGACAGGGAAAGGACAAATGTTTCTTTGAATTCTGAAAACAACAAAATCTATCTAATAATAACTTCCACTTGGAGTTTAGCTGAGTGATTTTAAAATATAGAAATATTACTGTTGAATGCAATTGTTGGTGTGTCTACAATGTCAGGCTATGTTTGTTAGGAAGACACTGTAATGCTTTTCATTTTTTCTTAAGCAAAATGTGATTGAAATTTTGTGATTTCTCTGTGATTATTTCTATGGTAGTTCACTGGTTTTGTTCATTTATCAAAGCCATCAACATAGAATTACATCTCTCTCTCTTTTATGCTATTTCTTTTGCTTGTGGCTCTGCTAAGAGTTGGTAGAATTGATTTAAGTTGAATTTTGCCATTTAAAAATAACCAAATCTTTAATTCAACTTAAACTGATTTTCTGATCTAGTTGTCTTTCTTTAATTGTCTGATTAAAGGTTTTACTTGCAGAAAGAAAATATCAGTGTAACTGTCCATGGCAGAGGGGTTGAAATTAGAGGATCTTTAAGGTCCCTCCCAACATAAACCATTCTATGATTCTATGACAAGAGCTAGATAGTGAGGACAAAAGAAGCAGAGGGAGGAAAAGTGCCCTTTTAGACATACCAACACCTTGTTTACAGACTTTCTGTTTTATAGACATATTATCATTCAGACATTCCTGCTTCATGCTGCCCTTTCAGAGTTATTTTGATCCAAGCACTGTGATTATATAGGTTGTCTTAATATAAGTGTGTAACATAAAACTTCACTGTTGTGATTCATATATTGAAAATTTGTTGCTCGTAGTCCTGGGCTGAGGTTTTGTGTTGATTTTTATGTGCTCCCAGACTGTAAGGAACTGCCAGCTGACATTTTCACCATTCAAGAAATAAATAATCCATTGCAAATGGATTGGTAAATGGTGATTCAGGATACAGTCATCCAAACCGTTTGGGCTTAAACACCTTTAAAGTCTGATGCAACTGGAAAGCTAAAAAACTCAGTAGAAATCTAAATACCTTACTGTGAATCTAAACTTAAGATTACTAAGTGGCTAAAATGCTCATACTCATTTCTCTCAAAAGGGATTGATAACTATTGGAAAGTTTGCCTATTACTTCCAGCATCTTTCTTCAAACCTCTCTATCTAGATTTTTAATGCAATTCCTCGTGTTCTAGAAACTAATCTATTTTTACAAGAGATTATGTGTTGTTGTGCCTTTCATAACTAAAAATGGAACTAAAGATGGTTTAGATAGGGGGTGGGGGAGCTAATTTATGCTCAGAAACCAAGAAATACCTGAAAAGTCTGTGTTGCAGAAGTCATACGTTGTATTCTGCCATGCAGATCAATCATCCAGCTGGTATGGCTTGGGAAAATGTTTAGGTGACTGATACAAGATATTTATATTGCATATAGTATCAACAAAAGCTTCAAGAGAAAATTTAAATAACTTGTATTGTGGTCCATATATTTTAGTACCACATACTGAATAAACATCATCAGAAGCCCTGATACTAAAAAGCTAGAATTATATTAGTGTACATGCATCATCTTTTGGACTTTTTAAAGCTAAATATTTAATATTTAAATATTTAATGCAGGTGTTCATTATTTATTCTAATAAGAAAGGCACTCAGAGCCCATAATTATCCAGTGAAGGTGGAAATATAGTACAAGTCTCTGTGGATTGCATTCTCAGTACTAGTGAATGTTAAGTGGCAGTGAAACAAATATATAATGCTAGGATAGGTGGCCTGGAAGCCCCTTAATCCTTTTCCTGTCTTAGCATCCATTCCAGGTTATTCAGGAATAATTCTTTAATTTCTTACTTCCTTTTAATTTTCCCATTAATACAATATTTTAGAATAAAAATGCTGGGAAGCTTATGTGTTGCAAGCTAACAAGCAAAAAAGGGAAATGTGTCATGAATTCACAAAACTCTCTGTCACTCTTGTCTCTGAGTCAAGTGAAACTCAGTCTGCATCTCCAATGACTGATGTATGACTTAGTTAATAATCAAAAGAAATATTATAATTTTTACTGACATCATGCCATAGTTTTCATAAATCAGTTATATCTCAAGACAAAGAAGTTTAAAATTATATGCTATTATCTATAACCCTCAATAGATTATTTGTTACATATATTGGCAGAAAATTAAAGACCCACACATAGGCTTAGAAAGCATCACATTTAAGTTGCCTAAGGACTATTTGAAGTTGAAACCTAATGAAATTTCAAGTATTTATATTTGGGAAGATTATTTTATGCCTCTTCCTAGGTTTGGAAACATATGAAATCCCCCCCAGAAAGGGTAACAGGGCAACAGGTTCTAGATGGTTTGTGGTTGTTCAGGGCAGACAAATTCAGCAGTGAGGAGATGCAGCGGGATACTGAATGGATGAGACACTGAATGGAGATGTAATCCAGTGTCAGTAAACACAAATTAATGCTTGTGGACAAAACTGCCCTATTGGCTTTGATAGGCTGCAAATTAGCCACTACCAGTGAGGAAAATTATCTCAGTCAGAGGTGGTAAATTCTATGAAAACATGAACTCAATATTCAGCTACCAACAAGGAAAAATAATTTTTAAAAACCCTAAATAAAATAAATAGGGAAGGTAGGCAGGAAATAATGGAGTCCTGAATATAAACAGCAAAATGCCTCACTTGAGGTCTTTGCTGCACCTGTATCTTTGAGGCTAATGGCACTGCTGTTCCCCCTCCTGTGCTGATTTTGGCTGGGGCAGAGTTAATTTTCTTCCCAGTGACTCATGTGGGGCTGAGAAAACAGGGTGAATACAGGGGTGATAATACAGAGATGTTTTTGTTATTGCTGAGCAGGGATTGCACAGAGCCAAAGCTTTTTCTGCTTTTCATACTGTCACAGGGGGGAGGGTGCATGGGAGTCTGGGAGGAGATACAACCAGGACAGGTGACCCAAACTGACCAAAAGGAATTACAGACCATGTGGCATCATGCTCAGTATAGAAACCTGGGAGAAGAAGGAAAGTGGGGAATGTTTGTATGACATTTTTCTTCTCAGGTAACCAATTATATATTATAGTGCCCTACTCTTCTGGGGATGCTGAACACATCCCTGGGAAGCAGTGAATTAGTTCCTTGTTTTGATTTGCTTGTATGGGCAGCTTTTGCTTTCCTTAATAAACTGTGTTTATCTCAACCCACATGTTTTCCATCTTCTACCCTTCCAGTTCTCACTCTGACCCCACTTGTGGGGAAGTGCGTGCATGGCTGTGTGGGGCTTGGCTATGTGCTGGCTGGGGTGAAGCTATAATATCTCCTCAATAGGAAAAACAAAATGGGCAGGGAAAGTAAGAAAAGATGAAGATAAATATATGGAATGACTTCACTGCCAATGGTATTAAGAAAACCATTACATTAAATGGACATTAATACAAATCAATGGGGACTGTTCTGTTAGCACAGAACATAGAGCAGTGAGAATGCTGTTAGGCTGATGGCACAGTAGCAATCCCTGACCATGCATTTTGCATGATTTTGCTTGTTTGACTTTGCTCTTCACTCAGTTTCTGTGCATCTTGGCTGGTATATTTTCCCCCTTTCCCCTTTCTTGGTGAGAGAAAAGTCTGTTTGGACAAGCCAAATGAGAGAAGATGTAGATGATGCAAAATGGGAAAGATGGATAGATAGGAGGCTCATTTCTCAGCAGGGAGGAAGGGGAGAGACTCCTCTGGCTGGTGTTGGTTTGCATAAGGTGATAAAATAAATCTGTGCTGTATGTGCACAGGCTTAGTAAGCTGTAAGCATGGCCCTACTATAAAACAGAAGTTTTAAGCAGATGTAAATATGTTACAGATGAGGAGGCAGTCAGCCTACAGTACGTAGAGGTATAGATAGCAGGCAGAAAAGGTAGAAAAGACCTGGTGAATCCTGGGGGAAACAGATGAACCAAGAAGGCAAAAATTCAGTAAGAATTCTGGACTAAGAAGTAAAAAATGAGAAAGAAGCTAATAAAATGTTAAAATATCTACCTGTTAAACAGTAAGAGAGGAAAGAATGATGAGGCAGCTTGGTAAATTGAGGAGATGTGAGGATACAGATTAGTGAGAAAGAGTGATAAGGATGCCAGAGTAATAAGGAAGGTATTGATTCTTCTTCTTCCTGCCTGTCCTCTTCCTTCTTCTTTTGCATATTAGATGATAGCAATGTTCACACAATCAGCTGGAGGCTCAAGGGTCTGTGTGGTATTGACAGAAGAAACAAGGCTTCTCCAGGAGCCACTTTACACAATCCTTCCTGGGCAGCAGGAAGTAATCTCACAAAGCACTTGGTCCTCTCAGGAATACAACACGGTAGTTTTCCTCCTTGCTCCTTACTTTTGGTCAAGTAGATAGACCTTCTTTTTAACCTCATACTTTTAAGGCTTTTAAATTTTGTTAGCAAAGAGTTTTAAATGCAACAGTGGCTTCAGGACATTGAATAAGAACTAATTTGATAAAATTAATCTTATATAAATAAAAGACAAATTCTTTTCTAGACCTGCCTTTGACCTTTATGTTCATCATAGCTGGAGATCACCCTTAAAGTGACCCTAAAACTATGATTCATTGCAGTGGAAACTAAATAATGGATATAACAAAAAACTGGTTGCAAGTAACCCAGTCAATGTTGCAACAAGTTTTCCAATCTCCACACAGTATTCAGGGATGAATATTTTCATGTGACATGATAAAATGGCAAGTTTTCCCAGTGTACAATCTTGAATTTTCATTTTACAATGAAAAAAAGGATATCAGGAGTTGGTAATATTATTTCTGAGCATAATTGCAGACTGTGACTTTGGGTATGCCTTATTTATTTTTTAAGGCATGGCCTTATAAAAAGTGCAATTCAGACTTGATAGCATAGAAGAATAGTGCAATCATATAACAGTATAGTTTTGTACAAAAGAAACTTTTCTCCCTAAGATTAACCCCTCCTCCCTCAAAAAATAGTATTGAACACTCACACCCCTTCTCCAGAAAAACAGTCAGCATTTCTCTCCATATAATGCAAATTACTTTTAAAAATCTCTCCTTTCTTATTCTCCTTTTCTCTATACTGCCAATCAGAAAATGAAATATATCAGGATCACTAAAAAAAAAACCCAAAAAAACAGCCAACAAAAAAGCCCCAAAACAAACCAAAAAAACAACTATGGAACTTAACCCTGATTTCCCTTAGCTTTTATACCAAAGTAAAACTAACGTGATTTTGTCAGCAGGATTCTTGATGCACATTCCCTGAAAAGTAGCACAAAATCTGTAAAGCCTTAAAGAAATTTCCAGATTTTTAAAAGTAACCTTGAACCTTTCATAATGGAAGAAAAAATTGAAGGTAGACTTTTAAAAGTACTTTATGATAGAACTTAGTGAAATCTGAATTATTCCTTAAAATCAATATTTCTACCCTTCAAAAAATAAAATTTTGACAATTGATGACTGCTAGAATGATCACAGATCATTCACAGATTAACTAATATATGTTGGTAGCTGGGATGATGGAAAAACTTAAAAATTAAAAGCAAAAACTTTCAAAAAAGAGAATTTTTACCATTTGGAAAAAAATATTAACTTTCTCTTGTATTGGCAACTGTTCAATAAGTCAAGAATACTTCATACAGCCCTTAAACTAACAATGAGCAAGAATTTTTCATTAATTATTGATATTCAGAAAAGGTTTAAACTCCAAACTTCTATTAGAATGTTGCCAGAGAAGGAGATCTTTGGAAATATGTTCTTATTACTATCCCATTTCATTACTTGAATAAACACATTTCATTGATAATTCCCTTGACTATTATTTGCCATAGTTTTATGTCAGAACTTGACTTTATAAAACAGGTTTTTAATATGAAATTTTTATTTCATAGAATAAAGGCAGTCAATAAATATAATTAGTTCATAGTTCTGTGTGTTACATGAAAACTAGATGACTAAAAAAGTAATGGATACTATTTTATAAATGTGGATATATCTCCAGCAAGCTAAGAGTGTATTGTCCTCTTTAGACCTGGTTTTGTATGTGTTTTCATATTTGAGGTGGTCACCTACAGTGCACAAGGAATGACAGGTATTTATTCCAAGACTGTGGGAAGGAGGCAGGTTCTCTATTGTTTTGTGTATATGCACCTATAAAGTACAGAAATATGCAAGTATGCATGTGTAGTTCATCTAGGAATATTGAGCAAGCCAAAAATACTACAATTTTTATTATTTAAGAGCCACAATCAGCAGTAAGAATTTGTGCTGATTTAACACTTGTGTTTGTTTTGTAGTTTACTCTAGGGCTGGCTTTCAGATGTATTCTTCTTTCAGTCAATACTTTGGGGTAGTGATTTAGTATTTTCAGCTGTAGGGCTGGAAATGGAGAACTGATAAGAAATGATTCTGAGTAAGAAGGGAGAAAATGCTATACAAGACTTGGGTCCTGAATTGGACCTAGAACAAGGGACTTAGTATTACAGGGGGATGAACAAATTGCTTTGTCCTGTCAGTAAATATCAGTAAAACCTACTGGCAAAATACAGACTTCATTCCCTTCTAGTTGTGGTGCCTCTGGAAGTTACCTGTGGAACTGGTATTAGTGGAACCTGCTCCTGTAGGGTCACAGGATTGTTCAAGGAAAAATATGCATAGGACTCCACTGATGATCCATCAGGAGATGCTGGAATTGTCATGGTAGGTCCTGTGGGTTTGACTGAATCTTTTTGTCTCCAATTCTATTTTCTCTGAATTCTAGAAAAAAAAAAATAAATAAACCAAACCAATCAACCAACCAACCAACCAACCAACCCCCCAAAACCAATGTGTTTCTGTACTTGAGGTTCTGCAAAATTTATTTTTTTTTTTTAAAGGAAACTTAAATCGAGTTGGGAAAGGATTCAAGATACTACTATTTTTAAAAGTAATTTGTTATATAATGCTTTTTTTCAAGACAGGGCTTTTTATATTGCTTAAAAAGGTATGATGAACTTTTCATTTCAGTAGTTACCCGGGATACATTAGTTTATATATAAGTTTTAAAAAACTGAAATTTTAATATAAATGTTATGAAAAACACAAGCCTTTCAGCAAATATTTTTTGACATTTTGATAAGATTAATTTTATAATTATGTGTTGCTCTAAAACAAGTTAACTTTTCCCTTAATCTTTTAATAAGGATCTCACTTTATAGTGTAATCTAAAAGAAATTTCACTTGAATAATTAAAAGAGAATTTTCTATCAATCAAAAGAGAGGGTTGTTGACTGTGCTGTCCTTTTAAACCTATACATAGCTCTATAAACAGTTCCAGTCTGAAGGCACAGTCCTTTTTTGTCTGCAGTGTTTGCCCTTCATTTGATATTGTACAAGTGTACCACATCCTGGTTTGGGGTGAAAACAGGTCAGATAATGTCCAGTGAAATCAGGATTTTTAGCTTCTGCAATGGTCTGATTAGCATGCTCATAGAAAAGCCTAAAACAACTTTCAGCAACACTCTTTTTCCTTGCAATCACCATACCCAAATGTAAGTGATGAAAACACAGCAATAGAATAATTAATTCCCACTTTCTGACTAGCAAACTAAACAAGCTTTCTCATCTGGAGGAACTACAAATTTCTTTCCCAGTTGTGAACGTGACTGACCATGTCTAATTTGGAAGGTGTAAAAAGAGTGGACCTTCAGGTATGAAAAATAGCACCACTTTTTTCCCCTCGTAGTCTCATACATTTCCTTTAAAATTTTTCACATTTATGCATTTTTAACATAGGGTCTCAAAAAGACTAATCAGCTGGGACCTGTCCTAAAATCAAACAGATGTACTTAATCTTCAATACTTTGATACTAGTTGTAATACTTAGAGACCTAATGATGCTTTATTATTTTTTTTTTTTAATCTTAAAAATTGGACATGTTGATGATGACTATTTCCCAACAGTTCAAAATACTTCAGAACATCAAGGTACTAAATGAACATAGAAGATTGGAAAAGGGACCTTAAAGATAATCAAGTCCAAACACTATCATTTCCATCACTAAACCCACCAAGGTCGACATGTAGACAATTTCTGAATATTTCCAAGGATGGTGATTCCACCATTTCCCTTGGCACCTGATTCCAATGCTAGATCCCTGTTTCAGTGAAGAAATTTTCCCTAATACTCCATCTAAGTTTCCTCTGGTGCAACTTAATGCCATTTCCTCTCCTGTTGCTTGGGAGCAGAGCCCAACCCTCACCTGTGTGAAACCTCCTTTCAAGAGTTGTAGAGAGTGGTAAGGTCCTTCCTAAGCCTGTTTTTCACCAGCTGAAACCCCCCAGCTCCCTCAGCTTCTCCTCACCAGACTTGTGCTCCAGACCCTTCCCCAGCTCCATTGTCCTTCTCTGGACCCACTCCAGCCCTTCAATGTCCTTTCTGTCTTGAGGAGCCCAGAGCTAGACACAGGATCCAAGGTGTGGTCTCACCTGTGTCCCTTACAGGGAGACAATCGCTGCACTGGTCCTTGTCACACCATTGCTGACACAAGCCACGTGCCATTGGCCTTCTAAGCCACCTGGGCACCCTCTGGCTTGTTCAGCTGCTGTTGACCAAGGTACCCAGGACTTTTCCTGCCTGGCCACTTTCCAGCCACTCTGCCCACAGTGCAGGGGGGGATCCAAGTGCAGAACCTGGCCCTTGGCCTTGCTGAACCTCAGACCACTGACCTCAGCCCTCAGGATTTCCAGATCCCTCTTCAGAGCCTTCCTACCCTCTAGAAGACCAACACTCACACCCGACTTGGTGTCATCTGCCATTGACTGGAGATGCTCTTGATCCCCTTATTCAGGTTGTTGATAAATCTTTAAATAGTGTTGTCCCCAGTACTGAGCTCTGGGGAACCACACTTGTGACCAGCAGCCAACTGGGTTTATCTCCATTCACCACCTCTCTCTGGGCTTGGCCATCCAACCAAATGTTTTATTCAGAGAAGAGTACACCTGTCCAAGCCATGAGCATCCAGTTTCTCCAGGAGAATGCTGTGGGAAGTGGTGTCAAGGGCTTTACTATGGCCCGGACAGACATCCACAGCCTTTCCCTCATCCACTTGGCCACCTTGCGAAGAACGTCAGGTTAGTCAAACACAACTTTCCTTGTTTTGTTCTGTCTGCTCAGAGCAGCTTTACATTGTTACTGAAGATGTGGCAGAATAATTAGAAAATAAAAATTTGCTAGATATTTAAAGCCAGTATGCTAGAAGTTTGGCCATATCTTAAATTTAAGTGTGTGTAGAAATTAAGACACATTTAAAATCTGTAAATCTGTATTAAATTATCTATCCATATTTCACAGTGGCTTTTCTCGTTAAGCCCTGAAAACCAAAAGCTTTTTGAAGTATAGCATAACATACTCAGTGTATGAAGTGTGATTAGTAAATACTAATTATACCATGTATAGTATAAGTGAATGATGAGTAGAAACAAGAAAAAAAAGAAAATCCTGTTCTATGTTTTTTATATAGAAATATAGAAAATTTTTCTTTAGAAAAATAGGAATATCTGAGGTAAGGTCTTAGATACACAGTTGATACACTTTTGTTGTCCTTTTTACTTATTTATGATACTAATATTGTTCATGGCATGGATGTTTTTGTGTGAGAGAGATCAGATTACACCCTGTATTCTGAATTTTTGAGATGAGACCTGCTTAAATTTTAATTGTGATTGGATAAACTATCCTACATTTTTTTTTTTTTTTAAGGAAAAGATACATCTTGGGCAGCTGCTGAAGCTTGGACAGATCCAGAAGCAGCTGCCTTGCACAAATATGCTGTTCCCTGTGAGGCAGTAACTCCTGATCCTGTTGACTTCAGACTGTCTTGTACTGTAGTGAGGAACTTCATCTTGTTTGAAACAGTGACTCCCAGGTCAACACCACTGCTTGAAGCAAACCCATCAGAGCTGAGAGCAGCAGCAAGGCCAGGACCGACTGTCTGACCAGGGATTTCCTTTCTTTCAGACTGCCTCTCTTGGCTCCCCTGAGTTCAAAACTCTACAGGAACTCTTGCTTTATCAGATGGATTAGTCTAACATGTCCTCTTGCAAATCAAAATCTCCCATTATATAAATCTCTCATTATATTACAAAAATATCTTCCTTCATTGGTGCTGGTAGCGTTGGCTTTTGCACTCCTAATGACTCATGGACTTAGTGGGAGTTTGGGGAATCATGGCTTACATAGGAGCAGGGGCACAAGCTGTCATTGCACAGGATGGCTGTTCAGGAATTGAGTTTTCCATGGGTGAAGGACCAGATTACAGCTCCTTAGCTGACAACTAATGCATTTCCTTTATGCTAAGTACAAAGGGGTTTGATGCTATATAATTTTAGTTTTCTTTTGTCTCAAGCACAAAGCAATGTGCTTGAATTTTCAGCTGTTATGTCAGTAGGCATGTCATGAAAAAACCTGTGAAAACTGGAGAGGTTCCAGGAAACTTTCAACAACAAGGAATATCAAAAAAGGTGTGAAGTCAGAAGTATCACCAGGCTAAAATTACCATTGACAAAACAAGAAAGAAATTGTATAAAGGTAATGTTGTCCAACCCTTCTAAAAGCTCCTGACTGGAATATAACATAAGGCAGAAAGACTGTGGCACTCTTGACCAAATCCAATTGACAGGCTAGGCTAACTCTGGCAGAAAATTTTCCAGAAGTTCATTCTTATGAAACAAAAGTGAGCTATGGGAAAAAATTCTGCCACTTTGAGTATTTTTATTTGTTTGCTATGCTGTGTGATCCTCCTACCGATGACAAAACTTTTGCTAATGGCTATGAGTAAGTAACTCTTAGAAAAGCTCTAATCTCTGGGTATCTTGACTTGGAAGGGAGCAATTCCCAGAAGCAACATAATGTCCTGTTGTATGTTTTATGAGCATTTTTAACATCTAACCAAGAGTTTTGAATTGTTATTGTTCTGTGTCACAGAGAACAAATGCTCCCTTTTCATTCAAATTTTATAGTGAGGAGCACGACTGTCATTTAAGGCTCATTGGGAAGTTTGACACAGTTCTTTACATATTTATAAAAAACTGTCCAGGCAGGAATTGTACCTAGTGTCATTATATACGCAAGATCATGCATGTGATATAGGTAAGCACAGCTTCTGACTGAAAATAAAACCAAAACTAAAGCAAGCAAATATAAATTCCCCAAAATTCCAACCAACCAACAACAAAAAGCTCCAAATCAAATCAGTCAAAATAAAATGTTACTTGAACTTACTTGCTATGTACACATAATTAGCATAAGTTTCTCAATTGTATCCGAGAGATTTAGACCCAGGAGGAAAATACTGTCTGAACATGCAGGATTTGGATTAGGAAAGAAAAAAAACATCTAGTGTTGAATGTGAAAGGAACAAGAAGAGCTCGCACAGGTACATCAGACATGGCTTTGTGTTCTGTGATTCCGTGACTCTTTGTATTGCAATGTTCTCATGCCAGTATTAACACTGTTTATCCGTAAAATATGCTTGAAGTAACAGCGTAGAAGGTAGTAAACACAATTTCTTTCATCTAGGGCTTGATTTGTGCAAGTAATGTATCTCAGAATATCTGGGAGATTAACAGATTTTCAGGATAAATATTAATTGTCCCAGTATTTCTGTCATTATAATATTTCCAGGTATATAGATCAAAGGGGTTTACCGCTTCCAGGTCCACTTATGTTGTAGCTTTCTGGTTTTCACTGTAATATTTCAGAAATTATAAAGTTATATTTTTTTTCAGACTCTAAAGGAAATTATTGATACATAATCCTTATTAGTGAGATTGTAGAATTAAGATAATGGAGGATTTTTCCTACTCAAAGCAATGCCTTGGTTTTTACACCTTGACTCCTTGTAAAGGCAACCTCAGTGTAAATAGGGATGGTATTTTGGGAACAGTGAAGTAACAGAGCAGTGAAATTGAACAAATCATATTTCCCATTAACATAATGAGATTTAACATGTTGCTTAGGAACATAACCAGTTTCAATCATCCCTCTCACGTCCAGTTTGTATATGGTGATTTTCAGTACTATGAGTTATTTTGATACCTTGTTTGGACCTTTTAGAGTTTATTAAGACAGATCCTTATAACATTTCATGAAAGAATCTGTTTCCTTTATAAACTTTTCAAAAGGAAATTCCGTCTGGAAATATACTTGACAATAACCGTTTCAGGCTAAATTAAGATGAGTTCATTTTTGTAATTTTTTATTTTACTGATAATGTGCTGTTTAGTCACCAGATAATGGGACTTTTCATAGATTATGAGAACTCATTATCACAATCTTCTAATAGAAATGTGTCTTATTACAGGTGCATGACTGCTATTCTTGATTTGATTTGAAATCATGTCTGAAAAAACACATAAAATATGGTATCTTCTTGGTCCATGGGGCTGCTTGTTAATAGATTATGTCCAGATCACTTACTGTGAACTCCAGATGTGTCCTGTTTGTTCTCTATTGAGAACATAACTTTTAATTGTCTTAAGCACAAGTCTAAATAGCTAATAAACAGACAAAAGAAGTGTCTTAAGCACAAGTCTAAATAGCTAATAATAATGACAAAGAATTGTCCTTACTCATCTCTATATTGTTGTGAGATCAGAAGAAGACATTTTGTTGGAGGTTTATCTAAATGAGGGAATTCTTAATTACCCATGGCTTTAAGTTTTTTGGCTTTTACTCCAGAAACACAAGACAGAAAGATGTATTATAGACTTTAATTTGTCAGTGAAAAGACTGAAAGCCATGCTAATTTCTGAAGAGGCTTTGGAGTATGTGAATAGAGGAATAAAAAAAGAAAAATATCAGTCCTCATAAGGCATCCATGAGATAGATCTGCTCTTCCTGAACAAATGCAGTTGTTTTGGCAAACAAAACAGAATAAAGGTCAAACTGAAATTGCATATTTTTCAGTATGGCTGTAGATACAAGTTGAGTTTATTTGGTACTGCCCTCCTGGTAATGCTCAATTCTTGACATTTTAGACTGTAAAGAGTTCCTTGAGAACTTTTTATATTTCCTGGCTTTATGGTGCTGTGGGAAGTAACAGCTGAGATCAGGAAAAAATGAGCAATATTGTAAGCATGTTTATTCCGATGAGTGCACACTGTGGTTTCTACAATCTTATTCACTTTCATGATATTATCAAAAAACTTCAGGAAGATACTTTTTTAGAAGCAGCCTTCATTCCTTATAGTTTGCTTAGAGTTTCACCAACCTGAATTTAAATCAAAACCTCTTCCTTTACAAAGAAAGACAAGCATATTGTTGTTGCATATGTTGACTATTTGCACTGCCTTTAACTTTCACTTGCTTCAACTCTCTTGAGTACTGAATTGGAAAATATTTCTGGGGCTCCATGCTTAAAATCAAGCTCTTCACTTTTAACACATTTGACAGATAACAGTTAGCAGGTATTTGTCAAGAAAAAAACAAAACTATTTAAGGGATTTATGATATTTTAGTTATATCAACAGAGTATACATACATTTAAGAAGCTTATTAAGATTTTTAACCCAGAAAAATCCTCTGTCTAGAGCATCTTTGCCTTTTTTAAATGACGCCTTTAAGTTTTTCTTTTCCACTGTTTCTTAGAAGGCTTGATTTTCTTCTTTTTTTAATTTTAACTTTTCCAAGATGAGAGAGTAATCTTCTCCTACATTTTCTTTAGTAGATCTACATAATTCATATAGATGTTCACTGCTTTCTAAGCACTGTCACAATAAGTATGTAAGTATGTACGTACTACTATCACTAGTATTTTTCAGCTATTTTTCTCTATTTAAATATTCTTACCATATCCTTTTAGTCTTACAAAAAGTGGTAAAAGATAAATGTTATTACAGAAAAAAATAAGAGATCTGCATTATAAGGCTTGTTGGTCAAGTCTGGGGAGAAGTTTGGCAAGGGAATCTATCCTGACCCTTGGGACTGAATATGAGGGTCCCCCCTTACCCCTTTTTATACTTGCCCTTTCCCATCATTACTCTTTTTCCAACTCCAGCCTCTGTGTAGATCGTTTTACACTGATTTCAGTTTTAGAATTTAGATATTAGTCTGATTTTTCTGTGTGTTTTAACTTTCTGATAAGTAGTAGAGTGAATCTTGTCAAGTAACTTTCATTTTTTATATTAAACCTTCTTATGTTGGCACCTGTCCCAGGGATTTTGTAAGCTATATAAAACACTCCTTTGTGGCAAACAGAAGTTGGACGTCTTGGTGAGAAGGGATGCAGAAGGCACCGGGTCTGTGATGTGCCCTGCCACCGTGAATCTCTCTGCAAACTCCTGGCACTGATGGTCTCACTTTGCCGGCAGGACCACCAGTGTAACAATGGAGAGGTACCTCTCATTTTGCAGTTGCAAGTTGCTGGGGCACTGTGTGCACTTGCTGTGAACAGGAAAAAACAGTTCTCAGCTTTTCTCAGGACTAGCCTGGGAAAAGCTGAAGAAAGAATGTAACCAAAGCTCAACACCTGGTGTTTTGGTGAATGCCACACAGGAAAAACAAGTGCTGTTTTGCAGGACTGTTTTTCAAGGTGTGTTGGTCCCTTCTTCTCCAATAAGAATAAGAATAACCCAATAAGATTGGGTTAACCAATCCGTGTTTAACCCACGAAGAACACTATAAAAGTGTGCACCATTTTTTAATAAAGTTGCTTTTTTTGCCATCACCTTCTGAACCAGAGTCTGTGTCGTTCTGTGACTGTACACAGTGACAAGGCACTACTGGAAATTCTATTAAATCATACCAGGGACCACAAGGCTCAGCTTCTGCCTGGAGGATACCCTATGAAAATAAATCTCAAAAGAAAACCAAAAGTTTTCTCTGTCCCAGGGAACTTACATATTCAAATACAGGTTGCTGTTCCTTGTACCTAAATAAAAGTAATCTGCAATATTCAGGTTAGGTTAAATAAGAGCTTTCCAATATTTCACGTCCAGAGAAACTATGCCTTTTTGGTACACTGTGAAACAGATCAGTGTTCTGGGCCAGTCATGCCATCAAGAGGCTATTTTCTTGCTCAAGATCCTTGCACGAGTTAATGGCTTTCTTGTGTGCATGAAGGTATGTCTAAAAGATAGGAGTTCTCAAATCATATATGCCAATAGAATTTAATTTAATTTATTCCATGGGTGGAAATCCATTTACTTTGACTCAACTCAGTTTTGAACTCCTTAGAGTTTTAAGCTTTTTCTGAAATCTTTGCAAGTTTCTCATCATCTTTTTGGAACACAAATCTGCAGTGTTGATTTGATGGTAATGTAAAGAATTACTGCCTTTTTTTCTGCATAAAGTATGGTTTAATCCATTGAGACTCTAAAAGCATTTTTAATAAATTGAGAAGACATTGATACCTTCCTATTAAAAACTGCAATACTTTTTACTGGGAAGTATGACATAGTAAAGACGACTCAGAGATAATGAAGCATGAGGGAGCTGGTTATTTGGTTAAGCAAAATTAGTGTTCACTTAATGTAACAACAGAAAAATTCTAACTGCACATCTCTGTAATTTAAGTGGCATTTCACTTCTGTAGGTATCTTCTGAACACATTTTTGTTGTATTTGTTTTCTTCATGGTTATATAAGGGCTATAAAATTTCAGAATATCCTGAGCAGATAGGAATTCCCAATGTGAAAAAAAATCCAAACAACTTTGCGTGGGATATTGGCTAGTAGTGTTAAACAAGGGAAATGATTTTTCCCCTTGTACTGGTGATTTCTAATTGACACATTTCTAATCCTGTGTCCAGTACTGGGCCCCTCATGGCCCAAGAAGGACACTGAGGTGCTGGAGCATGTCCAGAGAAGGGCAATAGAGCTGGAGTAGGGTCTGGAGCATAATTCTGATAAGGAGCAGCTGGCATTGTTCAGCCTGGAGAAAAGGAAGCTCAGGAGGGACCATATCAATCTCTACAACTGCCTAAAAGTAAGGTGTAGCCAGAGGGGGGTCAGGCTGTTCTCTCTGGCAACAAACAATAGGGCAAGAGGAAGTGGCCCCAAGTTGTGCTGCAGAAGATTCAGATTGCACATCAGGAAGAATATCTTCATGGAAAAGGTTGTCAAGCACTGGAATGGGATTCCCAGGGAGATGGTAGTGTCACCGTTCCTGGAGGTGTTCAAGAAATGACTGAATGTGGCACTCATTCACATGGTCCAGTTGGTAAGGAGATGATCAGTCAAAGGTTGTTTCTCATGATCTTGGAGGTATTTTCCAACCTTAATTGTTCTGTGGTTCTGTATAAGAGCTAAATGTCTGTGTTGGCAGGAACAGGCAGGATGCAGGCACAAGCACAGGTTAAATACCAAGAATATATTTATTTTCATTGCCTTCCTAAGAGGGGTTTCCCTGAAGCAGTATCTAGGCAGTGACACACAAGTGTGAGCCACTCACACAGACAACACAGAGCTCATGCTGGAGAAGATCCAGCCCATGCTGGAGGATGAGCAAACCTGCTGTTTTCACCTCTGTGTCAGGGGTTCCTGCATGTGTGATTTACCACTCTGCTTTGATCTTTCCCACAGCAGGGCAGAAATCTCAAGCATGTTTCATGGGGTGCCTCCAAGTCTATCACATGACACCTAAACAGAGATTTTATACTTATTCTACAAACAAGGCCAAACAACAATTTGTATGATCTATGTTTCTCAAAACCCTGTCTGCAAGTCAGTCAAGCATGTTTACAATTCTCTTCACCAGTATTCTGTTATTTCCCCCTCAGCTCTGTGACAAGGACTGTATCATGTAATATAGAGCACATAAACACACATAAAAATGGTGTGTTTGATGCTATTAGTGGAAGATCTAAAGCACCCATAACTTCCCCTGAGCACCTGCATTTGCCTGATCACCTTGCACAGTGCCACAGGCATGTCGTAAAGGTAGAGAAATAATAACTTTAAGTTAACTAGAATGTGTGTCCCGAGGAGACAAAAAGAAACTGAAGAATATTTAGGGAAATGCATTTTGTACTTTGCTGTCGGCATCTTGCTTTTTTACATCAATATATACATTCAGCATTTTCCCCATTTAATTACAACCCTACCTTATAATGTTATTTCAATTCAGTGACAATGCTTAAAAAAAGTATTAAAAACTTCAGCTTCGAAGTCTGTTGATTTTGTTTCCTCTTCTATTTAATCTAAAAATTTATTAAATCTCCATAAATTACTTCAAGTTTTTTAAAAGAATGATTTTTTTGTAAAAATGTAAAAATGTAAAAATGTCTTACAATCAGTGAGATTCTATCATGCTTCTGAACTTTAGTTGGAAAGGTAATAGCTAAATTAAAGGTCTTGTATTCCCTCCATATTGCTAGACACGCAAATATTTTAATGCTATCATAATATAATTTTCATTAATGAATTAATTAAAAATTTAAACTTAATACTGTAATTTTTTTTTTTTTTCCCCCCCCCCCTTGAATTCTATGAAAAAAGAAAAAAAATACAGGTCTTTAAAACAAATAAATTAATCCTTCAAATGTTTAAGCTATCCTTAAGCTATTTGATTTGACTCCTAATTTTCTATCTTGCCTTCTATATATCTTTAAGGTCAACCAGAGAGGTTGCAGAGTCTCCACACTTGGACACATTCAAAAGCCATCTGGATATAGTCTGGGAAATTGGCTCCAGGTGGCTGTTCTTGACCAGAATGTTGTTCCATGTGATCCCCACTGCTCCTTTCTAAACCTTACTACTCTGTGATGTTTCACTGTTGCAGCATTTGAGTCATAAGGACTACTTATACTTCTATTCTTTTGACATTTCCAAGCCATTTCATCTGTCTTTTCCATAACAGAAATTTAGCAATGGATATTTTTATTTTATTTTTATAAAATTATTTATTACCAGTTTTATTACCTGTTCTATCCATTTTTCTTTTTTTTTCTAGATATTTAGTACAAAAGCATGCAGGTTTGTCTGAAGAATTTCTAGTCCAAATGTTATGTAACTTGTTCATAAGAGCTACTCTACTGATTATTTTTTCTTTCTGACTTTGGGTTATTTTCCATCATTATGGTGTTCTGTAGATAACAAAATTCCTAGTGTTTATTTACAGAAAATCTGTTAAAAAACATTGATGACAAAAGGAATGGCAGCCATATTCAAAACTATTGTTCTGTCTCCTTAGAGGTGCATCTTGTGCTTTCTGCAAGTACAGAAACTGGAAGAAAGTTTAGCCTTTAATATCTAGATCTTTACAGTTGACTCCTGTTCCGAGGTTTTACATAAAATTTCCTTGTGTGTAAAAAAGTTTCCTTCCTTTCAATGAAGTCAATGATTAAGAATAGTTGCAAATTTTGTTTTATTTTTTTTTTTTCCAGTAATAAATAATAAATAAACAATACATTGTTTTTGGCTTGAGAGTGGACAAAATATGATGGTTTTACGTGGACTTGCTTTCCTGCTGTATATATGCAGGTGGAAAGGAGTTGGTAGTACCACACGGCCCAAATCCATAATGGAAGATTTCTTTTTGATTGGAAAGATATTAAGTACTTTTTACACAAGGCAAGCCTGCTTTGTCTTCAATCGTATTTGGTTACATGCTCTCCCTGTCTTTATCTCTGCCCACATTCCACTGAGGGCTGAAGTGAGTGACTGGCTGAGTGGATATTTACATTCTAGCCAAGGTTAATCTGCCAGAGTAATTTACTTCATTCATGTTCCACAGCCAGCCATTCTCCTCTGTGTATTTTCTTCGGGAATAACAAGATTTTTCAGAATCATACAGGTTGATAACAATTAGCATTTTGTACTTAATTATATATTCCTAGGACTCTTCAAAACATGTTCAGTATAAAATGTCCTTTATCTGACACCTGAATATTTTTTTTACCTTCTTTTTCCTCTATTTCCTTTGCTGTAATATCAATCTACTATGAATATTTCCTGCAAGTGACATTAATGTTCTGCTGAACTGCTCAATATATTTTGGCTCATCTTCCTTCTGTGGCACTGCAATGTGCTTTTGTTTTCAAGGCATTATTGCAGAAATTTGTTCATTTCTTTCAGTCAATCTTTCTCCAGTCAGATTCTGCCTGATATTTCGCCTTGGCCATGAAGTTTCATGTAGACTTTTTTGTTTCCTATTTAGTGTAAGGTCACTGCTAATTAGTGAAGCATTGCGCTAATCTATTAGTACTTAAGTTTAACTCTAGGTTTTGTTCTATCCAGACTGTCCAGGAAATGTTCTTATCATCTTTTTAGTTCATCCTCATCAATTTTTAGCATAAGCTCTCATTAATCCTCATGCACAAAGATTACTTGTCTATGTTTCTTAAAAAGTTTTTGAGGATTTAGTAGATAGTTTTAAAATTGATTATTTTTTCTTTCTTTTTTTTATATCTGCTTTCTTGACTTAATTTCTGATACATATTCCTTGTGCATGTCTTCATTTTGTAATCAGGTCTTCTTCATATTCTTGACATTACATTTATGACATAAATTATTTCTCTTGGAATAATGCAAAGATTGTTGTAAGAAAACGTAGAACCAAACCAAGGCACCATTTTCCTAACACTGACTATTAAATGTTTTTGGAAAGAGTAGGCAAAGGGATCTTCACTCCAGTATTGCAATTCAGCAATTAAAAATTTGGGAATTCAGGTGATCCAACTGTCACGATTATAATAGCAACTGGAAGACTTGAAATACACAAATTCACCTACATCTGCTCTGAACATACAAATTCCATTGTCCTCCATTAGATCTGGTGACAGCGTTTTCTGCAGTTGCATTCCACCTTACATGAGAAAGCACTTTGTGTTCAGAGTGATTTCAGTGCCAGGTGATTTCAGTGGCTGGCTGAGAGAAACAGCCCCTCCCTCCCTACTCATATTCCTGCCCTGGCTATGCTGTAGGTTTGTTTCCTGCACTGACTGAAGTGTCTGTATTTCTTGGATTGATCCTGGATTTGGCTTGTTATCTTGCCTTTACCTGGTGCTTGCTGGACACACAGCAGTCCCTGTCAGGCTCTGCTGGCCTGGTCCTGGTGCTGTGGGAGCACTGCCACCACAGTTGCCATCCGATCCAAGTTTGCCTTCCTTAAAGGAACACCCTGTTCTTATCTCCTCTGAGAGTGTCTGCAATTATAATTCAATAAAATGGTGTGCGCTATGTCATATTTATTGCTATCAAATATTTCTTTCCAAGTCATTTGGGAGGAGGATGCTCCACTCATTCTAATGGCAATTAAGAAGCTGCCTCTTGCTGATGATCATTTTTGAATTGCTGTTTTAGAATAAGTTGTCAACAGGCATGTGGCAGGGTCTGGATTTGTGTACAAGGCAGGCAGCAATTTCACAGAGAACCAGCCTGCATAAGCAGTGCCCTTTCTTGAGTGCCAGGGTGAGGCTGAGTTATCAGGTTTTAACTGAATTTTAATGTGAAGTCAGATTTTTTTTCTCATCAACCTTAGTATTCCCCATTAAAAACACACACACATAAATAATAATTTTTGGGATGGAACAAGAGAAAGGTAGTCAGACTTGACAGATACTATTTTCTTAATTTAATATGAATTTGTAGAACTATATGAGGCACCACAGCTATTTTAATAAAAGATAATAAGTCCTAATGAACAATTAGATGGGAAGAACTTGGTGATGTGTCCCCATGAAACTCTTGGAGATAAAGGCAAGGAACAGTTTTAGTGTTAGATGAGAAGTAAATTAAGAAGTATAAGGCATAAAGCTGTGGAGATTTTTTTTAATGGACTTTTACTAAAGTCCATCTATCTTAAAGATGATAGCAGTATCAGGGTTCCAGTAGTAGGCTGGGGGGAGGCAGAGAAAAGGTGGGGCTCCACAAAAGAAAGGATTTTTAATTTTTAAGCACCTTAACAACAGTGGCATAAAAGAGACAGAAGGACAGAAGAGTGAACCACAATTCTGATTGTGACTCTTGCAAAACCAGAACAGAAACTGCAAACTGTGTTCCTTATTTTCACTATTTTTATTTGCATAAAAATAAAATTTTGGCATTTGCTCTCTCCCCCTGTGCCTGCCCCCCCCCCCCCCCCCCCCACACACACACACACACACACACACACTTTCCCCTGTTCATTAGCTCCACATTTTTTTTTCCTCCTAACTTTCTGGATAGTGACTAACTAGTTAAAGCCTTATATCCCTGTGCCAACTGTTTCCCGGTGCCTCTTCCCTAGTTCCTCTTATTCTTTACATGACAACTACAATCTGTCTGCTTTAAAGGGTTTAACTAGCACAACCCAAGTAACCATATTTACCCCTTCTAAAAATATTAAATATGGATGCAGATTTTAGTATTTAATGCTGCATCCAAAATAATTATAGGAGACTTAAATGGGAGCATAAATGCTTATGTCTTAATAGCAAGTACCAAAGTTTGTCTGTGATGAATATCCCTGGAATCATAATGATAACCTGACACTGTTAGGAGAGCTAGAGAGACAGTCATTTTAAGCAATTCTGTTCTGTCAGCTTGGGACATTTCAATCATCATAAGCCCAAATGCCTCATTTCTCATATACAGAAGCAGGAGAAAATGCAGTCTTGAAGGGATGAATGATAATACATTAATTCTGGTAATGCAATGGGACAAAGAAAACCCTGGGAAGTTTACAGTATGTACTTCTGGCTCTGAAGTTCTGTTTTCTGTTTTTTTGATGCTTAAGGAGTTAATAAGTCAAAGGTAATAAGAAAAAAAGGTGAAAATATAAAGAGATCATGAGATAGAATTACAGAGATGAAAAAAGAAGGAAACAATAAATTTTAATATCTTACTCAAATCCTGCTGTCATTTTCTTTCCTTCAGCAGCTTTGTTAAATGATTGTTTAATGGCCATGCACTTTTCATGCTCTCTAGAAGAAATGGCCATAGCAGAGAAGCTGCTCTAGAACAGCCTGTAAGTTTGCACTCCCTGCATTTTGATAAAATTGATCAAGAAATTTTATTACTATTCCTCTGGTAGGTAGATATCTCTCCTATCAGTAGTGTTTCAAACTGGTTTTCTTATTTTAAAAATGAAGTTTGAAGAGGTTAAGAAAGTGGAGCTTAATAAAAATAATAATACTTTAAAAAAAAAGTAAGTCGCTGAAAAATCCAGTCTGTCATCTGGGTCTGTTAAAGCAGCAATAGCTCTAAAGGCATTAAAATCTTATCAACATATTTATTAAAAAAAAAAAAAAAAACCCTCGATAATATTTCCTAATATGTTTGATAGGAAAAAGAAATTACTTCTTTTTTTTTAATTTGTCTTCAGAGAGCTTAAAAAGATTAATTGAATAAGTTCTAACTGGTGGCTAGCAAAATGTCAGGATTTTTCAAAAATATTGTTTTAATCCTTTTCAAGACATTTTGTGATATGGTAGGAGTAATTTATGATCTCTTAGGCCCTAGTGTAATGGATGAGAAATGACCTTCAAATACAAGTGAAAAAAACATGAGGAAGTGCCTGTCTAAATGAAACAGTGCTGTTTTTCTGGACACTGAATTGAACATTCAGTAGCCATTGTAGCCAGAAAGAAACCATTCCAAGTATGAACTTCATAAATTTCAAGTGTGCACCAATGGTAAACAAACATATCAGATATGAGAAACACATGTTGGGTTTTATCATCTTTTCTGGGTGTTTGTGACAGAATTGAGACAAATATTATATAGATATTTCAGAAGTGGTAGATGTCCTGTAGCACACTTTAAGCATATAAACAACCTCTGTTTTGCTCCTGTTTTTTAGTGAGGGTCATATTCTGTACCCCACTCAGTAGGACTAAAATGCAGTTACTATTTATGAGCATGTCTGTTTACAGTGACAATTATAATTCACAGTTACTTAATTTGTGTGGGGAGGGCTCCTTAGAGCTTTAATATAAACAAACACGACAAAGCAAATGTTACCTTTCTTTTATGGGTGTGATACCAAAAATACAAAATGTATGACTTCATAAACCTAAAATTGAAGCTTGATACTAAAAAAAAAAGGGCAAAGATGTAATTGTAAACCCATCCTTCAGGTAGGAAAAAAAATTTCTTCAGCATGTAATCATTCCATGTTTCTCAATGCAGAACATAATCTTTTACTACATTTGCCTCAGTTATATAAAAATGTCATTAAAGTAAAGCTATTTCCTTTCTGGAACAAATAAGGACATTCAGCTCACTCAGCTGCACTTCCATCACATGGTGGTGCACGACAGGAATTCAGGTATATTTTTAAAGGAGATATTTGAAACATTCAGAACTTCAGGTGAGGGAACAAAAGAATGAGAACATGAGCCTCCATGCAGTAGCTCCAGACCTTATTTGGATGATTCTTTAATAAACTTGAGAAAATCTACCACTCTGTGGTAATTGAATTAAAAGTTAGCCACATTCATTCCAAACCATTGATGGGTGCAACTCACTCCACAATGAGTGCAGAGTTATAAACATTGTGGAATTTTGACCAGTTTTTATAGATATGAAAATAATGCTTAGCTCCATGATATTATTCATAATTGAATGCTAAGAATAAAACAAGCTCCAAGTTTACATATTGCATATCAATACACTTGGCTTTAGAAGCCAGATTTGGTGCAACATTTCAAAGTATAAAAGCAGAGTTTACAATGTACTTATGGCTTTCTTGCAAGAAGCTTTTCAGTCTTTCTTGCCTCTTACCCCCCTATTTTCTTACAAACTTTAGACAATGGTCATTTAAACTCTATGTCTTTTTTAATCAGATTCAATTAATAGGAGATAATTCAGAACAGTGATGTCTAAGTGAAAGACATATATTATTTTATATATTGACCTCTTTTCCTCTCAGATATGTCAGTTTCCCCAATCAGTTCTGATAGATTTCCACTGCTACATGCCAAAAGAGAACATTACAAGCCCATCAGCACAAACTGTGGTACTTATCAGCACTGTCTAAGACAACCTGGATCATCTCTCTCAGCTGAGGTATTCCTTCTATAATTCTGATTTTCATTAGAAAGAGTCATGCTCTTATCAAAGTGCCACAGGTGCTCTTCAAAACAAATGTGATGTTGTTAGTGTACAGGTCTTTTCATCAGCTTTGGAAGGTCAGATTTGATAGTCTGCAAAATAGTTTGGTCTCTATGTTTATAAATATGCCTCTTATTCAATTCTCAACTTCAAGACTTAGAACATTTATAAGGCCACAGAGTCTCTTGAATTATCTTCTCTGACCTCCTGTGATCCTACTCCACAGACAGTAAATTTTGATGGAAAATACAACTCCAGGAGACCAAATCATTTTGAAAGCTAAAAATAGCTGTAGATATTATACTTTTTAAATTTTTAATATTTTTTAAAAAATTAAATTATTTTAAAATACTTAGACTTCTAATTTAAAAAATATAAAAAGAGAGAGAGAAAAAAAGAAACATTAATCAAAATAAAACCAGAAGAAAAAATAGACATAGGTTTATAAAACACAAATGTTTTTTAATCTTGAATTGTCCCAAACCAACTTTTCTACAAATGGAGGGAAGCATGAAGGAGATAGAAAAACTGTCTAGTTCCTGACAGAAACTCAAGTCAAATCATATTAAACTTTATCTCATTTAATTTAGTTAACTGATAGATTAAAAGCTGACTAATGTTTGATTACTCTTCAGGGAGATGTAGTTCACCTATCAAATATTTAGGACATCAAAGGAGAACATTCAGAGCTTCCTTCTAGTTTGTTATAGTGATTAATCTTCCTCACTGAAGTGAAATTTGTACCCAGCATATAATTCTTGTTCATTTTAATGTATGTGTGTGTTGTGTAAATACAGTAACTCAATATAGATATTTTTTGGGATAACTTGCGCTGATATAAAGCCTTGAAACTTTTTACCAGTTGTAACAGCACTTTTATCTATTAGTTCTGTGTTTGATTCATGCTCATTTCATCTTAGCACACTTGTCATATGTTAGGGATCTTTTCAGCCAAAGAATTTACTCTGTATCTCCTTTCATCTTTATAGGTGTAATTCCTGTTTTGCTGGAGCATATATCAGGCCAAAACAATAGGGGCCTTAAGATTTTCTCTAGAAATATAACTGCTAGCTACATCTTACTCTTACATTTACTCAGTAAATTCCAATGGAAGCTTTATTTGAGCTTCTTCTAGCTCTGAAATATTAGGAAGGAAGAAGATGTGGTGTGGTTCTGGTTCCCGTGTTATCTGATATAACACAAGAGGACAAACTATGGTCAAGTCTTTCCACAAGTTTCCAGATGTATAATAAGTATTATAATCCCAGAGGAACTTGACACACCAAATACTTCATATGTCTGCATTAGGGACTGGTTAACTGCATAAAATTGACATTTTCTTCCTTTTTTTATACTTTGCTTTTCCAACAGCTGGTCTTGAAAAACTAAGCACTTGGCTCTCTAAACATGTCTCTTGGCTGCTCAGTTTTCTGATTACAGGGCTTAGAGAAAACTACCAAAAAGATTAAAAAAAAAACCAACCAAAAAAACCCTAACCATATCAAGCTCTCCAGCTCCCAGGTTCCCAAACTGACTAAAATATGGTCAGAATTTTTAGTATCCTTGCTTCAAAGGGCCGTTGTCATGGTTTAAGCCCTGAAGGCAGCTAAGCCCCACCCAGCCACTCAATGGGGAAGAGACATTTAGGGTAAAAGGAATAAAACTCATGGGTGGGGCTAAAGACAATTTAATAGGAAAAGCAAAAGCCATGCACTCTAGTCAAACAAGGAACTGATTCTCTGTTTCCCCTGGGTAGGCAGCTCTTCAGCCATTCCCAGGAGAGCAGGGTTTCATTATATAGAACTTCAAAAGACAGACAGCATCCCTGAGCATTTTCCTTTCCTTCTTTTCCTCCCAGCATTATATTCTGAGCATGATGCCATATGGTTTGGAATATCTCTGTGGTCAGCTGGGGTCAGCTGTCCCAGCCGTGTCCTCTCCAAATGCACTCACAGGAAGAACAGTCAGAGAGGAAGAAAAGGCTTTGGGTCTGTGCAAACACTGCTCAGTGATAATGCAAACATCCCTGTGTTATCAACACTCTTTCCATACCTGCCCAAAACACAGCCCCATACCAGCTGTTATCTGGCAAAATCAGCTTTCCCAATAAAAACCCATAAAACACCATACTGCTAAATTCTAAAGGAGCATGTTTACTATTCATCTATCCATTAAGCAGAGGTTTTAGTAATTGAAAAAGAATGTATCTCTTCTTTTTTTTTTTCCTAAAAATGTCCATTTTTTTCTAAAAATGTAACATGTCCAATTGTATTTCCAATGTTAATTTTTCTGTGTTCAGTTAATCCATCATTATATCTTTCTCAGTAAGGAAAAAAAAATGCTTTAAAGACAAATTTTGAGGGGATGTGTCAGCTGATGACAGCTACTATATGAGTTCTTTAAGTGACAAAGAAGTATCTTTGCTTATCCTTGGGAGAAACATTCATGAAGTGACAGTAATTCACACATGCACACTCACAGACATAGAACTCCCAGTTAATTCTTAAAATAATTCATTATTCTGCTCTTTATTTCATGAGTTCTGAATCTTTTGAAGTCCATGCTTAAATTGAAAATTATGCTGATAAAGTGTAATTTGAGGGAACAGGTTGTATTTACATTTTGTTTACTACTACTATTTTAATAGGCATGTCAATAATGAGGGTTAGTGGTGCATTTTTTCCTTTTCCTCACTAAATTTTGCAAATATTTTGTGACACAGATAAGAAACAGAAAGTACTTGTCAGGTGGTGTGTATTGGAAGAACACCAAAGAAATCCAACTGTATTTTTAAGTTTTCATTGCATTATTTTTCTTGTCACTTTTATGGTCTAAACAGTGTTTTTGTCCTTTTACTGGAGTGAAATCTTGCAGTTTGTTCTTGCACACTGTAGTTCTTGAATACCTGCCCATCTGAACCAATTGTTTGCTTCCTCAAGGTGGTGAGTATTTTAGGAATCTGTGTTTTATCCCTTGGGATAACCGTGACTAGTGGCTTAGTGACTGACAGCTGTCTTGACAATATATTTAACACTAGAGAAAAAACCCCAGATTTTAAAATATTAATATTTATGAGTCTGTCTCATACCAGAGGTGTTACAATTATAAGAATGAACATGACAAGCTTAGCATTTTGTGCATGATCCCACAGGTTGCTGTGGCATGTGCTTTTTTTTCCTGCTGATTTTCCTCAGGAAACTTTGTGGGTTTAATAGCTGTATATGAATTTATTCATCTCCCTAGGATTTTTTTAATCCTGAACTTTCTCTGACTTTCTTCCTCCAGCATATTGAGCTAGTTTGCTGGTTTCTTAGTAGAGCAGAGTAAACCCATTAAATTCTTTTGTCTGGCAGTGTCCCAGAACAGTTCTAAAGCATTGGCATCAGATGACTCTCAGAAAATAAACTTGCTGCCTGCTAGGAATGTTGTTACTTTGGTGGGTCCCAGCAGTGATTCTTCTGAACACCTCCCTGATAACAGCTCTGACTATATGTTAATAATTTTAAGCCTTCCCTGAGTGATACACAAATAACATGTTTAGCATGAGTGCCTGTGTTTGAAGTTATTGGAATTAAAAAGACCAGTAAGAGTACCCAGAAGAACTTTGACTTCACTGTCATGAGTAGCTCACAGATTCACTCACTAGTGTTGGAAAATAAAACAGGAATAAAAGCGACAGAAGAAAACAGCATAAAATGCTATGGCAGATGGGAATTCTGAATGTTCTCATCTAAAATGTTTATGTGACTTCAGTCCCATGTATGGACCAGCAAACCTTTGTTTCCACAGTTCCTTCAGGTTTAATCCAAAAATGATGACCTGAACTCCAGCCTGATACAGCAAATTCTCATAGTTTCCTTTTATTACACTGAGGAGTAACACATTATTGCTGTATTATTTTTTTTTAAGAAACAGAATCAGGCATTGATGGTGTTATTAAATAATTCAATACTTTACCTAACAATAAAATCCTAAAAGGAAGTTCAGCCAGGATCCATGTTAGAATCCTGCACTGTGATTGCATAAATCAGCAAATATAAAGCATGAGATAATAATTAATACTGAGATAGTAATCTGGTTTTATCTGACAAATAGCTCAGTATAGGGTGTAAGCCTCAAACTGAGGTCTTTGCCTGAGCAATGTGAATTGATAAGTAAGATCTTAATTGTCAGTAATCTGTCAACCTTCCTCTCACAATGTATTGCAAGGAGTGATACTCATCTATAATTAAGATTTTCAATAGATTTGTATTATTATGATAAACTTCCTTGAAGATTTTTTCCAGATAGATGTAAGGGAGGCATTTCAGTAACTCTGGACAATTAGATAATCCTAATTAGATAACAGATAATACATTTACATAGGAATTCAGCCTCTCCATTAATTTGGAAAGCTAAGGATAGATTTTATCATGAAGAGCAACTGAACCAAAGGCTTCTAACTCCAAACTACTTAGAGAGATTGTTACAGAAAGCTATTGATCTTGTAATTTTTTACTGTGTCATTATTTCAGTCTGAAGCACTGTGGGAAAAAGGAGAGGAAGACAAGGAAGGGGAAAGTCTTGGGAGATTGATTCCACTGAGAAAAAGTAAAGTTCACAGGCAACTCTGAAGAAAACAGAATTTTCTAGAGATATGAAAGCACTGTCTCACCAAAATATCTTTCTACATATAGGACACAATATGAAAATGTAAAACCTAGAGAAGGAAGAATGAAACTCCAAACAAACAGGATCTGCTACATTTATAGGATTCAATATATAGGATGTGATAATCTGCTTGTTCTCTTCTATTTAAAACTTGCCTGACCCAAAAATAAATGCAACATTCAACAATCTGAGAGTTGATGTCTGATGCAGATATCCTTAAAACTCTGTTAATGCAGAAACTCCAGATATTTAAGGACCCTAAATATTGTGAGGAAATGTTTATAGGAAAAATTTCAACTGAAAAGCTGAAAACTACCTTTGGGCTTAGAAACTTGTTTTGTTTTCCTCCAGCTCATCTTAAAAAAAGTTAGTACATTGTGTTACAAAAATTATCTGAGTCCCCAGAACTGCTGGAATCATAACTGGCTGGTAATACTGCAATATGGCAAAGATCTCAAAGTTTATTTGGAACAGAGGGGAAAAGGGAGCTACAACACACTAAATTCAATCTGTTTTGGAAGCAAGCAGGATCTGCCTGCTTTGGATTGCTTTGCAGATAGCTGAGTTGTTTTTTTAGAAGGAGAATGAGACATGAAGCCCCATTTCAAGAGCTATAAATTCTGCTTAAAAAAAAAAATAAAATTGTGCAGTCTTTGTGGTGTGTGTCTGATGAAAAAACCTGCAAACCTGACTTTTGAAGGCACCTTAGGCACTTCTTCTGCTTTAAAGTCCAGAGAGGCCTGGAAGCTAAAAAAATAGCATTATAAATCTGAACAAATTTGACAGCCTCTTTGTAAAGCTCATTTTGTTATTACCAGAGTTAATGGCAGACAAGAAAATCCGAAATGTACCCTTCACCTCTGTTGACCTCAACCTGAGGTCAGACTTCAGAAGTGCATTGAAAACCTAGGCAAGGAATCAGAGAGGGGTTGTATATTTAGTTGGTAGTTGTTGAGGGGTTTTTTGTCATTTTTCAGGTTCCTTTTTCTTCTAAAAATTGTAAGTCAAATGAAAACTTGAGTTGGAGGATGTTTAAAACCATTTAGAATATCAAAATCAGAGCAGATTGAATCCATCCCTTTAGCTGAAATAGTGAGAAGGAGGGTGTTTTTTAAACATAGAATTTCTCTTTTCTGAAATATTCTATTCTGTTACTTTTACAGAAAAAAATACCATTATTACTTTGACCTATGGAGATTAAATATTTCACCTTTTTCTTTTAGAAGGACCTCTCATCAAGCAATAAAAAAGTGTAACTTAGTTTAAGAGTAAGGAAGATGAATCCAAAAGAACACACAATATTGGCTGAAGCTTAAGTAAACATTGCTTCTTTTTTCTCCTTCATCAACAGTTCTGAAAATTTTCTGATTCAGTACAAATTTTTAGTTCTCTGTGCTCTGATCTACTACAGAATAAAAAAAAAAAATCTAAAAAAGTCAATGTTTTATATATTCCATGGTTTGACTGCACTAATGGGTAATAATGGCCAGAGAATTTGCAATGTGTGAATAAATTCCAAATCCATGTCAAGATCATGTCAAATCCATGAATGCTTTCAGTCACTGAAATTCAACTAAGCTGCTATGTAAGATTCAGTTGGGTTTTGATCTTAAGAGGAATATCATCAGATAAGAGGAATATCTGTGTAGGGTGAACTTAAAATGGTGAGGTAGACTTAGCTTTGATGCTGAAGTTTTTCCTGAGGTGGACATGTATGTCTTTGCAAAAGAATAATGGCATTTTTCTGACTATACACATTTTTAACGTACTTTACAAAAATATGGTTTGAAGCCAAAGTCACCTTTTTTCAGACATTTAATTATAAAAGATACTTTTCTTTCTTCTTTGTTTCTTGATTTCACAACAGGTGGTAACAGCTAACAGGTAACAAAGAGTATAGTGCTCTTTGCACGTACTTTTATAGCTCATTTCCTCAAGTGGTTGAGTGAGGCTTAGAGAACAGGTGACTATGAGAAACTCTGCTGAGTAAAGTAAAGATGTTTCTCTGCATTAGGAACAAAGCAAATTTTTATGGCAGCAATCCTTGCAAGCCATACTTATCAGCCATAGTTTTTTATGCTTTCTTGCTGTAGATAAGTGCAGATGGGTTTGGGTTTGAAAAGAATACTTATGGGGCATGGAAGGAGTCTTGAGCAGAGAAGCATGGCGGGGTGAGGTAGGGGAAGAGAAGTAAAACTTCCATATGTTTTGAAGTATTTCTGCAGAAATTTTCTATTTGTGGACTCGCTCTTCCGAAAAGGAAGAACAAGAAACGTTCATGATGAGTAGGGGAATGCAGGAGGTAATGAAGACTGAAGAAATGGTCAGTGAATCAGAGATGCAAGTGGCTGCAGAGGGGAAAAGAGAGAAAGGGAAGTTTAGTGAGACAACTGCAGACTAAGATAACTTTGGAAACAGCCAAGCAATTTTATGGCTCATTGATTAGGGATTGTGTTACTTTATGTGGGAGTTGGTAGTAAGTTGAATATTTTTTCACTGCTAATACTTGGTCACTTGCTTACCAAATACAAAGAGATGGTATTTGTAATTTTATTCCAACCCATGAAGTAAACACAGGTATGTTTTTTTTATTATAACAACACTGCATATTTTTTTTTCTGGAATAATTTCCCTACTGAAAAACACAATGACATACTTATGGGGTTCTCAGAAACTAAATAAATTTATATGGATATATGTCTATATAATGATATAACACATAAGCCATGTTTTGGTACATTATGCAGGTCCTTTTCAATAGATAACATGTTTGAAAACTGGAATGTATTGGAGACTGACATTATGGTTCATGGTTTAAACATCTTTAGGAAGGACTTTTGACTGTTTTTAACGAGAGCAGCATGGATGACCACCGCACTCTGAATGAGCCTCCTGACTGAGGCCCTCAACTGCAAGTTAACAGAGATAAGATGGTGAGCCAAGTCTGGGATGGGAGAAAAGAATTCAGAAGAGGATAAAGGGAAGGTGGGAGGGAGCAGGAGTGTGACAGAGACAGATTAAGTAGGAGCACATCACCCTTCCAAGGGTCCCAATGACATTTCATTGCTTCCCTCCATCTCATCCTCTTGGTGGTGAGGGTTCCCGCTGAAAAGTATAGAATCCAGTGGATTAATATACATTTGGCCAGGAGGGAACACACAGGTACCTCCTGGCAGGGGGGGGAACAAGTTTGACTCTGTCCCTTGTAAGACTGTGGATGTGTTGCATCATGTAGTACCACATGCAGTGCTCTGGTGCAGGGTCTGGGAACCCCTTTGGGGGTGGCCTTTGATGGACCATGACACTCCCTCTGTTGTCCCTCACATGGTTGTCCCTCACATAGATGTGCCCTTCCAGGGCTGGGAGGCCCCAGAGCTGGGCCAGTCTGCCCAGTGGAGGATGGGCATTCACTGTCTGGCCAGAGGCTATGCCACACACCCGGAACCCTCCTCCTCCTCCTCCTCCCTTTGGTATAGGCATCTGTGCAAACCTGGCAGCAGAAAAACCTGGGGCTGTGGCCTCCACCCCAAAGGTACTAGACTTAATCCTCTTGTGAATGTATTCTTTACCCCCAGGCCAGATTTGGCTCACTTTATCTTATCTCATTATCAGCACAAATAAAAAGAATAATAAAAAAAAAAAAATAGAAGAGATTTTCAGAGACTTTGCAGTGTTATCAGTCATGTTAGCATTACTAAAATATGGGGAGAAAAGGCTGTCCAGAGAAATTATATCCCTGATTCTTAAATGCTATAAAGATGTAACTAAGAAAATGTATTGCTTTCTCTGTAAAGCCAGATAATCTATATTTTTGTTCAGGCTTATTGACAGAAGTATGTACAGAACGAGTTACTTTCTGAAGTATTTCAGTAGTTCAGCTGTATTGTTCTGGCTTTTGGAACAGTAATATTGTCTATATGTTTTATTGGAATTCCTGTCTGACCCTCAGACATGTTGTCTCAACCTGTCTTCTCATCCAGATTGCATCCAACAATGTAAAACTGCAGATATGTTAAACAGAATGTAAACCGATCCCAGACAAACTAGTAATATTCCCAGCGCTGACTGCCTCCAGCTGAGGAGGCACCACTGGAGAAGAAAAATTATGGGAGGGGAGGAAGAAAAAAAAAGTGGGAAAAAAAAGAGTAAAAAGTATTTTTAAATTATTTTGGAGAGAGGAAATTCCTTTTTATTTTAGGGTTAGAATTGCCTTACACACATAACGAATCAAAAGAAGTATACAGCATTTACTTCCTATATTTGAGCCCCCTGTTACTGATGGGAAATTGAGCCCAGAATAGACAGAGTATACAAAAATTTACATACACATGCATATTGGTACTTAAATCTTTTTAATATGACTTTCTGGAATTCCTTGTCCTTTTTATACAGTAGGAATAAGAAACCTTCATTGCAGTGTGATACCTGATACCTTTCTGAAAACCAGAATTTTTTGTACATTTGAGTATAAAATGAAACATAAATTTAAAAATATTTCCAAATATTTTACCGGAAATAAGTTAAAAAAAAAATCTAAGATAGAATTCTAAGATAAGTTGCGTTTAATACAGGTGTCTGAATGGCCTCACTTTCTCTTTTTGTCTTACACAAATTAAATATTTGCCTAGGTGAGATTTTCCTGCAATATTTGGACTTTTTCAACAACTTATACTCAAGTCTTTGTACACTAATCACAACACTCTGAAATGGTTCTGATATCCCAAACATATACAGTACTTGAGCTTAAGGCAAATGAGTGTAGTGTGGTGAGCCTGCAAAAAATTATTTTAAACTAAGTCATCATATCACTAGATTGAAAGGCAGAATAAAAGTCATATGCCAGTATTTCAGTAGGAAGGCTTGTCAATCTGAAAACACAATAAAAGATCATGTGAGCAAAAGATTAGTCATTTTCTGTATCATCAGCTGAAGAAAAGCTGAGATGTGGGCAGTCTGATAAAGTAGAAACATTATGGAAGTAGTCATGTTTGTGGGTTGTTGAGTTTTGCTCAGTTTTTTTTCCTTTTCTTCTGGTCCTGCATGGGGTGATAAATACCTGTATGTTGTTTTTGCACAGTATTTCAAATTTCCAGAAGAAAAATATAAATAAATAAGTAAAAGTTAGTGTTTCATCAAGAAAACCTGCCCCCTAGATGTAACCATGTGTTTTCCTGTGTCAGGTCCTGAGTTGTGTCACAAAGGGAAAGGAGAACTGTAGAAACAATGCAGGGGAGAGCTTACACCTGAATTGATAATGTATTTCATTAAACCCCTCAAATTTTAAGCAGGATTTCATTGTCATATGATGAACAAGTTGCCCACATTGCTCTGGGCATAATTTTAATCATTTTTCATTTGTTCTATGTTGTAGATTAAGCTAGGGAACCATCTCACTTTTAACAGTATATTTGCATCAGTGGCATGAGTTATTGACTTTGCTTATTTAGAACATTAAGTGCCAGAAAAATCCCAGTGTAATACAAGTATATCAATTCCATCACCGATGAGGGAGGTAACTTAATCAGTAGGAGTAGAAAGAGTATTACAGAGATTGTGGTTTGCAAACAGGGAAACGTGTATATTAAAAGCATTAATTCTTCCACAACAAAAACCAGCAGTACAAAGAAGTAAATCTCGTGTTATTAAACATGAATTGTTAGGAACAAGATACCCGTCTTCAAAAGATTTTTGTGTCTACATTTGTAGTCTGATTATTGACTGGCTTGTCTGAGTTTTGATTCAGGAACAGGATTTACCTAATTATGTGGAGTAACTGTTATAGCTGGCTTTTGTGGGTAATGTATGACCACAATGACTTTCTAAATGGATATTATCTTGGTTTTACTGCAGAGACATAAAGTTGTTGTGACTGTCAATTTTATTTGGCACAGGTTAGACAAAAGGAGAGCTGGTCTGAAATTTTCTCTCAAAAAGCACTTTTATTACATAAAATTATGAAAATAATTTTTTTTCATCATAAATGTACCTTTTACAAACAGAAGTTGTGAGAGAATTTCTTGTCAGGATGAGAAAGAGAAAGGTCAGTGAGTCTCTTAAAAGATGTCAGGAGAAGGGGTAAGGAGAAAATCTGCTTCTCTGTATGCTAATTAAATAAGCATAGGAAGAGAGAACTGAACTTTGGTATTCTGTATATGATGTGGCTATTCTTTTTTTCTGCACTGCAGAGTAAAAATGTTTGTCTTAATTAAGACATACTTAATGAAATATACCAAATCTCACTGATTAAATTGTCTGAGTGGGACTCTTTCCAATTGGAGAGATAAAAAGAATCTCTTTTTTCTCTCTGCAGACTAGTCAACAATCCAGTAGTTACTTATTGCTTATGAGATGCTTAAGGTATGAGAACACATGTAGTTTAGGTCCTGCTGTGAGGATAAAGGATTTGACTTCTGCTGCTTCATGAAGACTCTGAGAGAAAAAACAGAATCAGCTGCATGAAGTTCCATCCTTCCCTCCCCTCCACCTTTTTTCTCTAAATATTTGCTAAGAGCTCTTGATTTCATCCTAATGGAAAGTGAAGAAAATAAATTTTAAAAAAATAATAATAAAATAAAAAATAGGATTGTCTGAAGGGTGAGAAAATGTCTTACACTGATGCATGAGTGTTTCCTGAGTTCTTTAAAATGGGTGAAATTTGTTCTTCTGCAACCTGTATAGCCCTTCCTTATCAGGTATTGCAGGATGACAATGTCAATTTTTAATAGGATACACCTAGCTCTGAGGTTGAAAGGATAGAAGGAGGTCCATTCTACTTCTCAATCTATGTGGACAATAATGTGAATGTCAATTCATCTGCTTGTTATCACAGCTTCATGAGCAACAAAATTAGTGATTACTATTAGCTCAAGAAAGGGCAGTGAACCAACCGTGCAAACTAACACAATTAGAAAAAACATTGACACAATTGTCGTTTTACTCAATCAGGCAAATGTATTCAATTAAACAGTTAATTTAATGCAATCAGTTGCAAGCATTTCTGTTTAGGCAACCTCAATAGCTACTAATTTGCTTTTGCTCCAGGGCATTTGTTTATGAGGCATTAAGATTAGGTAGATATAAGAAGAGCTGTAAATTTTGTGTATAATAGAGGCACCAGACTTCATACAAAAAACCCTTATGGTTTTACAGAACTGATAAGTGCTAACTGTATCTGAGATTTTGGATTTTTCCAGTGCAACAGAAACAACATGGAGCTTCTATGCATTTTGACTTGCACTTCAGAATTCTTTTTAGCCGTAGGAACTCATGACTTTATATAAATCTTTTCAGACCTCTAGAAACAGAACCAATACTTCCAATGGAAGCATAAGTAATTTTCTCTAGGTTTACTTAACCATTTCTTTCCACACATATTTTTCTGCTATTCATCTTTTGTCTTCACTTGATTTGCTAAATATTTTTAATATACCAGAGAGAAAGGGTAGGAATAAAGGCACGTAACTGAGGAGTTCCGAGGGGGTTTGTGGTAGAACACATTCATAGTCAGAGAAAGGGGTAAGTACTAAAGTAACCAACATTGCTGATGATATTAAGTTATTGAAGAGTCTAAGGACAAGTGCTGACTATGAAAGATTGTCAAGACACCTTATAATACTGAGTGGCTGGGCAATAAATGTCAGATTAAATTCAGTGTGTTTAAATGTAATACACATGGGGATGACTAGTCCTAATTTTACATATGAATGCTATGGAAAGCTTTAAGCTGCCTGTTACTACTCAGATGCAAGACCTTGATGTAATGGATTAAAATCCTGTGAAAATGTCAGCTCAATGCACAGGAGTAGACAAAAGAGAAAAACAAATATTATGACTTTCTGAGACTTCGTCAAAAGAAATAAAGAAAAAAATTATTAACACACTGTGGAATTCCTAAGCGGTCCATATCTTGTACATGAAAGTGTGTGAATTCTCCATATCTTGCATACTTCACCTCTAAAAGAGAATAACAGCAAAATGTTCAGTGAAAACTGGTAAAGATACATGAACAAAGATAAAGAGCATCTTCTATATGAGGAAATATTGTATAGGCTGTAAGAGAGAGCTATGTATTACAGAGCATACAAAATCCTAAGAGGCATTAGGAAATAGTGATTATTTGTTCCCTTTTCCTTCAATGCAGGCAGTGAGATTCAAAACAAACCAGTCAGAGCTGATGCAAAACACACAAGATGTGGTTCTCCATATAGCAGAGAACAAGTCTGTGCAACTCATTAGAATAGTGGAGCATGGATGCTTAAATTGATGAAAATTGTGGGTGAGAATGGAAAAATATGTGTAAGGGTAATCTGCAAAGACTTACTACGTCAGAAAGACTACTCTTGGTCTGTAAGGACTTAATAAAATGAAAATAGTTGGAGGTAAGGAAAACTTTTACCAGAAACATTAGGTATACCTGCCTACTCTTGTTTATCTCATGGCATCCCTTTGTAGGTCTTACTAGGGATACGTATGGAAAGACCCTTTGTCTAATTAAGTGTAATTCTCAGGTCTTTCTTAAGTGCATTTAGTTGAAGTTCATTCATTCATTTGCATTCAAGTTGAAATTCATCCTTGAATTTTGAGTTCAGCCTAGTAGGTAGGTTTTCTTAGGCATTTGTTGGCTGCAAGCCTGTCCAAAACTGTAATGGTGATGTTTCTGGTGGCTACACCTAATGTTTACCTGTACAGGATTTTCCATGGTGCTTTGATTTCCAGGGGAAGGAAATCGTGGGCATACAGCTTAAGGGGTCATTGAAAAAAGATGTCAGGATATACCTTGTCATACAACTGCTACACAGTCAGTGGATGGCTTTGGTCTCTGGTTTCTTTTTCAATACCTATAGAAAGCTTCAGAACCACCAAAACGAGATTCCATTCTTTCCTTAAATTGGCTCCAATGAAATCATATTGATATCTTCCATCGACCAAACAGATATTTGCTGTCAAAGTCAGACAGCACTAGTCATTAATGACTGAATTGCTAGGCCACAAGACATTATTTTGGACAGAATGTGAAGAAAGATTTGGTTTAAGTTATAGAAATATGAGTTATTGAGAGGAAGTTCTGTTACACTGGTGGCATCTCACATTTGGCATAGAAAAGATGTGAGTAGCTACAGCAAAAATGAGGAATTAGTACAACCTGTTTCTTCTAGAATGTTTGCCTGTCTTTATTTTTTATGTTTTGCATTTTTACTCCAGCATTTGTAAATCTTTTCAGAGATCATTTGTTTGGCACAGCTGTGACATGCTTCTGCTCAATCCTCTATTCATAAAACTGCCTTTGAACTGGGCTGGTGATATAATGCTTGAGAGTTTACGTCGTGCCATCAGTTTTATGTCTCAGACTACACAGAGTATCTAAAAAATGGCATCTATACATTTTAAGGTATGTAAAGGTTCTGTTACTTTTTTGAAATGAATTAAGTTTGGTGCTATTTTGTTGACACAGATTCAGAGGTTAAATAATAGGTTGTCGTGCAATCCTTTTGAGGGGCTCTTACTCTTTGCTGTAGGCAGAGATCCCAAAAGATTAACCTCTTATCTATCTTTTGTTTGAGAAACTTATACTGTATAAAAGGAGGACTATGAAAAATTCTGTTTACACAGCAATCATTTCTGGGCTAATATAATAGTCTAAGCACTGGTATGTTTTTACTTCTGAAGTAGGTACCTGATGAATCCCTAAATGCATTCCAATGGAATCTGTTTAGCAGTCAATTTTCTGCACATTTGTTCACACTTTTCACATTTCCCTGGAGTCCTTGGCTATTACAGAGTCTTATCTTTAGTTTATGCGATATATCACAGCTTGACAGCATTTTTTTTTTTTTGTTTTTCAATTAACTGGGCCAAAGTCATAGCAATGCTGGGACTTTGTTCACAGACACCAAGGCTGTGTGTTGTCCTCATCAGAGCGAGGGGTGTGTCCCTTCTTCTTATGAACAACTACAATAATAGTCATTCTTTGTCAGGGCTGCAGCCTGCAAAGAGATTAAATAAAATACATTGTACAGGCTAAAAATACACTAAACCCCAATGTATTTTGACCATATTAGGTGCTGAATGTAGATATTTCCTCTGTGACTGGGCTTTAAGCTAATGCCTTTTGTTCATTAAGGATTATATCTCTTTAGTGGTGATATGCATTCAAGAAATTAGTATAAAACTGGTTTCAAAGTAAGACAGAAATATTTTCTTACAAGATTCCTTAGTTACTGAAGCCCTGGAGATAAAAGCCCTGTAGATGTGGTGTTTGGTGACATGGTTTTGTGGTGACTTGATAGTACTGGGTTAATGGTTGGATTCAAAGAATTTAAGAGTCATTTCCAACCTAAACGATTCTATGATTCGAAAACAAGGCCAGGAATATATTTGCTAAATACTCACATTTCATTTTCCTCAATCCAAACCAGAGGTTAAACAACTTTAAAAAAAATAATTATAAGGAGGTTTCATTAGGTTTTTACATTTTTCATTTGTCTCTGGTTTCAGGGAAAAAAATCTGTGGGTCCAATAAAATTGCTGCAAAATTTTCATGTTTTCTATATCTACATAAAAGTCCAAACCAATGAAGTCTGTATGAATATGTCTTTTGACTCTGTATCCTGAAATTATTAAGAAACATGAATTAATTATCTTTCATTATCAGCTGAGTTAATACCTGGACGTATCATCATACCTGGGAGAAATGAAAAATGAGAACTTGAGTAAATTCTCAGCTGATGATAGATGAGCCTATGACTTCAGAGGCCAGGCTACATCATAATTTGACTTCAAAGTTTGAGTACTTCTTTTTATTTTTAACATGTCTGGACATTTTAATCCTATACTAATTATAAAAACTTTTTGGGAAGCTTTTTTCACACTGTCTGTCATCAGGAGCACATTAAGTGCATGATATCCTCTTAGCTTGTGGCAATTTTCTACTGGTTATAAATAGTTCAGTTTTGATCCTGAAGGTGAGATGGGAACTATTAGTATAAAAACTTAATTCTGCTTCCCTGCCATTTTACTAAAAATGCTCTTATAATAAAAGCTTGTATTAAACGGTGCTGCATTTAAGCCAAAGATGTTTATGGTGTTTACTATGTGTGTTCTGCAGTTTGGGAATTCAAGATTTCTTTATCTACAGTAGTACAAATCTTCAATATATCTGACTAACTTACACTTAAAATAATGTGTCAAATAAGAATAATAAATGCTGGCATTTCAGTTTCCTGAGTTTTCTTAATTTAAAAGAAAACAAGGGTTTTCTTAATTATTATACATGTCAGGAAAATAAATGGATCATTATTGCTATAAATTCTTGGCTGATTCTTCATTTCTAAAATTCACATTGAACAGGGATATTATATTCTGTCATTTAAGTTATGCTATATTTTCCCTTGGTCTTCAAATATTGCTGTGTTTTAATTCTTTGTAGCTTAGAAAGATGCATTTTATTTAAATATGTATGTCTTAGATTATAGTACACTTATTGATTTGAAGGATATTTCTAAAATTATTTTATAACCAATTATTTTATTGATGTTAATAAGGAAATAGTAATGATACATGTAAAATTGTATATAAATTTAACTAAAATGTAAATTATGTAAACTCAAACCTTTCAAAATAATTTTCTATCCAATTAAACAAAGAAGAAATATTCAATACACAAAATTCAGCTTTTATTTTGAATTTTAATTATGTTTTTAAGATGAAGAGAAGGATAATTGAACTCTAGAAAAAGCTGATTTAATAATTTGTTCCACATCTCTGATCTATCATTGAAGAAAATTTCCTAATTAGCATTTTGACCTTTATGAAGATAATTTAGCGAATCTTTCATTAGTAATATACCAGAAAGGAACTTTTTCTGATGATGCGAAACCTACTTTAAAAAATTTCTGTTAAGTTCCCATATTTATTTTGTTGTTTGATTCACAGAAACCCATTTTAGGTCAAGCTAGCATTTGGTGACAGAATGCAAGTTAACTGACCATGAGCAAAATTTCAGCCTGATTTTTAGTGGTTATTTCAAATCATGTTTCCTGTCTCAGCAAGCCTGGCATTGTTTCTTGTAATATTTTTTTTTTTAAAATTTATTAAAATCAAGATCATTAAGAATGAATGGGATCTGGTGAGCAGTCTCTATAAAGTAATTGTTGTGATGTCAAATTCTCAGAGAAGAACACTTTTCCACAGAAGCACTCTGACATTTGCTTGGAATGACTTTTCTACAAGAATTTTAAAGCATAGCAAAAAACAGGCCACTTTGGGGTTCTACTGTAGGTAGTAATTCTCATTATATTTACTGCTGGAACTTGGTGCTTTGTTGATGTGCCAAGAAAATGTTAACAAAAGTCAGGCTTCTTCAGCTGACAATATTTGGTGCCTTTAAGCACGTACTCTATTCATGCCTATTCAGTGAAGTGCATAGGAGTTTATACTCAAATCATGCCAAATATACAGGGATATCTCTTTAGATTGTGAGTTATGATTGTTCAGAAAACAGTAAAAATAGAAAATAGATTTATTTTATTGGAAAATAGATTTATTTTGTTTCTAGAGGCTTACAAGGCTATTTGTGTAAATCTTGCCACTTCTGAGCTCTGGGGAGTCCTGGGAACCTCAGAGCAGCCTGGCTCCCACAGGTAAGATGACAGAGTCTGTCAAGGGAATTGAGGAAACTGAGTGCATGGAAATGCAGTCTGCTGGGAAAGTGGCAATATGGCATCTGTAAAGTGAAATACTGGCTCAGCCTGACAAGACCAGGGCAGGGCAGGCACAGTGGAATCTCCAAACAGGCAAATTGCAGGGGTTTGTGAAGTTGTGATGCAGCATGCAACTGGATGTGGATTTCCTTTTCAACAGCCACAGCACAAAAGCTAGGAAGCACCTGGTGAAACTAGTGAGCTTGATTGCTGACAGACAGTTTACAAAATAGAAAATAAAGTTGTGAGACTTCTTGCCACAGGAAATTGTCAAGGGAGATGAAATTAACAGGTTTGAGGGATTAGATAAATTCCTGGATGAAAGGTCCAGGAGTGAATAACAGGATTAGGCAGAAACATACCAGGAACCCTCCCACAATTATGGCTGCCCAGGAAGTATGAGAACAGAAGCAAAAGATTGTTTTTACATGCTCTGCATAGCTCTAAATAGCATTTTCTAATGCCAGCTGAAGAGATTAAATATATAGCCCATGGTTCTGAGATATTAGGATTTATCTTACATTCATATTTTGCAAGTCGCACTACTCTGCATTTTCTCATTTGATGTTCAGGTAGTTTGGAGTTGAATCTATTATTTCCTGAGTAACTCTGCTTTGCTGAAGGCCGTTTTGTGCCACCTTTCAGAGAGCACTCATTACCTTAAGAAGCTTCACTGATTTTGGCCTTTAAAAATTCCTTCATTCTGATAGACTATGACACAACAGAGTCTCTGGAAATTTCTTTCTTCACTTAAAATACAGAAAAACCTACTGAGTTAAAGGAAAAGCATTATAAGTGTCAAGACATTTCCAGTGCAATGGCCTTGACTTTGTGTGCTTCTAGCTCTGTAGTCCTCAGGCAAGTGCAGTTCTCTTTCTGCACTGATGGAACTTGACCTGTAGTGCACATAAGCTAAAGGTTTGGGTTCCTGATGTACAGAAAAAAAAAATCTGCATATTGACAAATCACACTGTGTTATTCACTGGAGCTGGGTAGTTTTTAGGCATGGGTAAAGACATTACTCAGGAGGCCTGTGGGCAGTGGGAAGTATAGCTTACATGGTGGGAAAGCTATGAGGAAAGGGTAAAATCAGGCATTTGTATGTAGCTGGCGCACAGTCTCTATGAAAACTGAAACTGCCCAGAGCACTTTTTAATGAACACAGTCATATTTCCCATGTAAAGACTAGCAGCCAGACATCCTTTTCAGCAAGTGCACACACATTCTGACCACTGATACATCCTGAAACATGATAATGCTTGTTTATTTTCTTGCTTGTTTGTTTTGCAATTGCACCTCAGGGAAGGCAAATAGCTCTGTCGGTACCCAAAGTGCAGTATGCTCTAGGAACTGGTACAAACATTGTCGAAACACATCATTACTGCCTTGGTTGTGCCATGGATGTGCAATTTATCATGGAAGGTCACATGGTAATGTCCTAATAGAATGGTATATTATTTTTTGCTGACAATTTGACTTTCAGCTAAACATGACATGTTTATAATTTTATGGTAATTCTTTATTAATAATGCCCAAAAAGAAAGTAACCAAAAAATGACAAAATATGATTGTGATACAGAGCATTAGATTTCAGGAAAAAAGAATCAAGCACCTCATGAAAAATGGTTTTCCTTTCTTTGGGTGTGCATAAAAAAGCCTTGTGTTTGTGGAGATAGCTGGGTCCAGACAGTGATATTAAATTATCTGGTTAATATTGGGAAAGATCTGTTATTCAATCAACTTTTTTGACAGATTTTGACTCCCAGCTTTTTACCCATTCCTACATTTTCTAATGGAGATTAGGGCTACTAGGCTTTTAAACACAGAGTTCATAGAGTCTTTACCAATTTCTTTCTTCTTCCCACACTTCTTATTCCCTTTTCCCTTTCCTATATCCTCACATTACTCATATGGACAGGGTGACCAAACACAGGCTTGATGTCTTTATTAACCCAAGTAGTGGAAAAACGTGTTACAGAAAAGTTCCACAGTTAGAATAAGCAGCAAGTGAGTAAAATCTGCTTTAACTCAGCAGATCAATAAGAAAAAAAAAAGAAAAATAACCAAAGGATCTTAGGGCATTTTCCTCATCAGTTGTTGCTGTGGTTTGGGTATGTTTACACTGCTGTTAGGCCATTACAGCAAGAAAGTGCAAGCAAAAAAATGATCTCAACTTCTGGACTAGTACAAACGTTCTTGCTGTAGAAATTTTACACAGAAATAATGATGTATTTCCTTCTACCAATTAGGCTGCTTCAAGCAGTAAGTCTAAGAGAAACAGTTCATACAAATATATTTATCATATTTTTTTTAGATGTGTCATTTAAAATATTTTGAAATGAATGAATGGAGATTATTTTTGCAGTATCTTCTTATACTTCTTTTGCAATGGTGTGTGACTGGTTTTCTTTGCCCCTGAAAGAATAGATTGAAAGGAAATGTGTGGAAAAGCTCTGCATTATTATCTCCGTGCAGAAGAGAAGGTAAAGGCTGCAAATATCATATGTTGTAATGAACATCATTAATCCATTTTAGTGAAGCCTGGGAGAAATGGAGCAAGTTTTGGTAAACAAACTCCAGATGGAGATAACAGAAAACATGTAGAACAATGGCACTCAGAGGGAATACCTCCAAAATATAATTAAGTGGGCTGAATGACTCAAACAAGATGAATGAGGCAGTATTTTAATTGCAGTTTTGAGAGACTGTTTAGATGTTTGGGGTTTTTGAGGATAAGAGGTTTTATATATATCTCTCAAAATAAAAATTAACTGCTATTTTTAGCACTAGCATTTAGTTTTGAGATCTTTTGACGCTTAAGTTCTAGCATTACTTTATGAAAGTATTTCTACATCTTCCACTTTTTTAAAATATTGATTAAGTAATACTGATTTGCATAGAAACCTAGGCTCTCCCTAGTTACAGCAGCAGAATTAGACTGTGAATCGTTGCATTGGATTGGAATCTTTTGACCCTGCTTGCCAAGTATGATAAAGATTACTGAAATAAGATCTGTTAATGGCTGTTGTGGGCAGGGACACCTTCCACTAAACCATGCTGCTCAAAGCCCCATCCAGCCTGGCCTTGGACACTCCCAGGGATGAGGCAGCCACAGCTTCTCTGGGCAACCTCTGTGCCAGGGCCTCACCCCTCTCACAGGGAAGAATATTTTCCTACTATCTAATCTAAACCTACTCTCAGTCAGTTTGAAGCCATTCTCCTTTACCTGTCGTTCCAGGCCCTTCTAAACAGTCTCTCTCCATCTTTCCTGTGGATTCCCTTCAGGTATTGGGAGGCCACAATTAGTTCGCCCTAAAGCCTTCTCTGTTCCAGAATATTTTGATTCTCTCATCCTTTCCTCGTTGGAGAGGGGCTCCATTCCTCTGACCATGTTGGTGGCCTCTTGTGGATGATGACTATAGTTCTTTTTAAGCTTACATATTTGCTTCTCAATGTGTATTTCCCATTTTTCAGCCCTTTTTGATCACCATAGAACTTGCAGCTACAGCACATGAAAAATTTACAGCTGAGCTTGAAAAAAAATAATAGACAAATTCATAGATGTAGAACCCATTAAGGCTTATTAAATACAAAGATATCACATTTGGCTCAGGAAGGGTCTAAGCCTCAGGGTAGCTGAAGTCACATCTTACTGTAGCAAACACTTTTTTGTCTTGCTTGCACTCTTTTTAAGTATATCTTGCAGACCACGGGTTTAGACTTTTGACCCCGTGTGTCTATTCTAAAAAAAGACAAAAATCACTCCAAAATGTGTATTCAGCTGACAAAAGTAGGGTGGAGTTACTAAGGGTGAACTTTGTAGACCTGAGGGATTAGGAAGAGGCAGAATTTTTTTGCTGTCAGTTTCCTTCTAATTATGGTGCTTCTGAATAAATAAAAATACAGTCTCTATGACCAGCAACATTTTTTTCCCAGTGAACATCTCACTGTGATTTGCCCATGTTGCAAGATCTTTCACAAACCGTGTCATTGCATGTATGTAATACAGAGGAAAAGCAATTTTATGCACTTTGAGACAAACTGAGCTACTTCATTAGAATGAATCCTACACCCCCCCCCAAACCCCAAAAAAATCTATAGTCATAACTTATTTAAATTTGTTTTAATAATCAGGTGAATATTAGATAAATAAAAACATTCCAAACCTCAAACAAAAAATACCCCTAAATAATATTTTAAAAGAGCAAAACACTAGGTCCTAGCAAAACCTTAAACTTCATTCTGCAGTTTTCAAATTTTCGTTTTGATTCGCAGACTAAGCAAGATAGCACCTGTTTTGGAAGATAGGATCTACAATCAGGAAAATCTTGTTAAATTAGATAAACAGATTGAATTCTGAAAAATGAGTAGACATGCAGAAGACAGTGGGAAGACAAGTAATAGGTTAGTGCCAAATGCACAATAGCAGAAGAGAGAAGTTGTCTAAATAATTATATCATAGAGTAACATTTATGGGTTAAAATAAATGAAGTCATTTATGCAGATATGGTGTATTAGGATTATCACAAAAGCAAATGAAGGAAGATTGCTCTGATCTATTATTTAATCTGCCAGAAACTAGCAGAAATCTGCTAGAAACTATATATTTTCTGTTCAGTATAGGTCAGAAGTCTTGTAAAATAGAACAGTAGGAGAATTTGGGTTGTAAGGAACCTTTAAAGGTCAGATAGTCCAACCTCACTTGCAGTGAGCAGGGATAACTTCAGCTAGATCAGGTTGCTCAGTTTTCCAGTCTGACCTTGAGCCAGCTTTATGATGGATTTATGCCACAAAATAAACCCTAGATCAAAATTTGCATTTAAAACAAGAATTTAAATTTATCGATAGATTTCTACAGGGGTTCCTGTGTTATTTTGTATTTCTGTAAAATAGAAGCTATTGACCATTATTTACCATTCTGGATTCAGTATCGAGAGAGCAAGAAAGAAAAAGAAAGCAAGCTACCTTTTTTTTTTTCTTTTTTTTTTTTTTTTGTAGTAAAACATCTCTGCTATAGCTTTTTATATCCCCCAGGAATGTCAGATGAGCAGTGAAATAAAACACTCTGAATGCAATAAATGGTTCATTCACATTAAAAAGTGTACAGATTAAAAAAAGGGGAGGACAGGGGCACACACCATATGAGTTCAAAGGGTATGAAAAGTAAATACTGACTTCTGACTTTGCTAAAATATCTGATAAATCTGAAAATTTATGAAAATTACTTCTGGAAAATTTAAGGAGTGTTTTTGAGAGTACTTTATTAGACAATAGGAGAAATAGTACAATTCTCTCTTTATTTGGATTGCATGTTCAACAAAAGCTAGTGAGAAGGCCAATGAATTATAGACAGTAATGTAGTCTTCCCCTTGGTGCCTCATCTTTCATATCTCTTTGAACAAATACTTTTCTTTTTGACAGTTTTTGAGCAAATAACCCTTTTCTCTGGCCTGAACTCTCCAGGGTGAAGAAATGGAAGACCAACATTCTGCTGGATTCTATGGATTATTTAAAGAGATTTAATGGTATTCTCTTCTACAATAATAAAAATTAAAAAAAAAAAAAAAAAAAAAAAAAAGAGAGATGAAAATAGTGTACAATATCATTAAATAGATATAATATTTAATCAGGAAAATGACATTGCTCAGATGGCTGTTTGTTCTGAAATAATACACCCTGCAAACAAACTGGATAAAGTCTGTGAGCTTTGTCTGCAGCCTTTTGAGCAGTTTGGAAAAATCATATCTGAAATTCATTTATACTGAAAGTTTACCCCCCAAGACTTTTCTGCCATAAAATATGCACTTTTTAAAGAGCAAGTACTTAACTAATAAGGTTCATGGTCTTTTGAAGCCAGCTTTATGATGTTCTTTCTCTAAAGAACAATTTAATTAGATATCAAAATGTCACCCGCACTGAATAAAATCCCTAAATGTTAAAGTTAGAGCTGTGTGTTGCCTACAGAAGTGAAAGTCAGTGATACTTCTGTTTTACCCTGTTGCCTTAGAAGATGAGTGGAAGGGTCATAATATTTGTTTACAACCAGCAGAAACTTATTGTCTGACCTAGGATTTGAGTCATTATCCATTCATGCATTAATTTCCACTGGGTTTTGCATATAACATCAGGGCTCTTTTTTTTTTGCAGAAAATATGGGATAATTTCTCAGCAATTATTTTTTTAATGATTAGTCATGATGAATGAAAGGAATTTATAAGACTATGAAGAAACTTTCTTTGAATATCAATAAGATTATAATTTTTCAGCCAATACTGATAATCCTAATAGGAGAGAAAAGCCACCTCCACCTCTGTTAACTCCTTCAGCAATGATTAGAATTTTTCCATTTATGTTTTTTGGATTACAGTAAATAATCATAGAATCATACACTATCCTGAGATGGAAGAGACCCACAAGGATCATCAAAGTCCAACACCTGGCCCAAAATCCATCATGTTCTTGACAGTATTGTCCAAATTCTTCTTGAACTCTGCCATGTTTGATGCTGTAACCACTTCCTTGAGGATGTGGTTACAGTGGCCTACCACAGGATAAAAAATGTTTTTGTTAATGAACATTAGTGTCTTTTACTTTACATTGCAAGGACTGCATGAAATCAAAAGATTGTAGTGGACATTCATGTCAAAATTGTTCTACAGCAAACCATCACAAGAAACTATTCAAATAGTGGAAGTTTTGAACTAACTTATTTTCTTTTATGTTTTAAAAAAATAACATTTGAAATCTTACTTTATTCAACTGAGGGGAGCAGGGGTACTCCAGATACCATTCCATTAGGGGTATTATTACCAGGTATTAAGCATGCTGACTAAATAAACCAAAGTATTCCTTCCAATTATTTAGTACAGAAAAGGCAAACAACTCCTCTGAAAGCTGTAAATTATATAGAAACAAGTATTCAGTGTTTGCTTTTCAATCTTTAGACAAACTCTAGTGTCAAAACTTGTGAAATCAGGATATCTGAATCAATAGAGCCTCAAGATATACTTTATTAAAACAAAGAGCTTTATAATAAAATGAAATAGAAATGTAATTTTAAATGCATGTTAAATTTTCTGCCACTTCAAACAAATGTTGACATTTTTAATCTTATTCACATTTTCTGTGTATATTTAATTATAGATGTAATTTAACAGCCACTAAGTATAGAGTCCAATAGAATTTTGGTTGGGCTATGAGTACGGAATTTCACTGCTGATTAGAGGACATAAAAGAAAATATTAACTTCTATAAAATCTTCTTTAAAGACCCAGGACATCATTCTCCCTCTTGGAAGGTTCTAGCTTGTTTCAATTGCATTTTTTTCCTTTTTCTTTCAGATAAAAGATTCATTTCAGGCCTAAACCTGTGCTTTAGCTTTTACATAGCTGAAGAGGAGTCAGCAGGTAGTAACAGCAAGTCCATAGAAATGTAATTCCTGTTCCATACACTGCAGCAGGAGGATGAGGATTGTTGTCTGGTGCTGAACACCAAGGTCTCCCTTGCGGCAGAGACCGATGCATCCTGGCCACCACCGTGTAATTCAGTACAACTGGCCTGGAACAGGATGTAATTGGAAAAGTAGAAGTCCATCAAATCATCTTGGAAACTCAGTGAGGAGTAGGAACATGACACAGCCCAGAGGCCAGGAAAGGAGACTGAGGATGTGCTTCCTTCCTCTGATATATTTTCAATGTCCATTTTGTCCTGCCATTTGCATTGGTTTATTGAAGCTGCTACATGGATACGACACATTTCCTGTGGCCTTTCCATTTCTTGTTTCTCATTTTTCTTCCAGTCCAGAAGTTTAATTCACACGTGGGCGGGCTCCAGCAGTGCTCCCAAATCCATTGTGTATTCCATGACAGCTGAAGCTGAACAAGGGAGAGCATGGACTGATGTTCCCAGGGCTTGTCTGTTATGTTCAACAACTTGAAATGCTGCCAAATCCACTTACTTTCCCCTGCTCTCAGAAGCCAGTGAACCACATTCCCATGGTAATCAGCTGCAAACTGCCAGGTGATTTCATTGGATATAGGACCAGACCCATAAAGTTAAAATGGAGGTGGAGTATTCAGTGAAATTACCTGTCAAAATCTATTTGGAAACAATCATTCAGTCTGTAGGGTGACTTTGCAACCCTTAGGCATGATTAAACAGATAGAGACCTTCGTTTGCATTTTGTCCTGCCTTTTTAAATTTTTCAGCAATGTCTTTGTTTGGAGCTAGTGGCTTGTCACAACGTTCTTTTTTATTCCATGTTAACAGTAATTTAATGCAAACACTACCTAAGCACAAAGAAAAAAAATCCTTTTTGATGGTTGACTCTTCACAATGAATTACAAAGGGAGTTAATACTGTCAGAACATGTATGCAAAATCTTTAAAACCAAACCATCCAATTTGTCTGTTTAGTTGATATTCTTTCCTCACAATCAGTTTTGGGTATGTTTTACTTCTTTCTCAAACTCTCTAACTGACAATATTTTAATGAGGCTGCTTGTAGTTTAAAAAAAAGAGCAGATTAGACCAGATACCACCAGAAGTTTGCACGATCAAAGCTTCTTACTTTTTCAAAAGTCTAATAGGTTGCAGTGAAACCCAACTTCAGTTAAATAAAAGTATTGAATTCTATTTAAGCCATAATATTTCCTATCTATTTTACACAAAACATTTAAACATGAACATGTGAATATTGATTTCTACAAAGGACATAGTAGTTACAATTTAGTGAAAATTTTTGTCTAGGGTTTTTTATTGACAAAGAGCTAACAACCCCAGTTGAGGGCACATTGTTTAAAAGTATGATGTAATCTGTATTTGTAGTGGTTTAATAGAACTTGGCATTTTCAAAAGTGAAATAGCAAAAGAAACATTTAATTGTTTTCATAATTATTAGTTTTGGTGTGTTTCTAGAAGGCTTGATCTGCATTTTCTTAAAAGTAATCTGACATAACCCTCAATTCTTATAACTCATTTTAAAAACAACAACAAAAAATCATGAGAAGTCCTCTTCTATTGTAACAAGCTTGGTTTTCTTAAATGGATTTTTAACTTTGCATACTTTAAAATAGTTACTTGAAAATTTTAGGTTAATCATCCAGATCAACAAAAGAGTAATTTCGCAAAGCTCAAGAAATTCTCAGAGCTACTTAAACTGTGAAATAATATAAAGGGCTATTATAACTTAAAAAAAAAATCTGCTGCAAGCAAAAATATAAAAGAAATAATTGCACATTTAATGGATAGGGGACAAGCTGAAATGTGATTAAAAAACACATGGGTTACATCATTCAGTAGTGTTTTAACAAAATGTGGAGACAGAATAGAGCATATTCATAAAAGGGGAAGACAGTAGAATAAAACCTCTTTACACTTTTCTGTCATTTAAAAGTATATTTCTAACCTTTTCCTCACTTTTCTCTATATTATTTTAAACATATTAGAAGTCTGTGTACATTAAATTAAACTTACAGGATGAAACAGACTTTCTAGAGAAAAAAAAAAAGTACTCTCATCAAATAAGTTAAATAAATATTTTGCAAAAGGAATGTTGGTAGAAAACATTTCATAATGCACAATGTCTCTTTTGAAGGACTTCAATGTCAAGGTAGATTTAAAAAATAAATGCATTGACTTTTGTTTTGTTTTGTTTTGTTTCTTTGCTGTTTTTTTTTATTTTTAAATTTTAACCTCTTCAGAATTTGAAGTAAGATAATCTTTGATTCCTTTTAACATAAGGTTTTTAAATTCTTTGTTTATGTTTGAAATCTATCAGAAGTCTTAAAGCTAATGTCAGCATTATGCTTTGCTTTTTATTTTATTTTAATTAAAATACTTACATTTATCTTAAGAGTGTCATCTTCTTGAAATATCTGAGGTATTTGCCTGTAAAAATAATGAAATCAGGAGACTGATTAGGAAAATAAGCTAGGCTGGATCTCAGAAACTACATTTCTCTATTAACCTCCTAGAGGGATCCATCAGGAACCTTCTCACCACAACTTCTCAGTTCTACTTTGAAAAGTATCTATTATGCTAATAGATATCTTTGAAAGCATCTATTATGACCTTTTCCTGAAGGAGTAACAGGTTCTTGTTAATAGATCCCTTGGAGACAGCTAGAGTGAAATGACATTGAATGATCATATTAAAATATTTTCATATATAATTATTTATATATATATATTATTTATATATATTTATTTATATTTATATATATAGGTAGGTTTTATTTTAGAACAATTTGTTCACAATGGAAATGATTATGTGACCATTTTGGTTATTTTCTATAGTACTATATCAATACAAAAATAACACTTCAGAAAATGTATAAGGAAAAGAAAGAAAGAGAAGGAAAGGATAAGAGCAGAGAGATATCATTGCCTGAGCACCCAGCAGTGAGCCTTGATTGTTGCAATTTTGATGTCCAAAGTGATCAAAGTGATGGTGACTGTCTTGATCTGTTGAGGGTGAGGGAAAGCACACGGAACACAAAGTTCAATGGGTTAATAAAGCTCAGATTTATGCTGGAACCAAGTTGCCTCCCCTGGCAGAGGAGTTTTACACTGTCTGCTGCAACAATGGATCTGCTGCAACATTTTGGATTTTGTGCAGCCTTCTGGTGGAAGGCCCCAGAAATGAGCCTGGAGGTACTTAATGACTTTTGTTTGTTTATGACCTTTTCTGAGATAAGACAGCTACCTCTCATGTCAGTATAGTTGAGCCAGTTTTGCTCCATCAGGAGGGACAAATATCTTCAGGCTTCCATGTGAATGTCCCAGTACCTTCTGCAGGGTGAAGGAGAGTTTTACAGCTGATCCAGTTCTGTGACAGAGGAGATTGGCATGATAAAAAAGCAATATCCCACCTTGCAGTATCTGCTTCTTCTTTGCATTCTGCCTTACATGGCTCAAAACCCAGCTTGTAGCCACCAGTAGTGAGTGCTCTTATGAGAATCAGAGGTTTCAACAGCACACATCCAAAAACTGTCCTACTGCCTCTCAAGGGCTGCAAACCTACCCCCACAAGGTACCCACTGCCTCCACACAGGATTAATTGGTTTGAGTCATCTACCATTAATATTCCTGTAACAATATCTCATTTGTTTTATGAGTTTTGTGCTACCGACTTTTACTGTTGAAATAATTGATTGGAAAACAGGCATTTGAACATTTGAAAATTACAGGTATTTGCACTCCTGATGCAGACTGTGCAGCAAAACTGGTGGTAGCAATCTTAAACATTCATTGTAGCTGCTTAAAATCAAACTACATGTGGAAGGGAGCTATATGTAATTTAGGATATTGTTTTATATTTAAGACACCAAATTGGCTTATAAGAAATGCATTGAGTCGTATATCAAATCAATAGGCCTGTGGCAGATCCCACCTTTCTTTAAACTCTGTATATTGAATGGTGTGTTGGATTTGCCTGGGGTAGGGTTAACCTTTTTCACAGTGGCTGGTGCGGAGTTGTGTTTTGGATTTGTGCTGAAAACAGTGCTGATAACTCAGGGATGTTGTCATTATCACTGAGCAGTGTCTGCACAGAGTCAGAGGCTTTTTTGCCTCTCACTCACACCATCCCAGCAGTGAGTGAGCTGAGGGTGCACAAGGGGTGGGAGAAGTTCAGAGTGATGGCATGTGCCGCCCCAAGTCACCATTATATGTGATGGGGCACTGCTTTCCTGGGGATGGCAAAACATCTGTCTGCTCATGGGAAGTGATAAATGAATTCCTTGCTTTACTTTGCTTTTGAGCAAGGCTTTTGTTTCCCTGTTAAAATGGCTTTATCTCAAGCCACGAGTTTTCTCACTTTTATCCTCCCCCAGTTCTTTCCCCCACCCTACCGGTGGTGAGTGAGTGAGCATCCGTGTGGAACTTGGTTGCTGACTGGGGTTAAGTTATGACAGATGGCTAACATAGAAGCCTTAGGATACTTTCTTCAAACTCAGAAAAAAAAGATTTCACAATTTTTTTTCTTTATTCATGACCACCAGATATTTTACTAGTAAGAAGGTACAATTATCCTTTCGATTATCTACTCCTCCTTGAGTTTGTTGCAAATTTACTACCTGGGCCATCCATTTATTCATTCACTAGTTGGTTTTGTTCTTTTTGTAAGGTCATGTTCCATGTGAAATTGCTGAAATCACTCAGCCAAATCAAATGTAGCTCTTGGAGGATCAATGCTGTAATGCACCTAGCCTGACAGCTTTAATCCTTTACTCTGTAGCACCAAGAGTTCTACTTCACAAATTCAAACTTCCCAAAAATGACAAAATGTTTCAATCCTGTAAATCAGTAACATTGCACTGAGGAACTTTGTCTTTAATGATTGTGACAAGAAAGTGAAAGCCATTGGATGTTATAAAATGCTTCATCCAATTCCAGTCTAACAGTTTGGAAATCAAATTAGTTACCCTCTGCTTGCTTTCCTGAGACCTCAAGTTCTGTATAATACCAGGATTTGGGGCAAGAGATAAAACACTGATTTATGGCAGCTGGCAGAGCTGTGGAGAAAGAATAAAAGATCTCTGCCTGCGTATATGTGCATCCTGATGAAGTGATAAGTAAGGAGTGTAATATTCCTGATAAATTGAGCTGTACAACTACTACAAAAATAGGGTTAAGTGAACATTTGTTTCAGCTCTGCACAGCTGTTTCTGCAGATCGGGTTCCTGCTCCTTAATATTCATTGCTAGCAAAAACTCACGCAGAGAAGTTTTTGTTCAACATGAATATTTAGGAAATTACTGTTCAATGTATGAATATTTAGTTTTGCATGCAAAATACCCCAGCATTCATGAACAATTTTATGGGTCTGTTATTCATCGTTTACTGTTCTTCTCATTCATAAGTTTCTTTCTTTTATGAAAAAAACAATCCAACTATAATACTTTGACAGTCACAAGGTAAAAAAATGCAATAGATTAATCTTTGCCTAATCTTTTAAAATCATTGTTTATAACAAACTTATCCACAATTCTAAGATTTTTGCTTTGGACAACAAATAAAAAATTCCATTTCAGTAAATTCAATACATTTACTTTAGTAATGAATGATAAGCACATGTAATAAAAAGCACATGTAATAAAGGACCTTTTTGGAGAGCTTTTAAGGCCAAAGGTAAGCACAAAAGTGCTCATTTAGCATACATAATCCCCTTAAAATCCAGAGCATTTAGATTTACTATGAAGAAACATTCCAAAGGTCAGTGATGGTAACTACCATTTAATAAAATTGCCAGATTTTTTGCCCCATAAAATGGGAATTCTAATGTAAAAACAACTGGGAAATACGCGACAGAATTATTGTGCCAATCACTATTAATTAAGAAAGGTAAAAAATAATCTAATCTTCTTCCTTCTTCACTGCTTAAAACATATAATGCAAAGATAATTCTAGGAATGTCTTTAGACTGGAATATTAGACACCAAATACTCATAATTACATCTTTCTGATTTTCCAGGATCACCTCCTGCAAGCTCAAGAATAGACCTGGCCTATGTGCAAGAAGCCAAACAAAGGTGGTGGAAGATCTGTAGAGATGAACAAGTAGCTTTTGACAAAGCTCATACATGAAAAGAAAACACACAGTAAGTGGAATCAGGAGCAAGTGATCCAGGAAGAGACAGTGTTCAGCCATGCAGGAATGGGGACAAAAAAAACACAGTCCTTGGTGTATCACAGAATGATATTGGGGCCACCAGTTAATGACCTGCATGATGAGACAGAATCCACCTTCAGCAAGTTTGCAGAAAAATGGCTGGTGGACCAGAAGATTGTGTTGCTCTTCACAGGAACCTTGTCGGGGTGGAGAAACGGGCAGACAAGAATCTCATAAATTACAGCAAAGGGAAATGCAAAGTCCTCTACCTGGGCTCCTCTGCAACAACAAGTTACCTGTGGTGCAGCAGGGATCAAGGTCAGCAGTCTGCCAGGGTCCATTAGACAGAGTTTTACCAGGAGATTGATGGAGAGGTCCTTGCTCTCTACTCAACCCTGGTGAGACAAACCTGGAATGCTGGCCCAGTGCTGGGCTCCTCTGTACAAAAGACAGGGAGATACTGGGGTAATTCTTGTAAAACAGCTACTCAGTGATTAAGGGCTTGGAGCACATGATACATGAGGAACACAGAAGGCTTAGGGGGAATTTTATCAATGTGCATAAATACCTCATGGAAGAAGTACAGAAAATACACTGAAACACAGAAAAGCCATTTATACATGAGGAAATATTAACTGTGAGGGGGGTTGATCAATGGAGCTTGTTCCTCAGAGAGGTTATGGAGTCTTTCTCCTAGGAGATACTGAAAACACAACTGGAGTGACCTGCTCTGGCTCCTTAGAGGAGGGGGTTGACTAGATGATGTCCACATGCACCTTGCAGCCTCAACAATGTTGAGAGAGCAGCAGCTTTTTCTTTCATATGAATCAATTGTCACTTCAGTTGTTAAGACTTGTTTAATCTGACAAGTTTGACGAAACAATTTGAAGCTTTATTTAGCCTTCATCCTAACCCTTACATTAATGCAGATTTAGATTAATTTTGATAAAAGTAATTAACTTCTTCATTGGACCAGAGAAAATCCAGCATCAGCCTCAGTGACAGAACTGTGTATCAGTGTAACTGTACCATGTATTGTGAATGTTTCTGCTATGCTGGAAAGTGATGCTGAAAGTCCTCCTTTCTGGAACTGCATCTCCCAACATTCTGGTGGGGTCAGCACTCTCCTCTCATTTTTGTTGTCCATTCCTCTGAAACAGGGGTACAACAATACTAATGACACAGCAACCAAATACTCCAGGCCAACAGCTGACTATCTGTTTGCTATTATTTTGTTCAATCAATCATTTTAATACATTATTTGTAAGAAATTGAATATTTCTGTTTCTCGATGACTTCTTCCAAAATGTTGCCCTTTCTGAAAGAGAAGAGAAGAGCATTTAATAAGTTTTTGGCTTTGTGAACTCTGTCATTGTCAGGATTTCTTCTCCTATATTTCAACCACAGTACTGGAAACAGGAAAGTAGAATCTAAGTTCCAGACTGTGCAGATGTGTTTACAAGGGGGCAACTTCCCCAGCAGAGATGAGCACTGTTAGATTCTGATATAAGGAAAAAGATACTAATGTTTAACAAACACCTTAAAAAGGTTTCAATTTCCCTCCCAGTTTTAGTCCATATAAGAAGTTTGCATAAGCAACCTGCATGACCTACTTTGACACTCACATCAACTGCAAAACATTCATATTTGACATGTGAGCCATGAATATAAACATATGGGCAATGGGTGTATGCACATCATGCATTTAATACTCCATTGTCCTCAGAGTTTTAGGAAAGAAAACCCATACATGCTATGAATTTAAAATTCTTGAAGGGATATTCTCACTCTATGAGTATTCATACAACAGACTAACACTATCACTAATGTGAATTGCTTGACTCACTGGTCATTCTGTTCCCTTTGCTTTGAACCATGACAGTCACTGTAGATTGGCCAGTGAATACAATCAGGTAGACACTGTTATCTTTCAGGAAATGGTAGCATTGACATCCTGCTTTGATACACCACTCTAAAAGGAAGAAAATAAAACTACCTAGAAATGAGATAATCTTAAAAAACAGATGTAACATGAAAAAATAGATGAAACAAGGAAAGAAAATTGATTAGCATGAATCTATCCTTCCACTAAATAGAGAACCAAGACACTAGAGTGAAATGTAAGAAGTTATATTTTACAACAGTTTCTAGTTTTACAGATGTGCATGATCTATTTTTTCCCCCTCTGGCTTATTGTTGCATGTGAAAGTTGGACCCCATAGAATAGACTATGTTATCTATTCTATCACATTTATAAATAAGGAAATATAACATGACAAGAATTATTAAGCAGCATAAAGCAAGTAAAAGAATAGAAGTGGAAATAACAAGGTTATCAACATTCTTCCTGAACAGTTATTTCTATCAATTATGCTGGTATAGCTCAGTACATCTCTACTCAGTAGCAGGCAGAGACTAAAAAGTGTCTGAGCTTTTACTTTTTGGTTTCTGAGACATAGAAAGAGGATCAAAATAATAATAATAACAACAATAATAGAAAGTCCCTAAACAATCTCTGTTTAAACTGAAATCCTGCTTCTTTTATGACACTCTGAAATATTTATTTAGTTGAACTTCAATATATATTTCAGAATGCTACTTCAAACATTCAATTACTTTAAATGGTAGTAGTCCAAATAAAATTTTTAATCAAGAGAGGATTGTAATTCCTTCCAAAATCAAAGTTGTATCAAAATTCTGGAAGAAAATACCCCAATATTTTACCACCATCCTTCTAAAAATCAAGTGAAAACATAAACTGAGTGCAGAAATGCTAAAGTGAATTCAAGAATTCTATGTCTCATATTCAGGATTCATTGCTCACTTTCCTGCCTCCCTTTGCAGGCAGCTGTCACACTGACAGTCCTTCTTCCCAGAGGTGTGGAGACTGTCCAGAAAGTACTTCTAGTTCAGCTTGGATAAAGATTAGGTGTAGCAGGTGGTCAGAGCCAGCACTACAGAATTACCAGTGAAGGTTTACTATCAGTACAAAAATTAGGATACCACGCACACTTGTCTTCAGTCTTGCATTAACATATAGTTGGAGATTAGTTTGAGAGTAGAGAGACCATCAAAGAGTGTCTGTACTAGCTTTATGTCAGGTTAAAGGAGGAGATTTGTATGTGAGCTTGGCAGGGTAAGGTCACTTTGGTAGGGATAAAAAGCAATGAACAGGCACCCAAAGCCATCAGGGAATCACAACAGACATGACAGGAGCAGGATGTCACAGATGGGTTTGTTTCAAAGATCAGTTTCTCCTGTTCCCTCAACTGTGTGTTGGTAGTGAGGTCCTGAGAAGACTGGAAGGAATTCCAGGGTAACCAGTTTCTGTTCCAGCTTGCTCAGGTTCAGAGATGTGTGTGAAATATCTTCAACTCAACATACCTCTCATGCTAATTGAGGATGACCTCTTGTGAAAGAGGGTCATTCCAACTCACGTCATGAGTGCTGCTACTCAGTCACACGCCATTGGCAGATGGATCCCTGATTCCTTACAGTGACATCAGCTGTTCACCTACACCAGCCAGGCTACATTTCCAGCATCCTGGGGAGATTAACCAGCACTCTCTGGAAAGGTATAAAACTTAATTCAGTTTTTGGTGATCATGTGAGCCTTTGTGTTACCTTGTTGTTCACAGAAAAAATGTTGTTCACATTTTTTTATATCTATTATTTGCATCTTGACACTGTTGCTATGGTTTGCATAAATATTATCTAACCTCCTCTAAATGTATTCTTAGTTTCTGGAAAGTATTTTTAGTTTTATTCTCTTGTTCATATCCTTTCCTGCTAAGGTAGGGGTGATACACACAGAGATGATGCAAAGAACCTCAAGAGCACTCCAGTTTATACTTGCCAGGGGGTACACTCACATCTTTGTCCAGCCCCTTCTGTCATCCGATCAAGGAATCACACCCTTATCTCCTGGTGGATGCAAACCAAGACAATTACAGAAGACTCAGTCCCAAGATTCAGGTTGCCACAGCTGAGGACTCATGCTGTGTTTCAGCCCTGGGATGTTTGGTGATGGAGAGTTTGGCAGCACTAGGTGAACTCTTAAGTGAAATAAAATAAGTTTATTGTAATAAACTAAAAAAGACTGGGAAAAAGTAAAAAGCAATTGCTTTCTTTGGAGGCAGACAAGAAAAAACCCTTAAATAAAGCATTCCTTCTCCTTTAGCTCTCACTCTAGCTTGGTTTCATTTTGTTTTCTCTGTTCTCCCCTGGCAGTGGAATAACAAGTCAGCTATCTCTAAAGTCAATTCAAACATCTCCCAGGAAATAAGCAGCAGTCTGTTAGATAAATTTCAGTCTTTTCTTGCTGAGGAGCATACTGCTCTAAGATGAAGTCTCTCATTATATCCTTTTTTCTGGGACAACTTCTGCTGAATGGAAGTTCAGCCCTGGGTGTTCCTATAATCTCCAACACTGAAAGTGATTTGATAGGGCATTATCTCTTCTCTCCTCCACTGCTCTGCTGCAGTCACAGTTTCAGTCACTTGCCATCATTAGAAAATTCATTCTTATGTGGAAAGACCCAGGTAGGTTTAACTGTGAATTGACTGCAGAGTGTACTGGAATTTCTCCCTGACAAAAAGGTAAGTAAGGAACATTCCCCATATCTCTGAGTATTAACTACAGCATATAAATTTTTAATAGTGGTAACTTGAAATTGGCCTTGATATTAACACAAAAAAATCCCTTGAAGCTCATTGTGTTTAGAGAGATGACTTCTAAATAGAGATGTAGTGGCACTGTATTTTAGGATCTGTCAAACAGAAATAATACGGTTTGAGAATACTTTTTTAAACATTCGTGTGAAAGCAGAGGGGAGAAAGGTGTTTATGGTACTCTGAAGGGCTTCTGTCTGTATCCCTGATCATTCCAAGCATAAACCTGTTCCTGCTATTTCTTTACATCATTACTGCTAAAATATTGGTACTGCTTTACATAGTCATAGGGGTAAAAGAGATGCGTGGTATAAAAGATAGGAAATATCATGATATATTCACTTCACTGGTCACCAAAAATGACTCAGTATTTAATACAGTCAGCCACTACCCAAAGTAGTCATAATGAGCTCATTTGTTTGCCTGAAAAATCTGATCTGCATGTCTACTTTCATATATTTATCTCATTGAAAAAGAATTTATACATAGGTGTCATGGTTTAGTTCCGATTGGGCAATTTTGTAGTGCTGACACCTGATTAAACCAATGAAAAGGGTGGATACGTGAATACACATTTTGAGGTGAGAGTCTGGAAATAGCTCTCTTCTGGTTTCCAGTGGGGTGAGTTGAGAACCTTGGCCCGGCTGTACCCCATGGCCAGGCTGAGCCAAGGTTCCCCCTGCCCTTCCCTGGCACCCCTGGCAGGAAAAGGGGAAGGAGAGAGCAGGGGAAGGCTCAACCCAGTCCTGGCTGCTGAAATCTGCTAATCCAGGATGGCCCACGCAGCAAACCGGGGCTGAGCCAGAGAATGGAGAGGTGATCAGCCCTGGTGTGAGACATCTGAAGCCTGACCAGGCTGAAAGAAAGATCCTAGCCTCCCTCTGTCAGCACAGCTGGAACTGGAGGGCAGCAGCCAGGCCTTGAGATGCTGGCCCAGCTCCAGCACCACTGCAATGCACCACCTGACTGCCTTGTCCCGGATGTGGCTGGTGTCAAGTTTTTCCTGACCAGATGAAACTTCAAAACCATGAATCTTACACAGAGAAAGGAAGAGGAGACCAGGTGAAATGTAAAAAGACACAGCATGAGATCCAAGGTCAGAGAAAGTGGGAAGAGAATCTTAAATGGAAAGGAAGATTGAAGGAGTGGCCTGGTTAGGTTGGACTTCTCTTGTGAGACCATAGAGAATGGACTTTATACCCTGTAACCTGTGGAGTGTTTTTTAGGGGAATGCAAGCTTCTAGTCATAGCTGTGAGTTGATGTATTTGTGATCTACTAGAGAAACTGAACAGAGGAAGACTGATAAAGTGAAAAATTATGTCCTCTGCCCATTGAGAGAAGATGAGCTCTGTTTCTTGAGATGAAGAGAACTCTTATTTGTACTAGAAGAAGCACCCTTAAACTGTACCCAAAGAAACTGATATGGCCCATGAGCTGCTGTGGCAGGCTGCCTCATGGAAAGGACTTCACAAATGGCAACATTTCTTCTCCCAGGCGGGCCATTTGTGAAGTGTGAGAGCAAGAAAACTGGTATCTTGTGGAAATCTCTATGGTATTCAAGAGAGACTCCTTTTTCCTTGATGAATTGAGAAATGATTATTTTAAGGGTGATAACTGAGAATCCCAAGTTTTGTCTTTTAATATTGGAGTAAGAAAATGAATAGTTGGTGGGGGAAGGAGAAGTGTTTTGAAGGTATTCTGATTCTTGTATTTTTCCTTTTAGTGTTAGTTCATAAAGTTTTATTCCTTTTAAGTTTAAGCATGCTTTGCTCTTGATTGGGAAATTTCAAATTGGCAGACCAAAACTATGACACAAATTGGTGCATTGGCCAGGAATTCAAACTAAACCCATGACAATGGGGTAAGTTGTGTTAATGGAAAAAAACTATTGGAAATTGGCATCTGTATTTCAGTGAGAGGCTCTGCATGGAAGGATCAGACCAGAGTTCAGTTGGATGGCTTTGGTGCACAGTTGCAAGTGCTTGTTGGCATTTTTTTGTTTGTTTTGGATATTTATGAAGGTGATGCAAATACATTTCAGAGTTAAGAAAGAGTAAGACATTTCATGTCAGCTGAAAGTTTGTTAAAATCTCTGATTCCACAGATTGTTCATAAGACCTAAAGAAGATGCTGAAGTGAATTTACACTTATTTTTCTCACCTAATTATGACATTTAGGTGTCAATCTAAGGTAAATACTCATAAACCCTTCTGTGTCAGGACCCCAAAGTAGCTGTGCTGGGTTCTGCATGTCGACAGCAGAGAATGACTCTGCAGCACAAAGGAAGGGAAAGTTCTCTGGATGTTACTGTGGCAATGGGAACAGCATGGCCAAGAAAAGAACTGTCCATATACTGTCTATAATGGAATGACATACAGCATGGCTGGGTAAGTGGACCGATTCTCTTTCAATTTTATTTTTTAAACCTGCATCTCTAGGAGCAATAGCATCCTTGCTGTTTTAAGTCATTGATTTCAGTACAGGTCAGAAATCCATATTGCTTAGCAAGTAAATGTTGTCCAGTAAATAATGGTGGTGAGGAATGTAAACAATGACATTTGCTATTTGACCTTAATAAGCCCATAGGGTCAATGAAAAATTGCTGAAGGAATCATCATTTCTGATTAACCAGCTAGGAAATACTGACCACAAACCAAACAAAATGAATGAATGCAATAAAAGTGACAGTGGATAGTTAAAATCTTTTATAATTTATTCTTAAGTTGATCTATTGTTTTCATTCAATGTTTGTAAAGGTGAAGAAATAGATTCAGAGTGTGATATTTGGTCAGCATTTTTTTATTATTATTTTATTTTTAATTTCCTCAAAGTAATTTTGATTTTGGAGTACAATTTGATTTTATTTTATCCTGTTATTATACCTTCCTTCAAACTAAAATCTATTTTGATAGCCAAAGCCAAATTAGAATAGTCTGATTAGATGACTGGGGAAAAAATACCAGACCTATGTTCCATAGTTATAAAAGTAAAATTTAGGAACATTAGAAAAACTATTTCAATGTTCCACCTATCAAATGTGTGAAATATGTGTAGTTAATATTTTACTGTGAATTTGTACAGATGAACATTTGCATAAACTGCATAGATATGTATCTAATATTTACAAGCACACTTTCATTAGGAAAACACTGAAGTTGCAGTGTTAGAGGAATTTGAGAAAGGACATATAGACATGGATTGTTATTTTATTAAAATTGTAGTCATATTTACCAGCCTTTATTCACATAATAATGTGTATCCTGATGTGTGTACACAGCTTGGGCACCTTCATAAATGAAGGTATGTTGGAGTTGAGCAGGATGAAGGCCTTTACCTAAGGCTGTAGGAAAACTCCTTTAATCATAGTGAGCAAGAACTCACCCTCATTGCCCCACGGGAGTTCATACGTTGATTAAGTAATTCCACATAAGGTTATGTTCTGAGTTACTATTGCTGATTGGTTAGTTACATATGTCATATATGGTTATGTTTCTAGTTCTAAGCTATGATTGGAAACCTTCCCTCAGGAACCCTGCCCCTAACCCATTTTATATAAGTTACTGTTTCACCCTGGCCCTCCTCTTTTTTCTGGTGCACCCCATACTGAGTTTGCCTTCTATACGTTTGTACGTTTAACCATTAAAGCCTCTTTTGTTTTTGGTACACCAAGCACCATGCCCCTCTCTTTTTCTATTCACCACTTAGGGACTTTCAGCTGGTAGTTCCAAGGTAGCACACAGCCTTACCATCTGGGCTCTGCGTGCTACAATGGTGGGACATGTAAAGTTCCCTACTGAAATGAGAAAACAATGAGGTTTGGCTACCTAAGGAGAGTCATGTACTGAGGCTCTAATGAGCTCTACCTGGAGGTTGACCAGGTGTCTTTATCTGCAGGTTGAAACCATCTGCAAATATGTAGTACAAGGTAGAGCTATTTTGTACAGTTTTAGGTGCATCAACTTCCTGTGTTCTGGAACACCAGACCTTGTAGCCCCTGCCTGTCTTCCCTGGGGTACCACATCCCCAGTTTCCATACCATGCTTCATTTGGTTTTCTACCTCATTTAGACCATACCTCAGGAAAAAGAATGCAAAGGAATAAGCAGTGTGTCTTTCCAACTTTGAAGGGGAACCAACGTGGGGTTTTATCAGGGAATTGTTCACAGCCTACGGGCAAACAGGGAGACTGTCCAGACAGCCTGACTGGGGTGCTCTTGGCACCTGCAGCCTGCTCAGGAGAAGGGACTTCAGCTGTATTTCTAAGGCCTCCTGCTATAATGGGGTTTGCAATACTGCTCTTCATGTGGAGAACGATGAAGGGACAGAGGGCACAAAGAAAGCTAATCTAGTCACAAACATGAAAAGGAGAATAAGAAAATCCAACTGCAGAATCATAACTGGACCAAGTCACGACCCAACAAAACCAGCCTGCTAAGGACAATGGAAAGTCCTTGGCACCTGGACCCAGGTACCAAATTTTTTGCATGCGAGGTCTTTGTTTCTATTGCATAGAAATGTAAAGCATGTTGTAGGACTCCCCAGCCAGGGAAGATTTTTGCTGAGACCCCCTTTCATATCTGTGACTACAAAAGATGACTGATTCATGTGAGAACCTGTAAAATACATCCTTACTTGGATCAACCTATTGAAACCAATTACTTCTCTGAGTAGGTGGTGGGAAGTATGGAGGGGATAAATTTGATATAAAACATAAATACAATAAAAACATATTTATAAAATATAGAAGCAATAGTTATTTATTTGTAAAATATATTACTCATAAATCAGGGTTGCCTTGTATCAACAGATGTTGTTTATGGGATGATTATGATTTTTCATTAAACATTTTTCTTTATTTTTTTTCTTTTTTTTTTTCTTATGTTTTAAAAACTGCACATTATGAACCATTTTACAGAGAAAGGTGGTATCTCTTAATTTTCTATATTTGAGGATATGTTTTAAATTAGAAAGGAATTTGAAACCTTCTGGAAGCACACTAAAAGGGACCAAAGTCAATTATCACTTCCAATATTGACACTAGATGTAGCCATTAATCCTGAATATGAAACTAGGGCCCAGGTTAGAAAAAATAATAATTGATTGAACATGTAATGACTTTTACTGGATTGGCTTTTTTTTCTTCCACCAAAACTCTTACCTTTTTCACTTCTGATATAATCTTTAATCTTTAGTTCTCTTATCAATATAATAATTTGGATTTTAGTTTAGTTTCACACAAACCCTTCCGCAAAAACATCCTAGACCTTATAAGAGTGTGCCACTAGTTGAGAAAGCATTTAGAAGCATGGCAGAAGAAAGAGGAAATTACCCAAAACTGTAATCCAGATGAAGAAAATTTCTGTATTTTAGCTTAGCTAAAATATAACTTAAAAAAAATAATGTTTTTGACTACATAGATCATTTTATGTGGCAGTTTTTATGCCATTTGGGTGCATTGAGACTTGGTGCTAAAAATCAGCTATACTCTGTGTGTGTGAGAGCTTGATTCTCCTATCTGCAGGAAAAGTTGCTCATTTAATAAGAATTTAAAAATTAAAAGTGGCTTTCCTTCAAGACCTGAGTGCTTGGAACTTGTTTTGCAATCAATATAGAACACAGCTGGTCTGCTGCAAGAAAATACCACCTTGATGATAATTAATATGTTGTGTTATGGTGGTTTTAGCTCACAGAGATCTAGCACTTTGCCTGAAAGAAAACCATGAATTCTTTCTCTAATCAGTGCTTCTTTTAAAGTATTAATGCAATTTATCAGTTGGAAACTGTAGAGCAATATTATTAGGGAATTATAGAAATAACATTTTCAAGGGTTTATTCCTATATTTTTGCTCTGATTTATAATTAAAACCCCTACAAGTATGTAGAAATAATAATAAAAGTCAGGCTTAGACCACATAAGTGGATGTATTTATGAAAAAAAAAATACTTTTCAGGGATAGGGGGAAGCTGTGTAACCTCTGATTTGTGTTTCCAATGAGTGAAGAAGTGGCTTATATCCTTTTTAGAGTTGAGACTACATGTTCATATATTCTTGTTCATAGAATATAGAACATTTGTGAGTAAGAGAAAATGTTTTATTTTGAAAATTGAAAATTAATTGCTTGGAAAATAAGGAAAAACCTTATTGAACCACATAATTCTTTAAAAAGCACTACAGTCAACCTACACTTAGGACCACAAGACACCTAAAATATGATCTGCAGATATAGTTCACAGCTTCAAAACATTTCTTATATCTTACCAGAAAGCTTGTTTTTTTGTGAAGTAGTTTTGAGTTTGTCAAAAGAATATATAGAAAACACATACCTCTAAATACATATATACATACATATATATACATATATATATACACTTATATACTGTATATATATATTTTAGCAATAGTAACTCATTGAAGTGAAAATGTTCTGATCATCTTTAACTGTGCTTTTTCTCAGGTTGAAGATCTGAGTAGTACTGTTTAAACACTGTTAAATTATATTAACACCAGCTTAATATGCAGGGGTTAACCTTGTTAGTAGTAATTTGGTAGAATACACTGATTATTTTAAAGTACTTGCTCTAAGAACTTGGCATCACACAAGCAGAAAATGGAAATGAATATTAACTTGGTTTGTGGGTAGCTAAGCAGTCTTCAAAATATGATTTTTTTTTTTTTAATTTGGTGTTTATTTTTTAATCCTCTTTAAATTTTCTGATTAATATTTTTTTCTTTATTCTTAAAATGTCTTTTCTAGAGAGTATGTATGCTGGCAATAACTTGTATCTGTCTTCATCCTTTTTTAAAGCCAGTGACTCACCACGGTAAGCCCTTGTTCTCAAAACAATCATGGCCTATTGATCCTGCAGATATGCATTATAGAGTGGACTGATAATATGATTAAATATTTGAAAGACTAATTATAGCCTAAATGTGAATTGTAAATGAGAGTGGTGGGTTTCTATTTTAAAGAAAATGGATGCTGTAGCAGTATGGCATTTGAAAAAGGAAAAGAAAATCAAAATTGTTCATCTACAACCCTACTCAGCCACTGACAAAATTTGTTGCTTAGCTGAAGCTCTATAAATTACTGTGTGACTTTTTGAAAGGGAACATTTTAATAACTTGGTAAGAAAAGTTTCTTGTATTAATTCAGAGCTTGTTAGGATTCCACTGCAGATACAACTTCTTGGTATTTATCATCATCAGATTTGTAGGAGCCGATGAAAATTTTTGTAATGCCTTTTGTACTGTTGCTTTGGAAAGAGGGAAAGTGTCTCCAAGCTGAAAGTAGTTAGGTTTAGATTAGATTTAAGGAAGAAATTCTTCCCTGTGAGGGTAGTGAGGCCTTGACACGTTTCCCAGAGAAGCTGTGGATGCCCCATCCCTGGAAGCACTCAAGGCCAGGTTGGATGGGGCTCTGAGCAACCTGGGATAGTGGAAGGTGTTTCTGCCCATAAAGGTGATCTTTAACGTCCCTTTCTACCAAAACTATTCTGTGCTATATGAAAAAATAGGAGATGGCCGGGAAGAAGGAGTAATGGAGTACAACTATAGAACATGAGATTTTTGTCTGAGCTTTGAAGTGAGAAACTCAAGTTTCTATTTTCTGCACCAAAGCTGTGGGGTCAATTTAAACGATTGTTAAGATAAAATACAAAATTCCTATCAGAAACAAAACCATGGTTTTTAAAGAACCTTTTATTTTTCTTTGTGTATCTAACTAGTTGAGTCTAACCTCTCTGTTCTCTAGTGCTCTCAATTAAACTAAACTCAAACATCTCATCAAAATTAATAACATTTCCGTGTAGAAACCTGTTCTTTTAATGGAAATTGCAAGATTGGAGGTCAATTATGGAAAAAACAAAAAACAAGAAAATCGAAATGAAAGCATGTGTCATCCAGAACATGTTTTGAGAGGAAGAACAATAGTAGCAGGTATGGTGAAAGTTATATGTATTTGTGTTTGTTCTAACAGAAATATTCAAACCTTTTATGAGTTTAGTTACTTTTTGACAGCTTTTGAAGCTTAATTTTCAAATAGGAAAGAGATCTTTCAAAAACATTCCTAGAATGTTCCATTTGCTGTCTTTAGAATGAAAATGCTTCTTTCTGAACTAATAAAGAGTTTGTTTTCATTTCAAAATGTGTAGAAGAAAGTGGAAGGTGCAACACATTCTCATGCTTCTGAAGTGAATTTTTCAGGACTAAAATGCCACAGTAAGATGCTTTTAATTTTTTTCCGAAACAGTTTTATTTTTTTTTAAAGCATTATATTCCAAAATAATAAGAATGTGACAGTAATACACATGCTTACAGAACTGTAAATACTAGGCCTAACCAGGTAGCTAGATGGATTTTTTTTTAAATTCAGCTACTTGCTAAGTGAAGTTACAAACTAAGCAAAATATTCAGTCAAATTATGTCAGTGTCCTTTACCTGTGAATTTGCCATCGTGATGCACTTAGAATGTTGTTTCCTGTTCTTTTAGCAGCTGGGGGAGAAATGAAAAGTTGATTAATCAAGGTATGCTTCTTTCCTTTTCATGTTGTCATTTTGATTAATTAGTAATTACCCAACTCTTTCCTACCTTTATTAGCTTCTTCTTCTGTACTGTCAGGTTTGGAAAACTTTTAACCTACGTGACACATCTCAGACCACACTTAATGCTTTCTTAAACACTTTATCTCATGGCATTATATGCTGTAAAGTGCCAGAGAACTGTTTATGAGAACAGAAAATTCGATTTAAAATATTTCAAATTTATATATATATGTGTGTGTATATATGTATATACATATATATACGTATATGTGTATGTGTGTATATATATATATATGCATGTATATTTTTTAATATATGTATATATATGCATTAAATGTATAGCTGGATTTGTTTAATTAATATTCAAACCAATCAACTGTAGTTGATGAGCTGCAGCATGTAAAGAATTACTAAATAAGATTTTTAAGAAATAAAAGACTTATCTATCAATCTGTTTAAAATGCTTATTAAAAAGTTACAGCCACCCTAAATGAAAATTTTTTAAATACTTGGGAGGTCTAGCTTACTCTAAAGAAAATGTTAGCAATATTTTAATAGTTACTCAATTTCTATTGAACATTATATTGTTTACTCCAGGAGAATTTGTTAACTATTTGTATATTAAATATAATGCAAATTTCAGTGCCTTTCTTCTAAGATAGAATTACTGAAAACACTCAGTTTGATAAGTGAAGTAATGAAATTGTTTTGGCTCCACTGTATCTCATTTCAAAATATCAGGTGAATGGAAGTGAATCCTAGTATTACAGGACAGATATGCTAACTGCATAGAAGTTGTTACAATAAATGAATGACATAGAAAACATGTTTGTGTACTTGTTAAGGTTTTTTTCACTGACTATAAATTGATTACAGCACAAATTCAGAATAGGAAGAGTTATTTTATGTGTCTGTTTTTTAAAAGGATAAAATACGTGACACAATAATTTAAACTTGATTTCTGCATTGGTGGCAGATTACTAATGGCCTTCAGTAGATTTTGTGCAAGCTAATTTTGGAACATCTGAATTAAGAAACAAATTTTAACTGTTAGTTGAACCATTTAAAATTAACGGTTAGTGTTAAATGTTTAAATGAAAATTCATGAACATTTTTTTAAAGTCAGTAAACTGCAGGAATAAATAATAGTCTGCAAGTTCAAACCCAATAAAACAAGATGCTTCTTTGCAGCTTTTAAGTCCATTGCACCATTGTCAATCTTTAAACAGGTTATAAACCTCTTAGAGTAGAGGAAATACTATGACATTTTAAGTATTTAGCATAAATCTTTTGTAAATATACACACTTTGTTAAAGACAATGTGGATGACCTACGGGTATCTGTGGATGTCATTTGTTAAGTCCAAGGAAAAGTAGTTTCAGAGTGGAGTCACACTGGCACATTTCAGCTAGCTTTAGAAACACCACACCCTGACACATAACCAACAGTTTCTTTTATTTTATTTTATTAAAAAAACCCAACACAAATGTTCCCCAGTTTTGAATACAAACTAAGATAGGTTATAGATGTTGTGTCTTGAATCAAATGTTCTCAGTCAATTTTGAGTAGAATAAAGGAGACAGTAGTAATACCTTGGATTTATAGAGACTTATGATTTATACATATTAAAGGACTTCATAAAGAGGCAAATCTATTTTTTCTTCCTCTTTTAACACAGGAAAATGGAAGCAGAATGAAGAGTGACCTGCTTAAATTCATCTAGAAAACCATGACAAAATTTAAAACTGAACTCTTACCCTTGATTCTTTGTTGAGGCTCAATCTGTTATAACACAGGGAACCAGAGAGAGATGAAACTGTGCAGTGCTTGAAGTCCTGATAAAGAAAGGTTAAAGGCAACAGCAGCCTGTGAATGCTACTCTGTTCCTGATTCAAGCTTACCCAGTGGGGGGAAGGTTGGGTCACTGTGGACATGACTTGAGAAAATCTAGGGGGAAGCTTGAACAAATAATTTCTGATCTATGAATGAAAATGTGGAAGCTCAGTGTCCTTTCTTCTGCTTGGCTGCTCCCTATTCAGTTGCAAATAAAGGCACTTCTTTTACTGTGTGAGTTAATAAAGGAAATGGGTAAGATCATTCTCTAGACAGCAGTTCAGAGGATTTGGTGGCAACAAATGGTCACATCATTTAACCTGCTTAGGCAGAGGTCCAAGAATAGCTGTGTTACCTGTAATAAGCCCATTAATGTCTACAGTCAAAGTCACCCATTTTAAAAGCTCTCCAAATAGATACTATACTTAGTTAGTCAATATAACAAACATCATAATATTAAGGAAAGTATGTCTATCTTCTGCTGATTCAAATTCATTCAAAATGTCAAAATGTCTATAAACTTATTGAATCATATTTAAAACTTTAAAACATAAACTTTCAATCATATTTACTTTCATTTAACTCTTATATCATCCTCATATATATCAAAGGTATTTCTCTGTAAAATTAGGCTGGTTTAACTCCATCTTTCTTTTTTTCTTTTTTTTTTTTTTTTTTTTGGTCTGAAAACCATTCATCCATTATGAATGCTCTTCATTATTGTTATCATAATAATGAAAAGCAATGCTTTCCTGGCCTGACTTTTTACATGATTCATGCTGATTAATTAAAAAAAAGAAAGCATCATACTGAACCATCTCAAGTTTTTACTTTAAAGACATTCCTCTATGCTTTATTCTGCAAGTTTGCTTTTTTCATATTTCTAAATAAATGCAATTAGATAAAAACCTACTGCTGAAAATCAAGTAGAGGACTCAATGACTCACAAAAGGTGCTTGGTTAGTTAATACTTCAGAAGTTGAAATTTAATTAATACAACATAGTTCAAAATGTTCAAACATGCATGAATTTTGCAAAACAGCAGCTGATGAACAAAATACTGGGAAAATAAAATAAAAAAGAAACTGAGAAAAGGGATGGCTCAGTGGATAAAATACTCACTTTCATCTCTCCTTTGATTCTGTATTCAATCATCCACAGAGGACACAGCCTAGATCACAAATCCACACCTAATTTATCAACATAGGCATGATCCTCACCTCTTCTCCCAAAGTTCATGACTAATCTATCATGGAGTTATAATAGCCTCTAGCAGAACAAAGTCCTCTGGCAGGTCAGATTCATGGTTGCTACACAATAAGATCCATGGTTTATGGCCAGAAATATTTTCATCTTTGCACCTCCCTAATACACATGGCTTTGAACAATTTTCACATGAGTACATTCTCAACATCAGTTCCCATAAAACCTATTCTCAGAAGAAATCTTAATAATATTTTTTACCTTATTCATCTCTTCATCAGGGAAAGATTTTGAAGTCTGACTCATAATGTCCTAAAAATTGTCAGTGTTCACCATGATGCTTCAAATATCTGCTTTCCTTTCCACTTAATTAAAACAGGTTTTTATTAGAAACTTCACCTGATAGAGTATTCATTATCTCTTATGTCTTCCACATGAATATCATATTACTGACAGGTAGATAGCATTCAAGACATCACATCTGAAGAGAAATAAAGGCTCCTTTTTGTTTCAAGATTTTAAACAATTTTCTTTATTTACCTTATTTATTAACAGATATAAACCAGTCAGGGACTGTAGTCCATGGTATCTTCTGCAGAGAGTGCAGGTGAGTTCTGTCCCTGTAAATATGATTTCTACTGGGGGCAGGAACCAGGCAGCATTGGATCCCAGGGATTGTCCTTGTCCTGAAAAGCCTGAGCTGGGTTCCCCTTGCCAGGAGCCTGTCTGAGCTCCAGCTCTGGGAATGTCACTGGGAAACGGGCTGGAAGATCTCGGCAGTGCTGGATGGAGAAATGCCCTCTAGGGCATTCATAGAGGAGCTATGGGGCAGCTTTTACCTCTTCCCTGGAATTAAGGGAAAGGGGGGAGGTGGGGAAGGGAGAATATATTAAGAGAAAGCCACAGCACTAAGGAGAAAAAAAATCTTACCATCAATACCACACACCTCTCAATGAAGACCTCAGGATACACATAACTCATCCTAAACATCCTCAGTCTTCAAGAAGACTAAGACTGTCAACCTTGGAATGCACTGGAACACGTGAAACTGAACACACTGGAACTAGAAAGGTGGGCATAACTCCAGAGGAAAGGGGCCAGTACTAGAAACACTCAGAAAATAATTTTGATATTTTATTTATTGCATCATTTGGAGTATTAGAGCACCATAGCATCGATTTTGCTACTATACTCTTAGGTCTACAAAGATGAACAGTTTGCTTTCATCCATAATGAGGTTTTGGTTGTAACAGAGGAAACACATAGATCTGCAGAAACTCTGAAATTTGTGGCAGAATTAGCCACAAAGACCAGTTCTTTTTTCTGCATTGCTCATTTTTTTCATACCAGAAGTTTATCCTAGTAAAACAGGATGTGATTAGATGATGGAAAGTCAGGAAGCAGACAATGCATGTGATTTGTTTCTCTCTCAGGATTGCTTGTTCACAAGGTTAGGAGTCCTCTTCTAAAACAGAGAGAATGGTGCTATGGCAGTACCAATATGACACGGTGACAGCAACAGCTTGACTCCATTGACATTAGCTCTTAACATTAGCTAATGTCAGTGGACTAATTAGCACTGCAATGCTGCACTTTTGAAGTTAATGTCCTGGTCATCCCTACGTTACAGCTGCAGCTTGACCGAGTCACTTGGTGGGGAAGGGACTTTGGGAGATCTGTAGTCACACCTCCTGCCCAAATCAGCAGGAGCAGCTCTGGGGTCAGAACAGGCTGCTTAGGGCTTTCTGCAATCAGGTCTTGAGAACCTCAAGGGATGAGGTTTAAAACAGATAACTCCCATGTTTAACTTTGAGAGAAAAAACTAACTTATTCTTATACCTAGCCTTAAGCATCTCATTTCAATTGATGCCTGTATTTTTTTTTGTCCCAGCTCCTTCCCTGTACCCATCCCTTCTCCAGGATGAAATCCAGCTCTCTTGGCCTCTCCTCACATGGCAAATACTCAAGAATTGACTGTTTTGACATGTCTCCTCTTACCTTTCTTCAACTTCTAGATGCCTTTGTTTTACTTGGTGGTCCAAACTGGACACAGCAGCTCAATGTGATCTAATGAGTGATAAATAGAAGGGATGGGGCAAATAATAAGATGGCTTATGGATAAAATGTTATTTCCTAATGCATTACTTGAATTGTTCAATATTATCTGGTGTGTGCATCAAAAGGCTCCTGCTCTTGTTAATGCAGTCCAGGAAATATTTATGATTTCATAAGCAAATGATGTGGGCAAAGGTCCCATTAAGTGCCATCATTCAGTACATTTGTTTGGACAGCCAACAGATAAATTGCACAGAATGGTGAAAGATAGATGATAATTAGTTTATATTAAGAAATTCAAAATGAAAATGAATATAGTAAGAAGCAGTTCTTCCCTTCTGAGAGTGATATGGGAAATCAGAAGTAAAAATATTCTATTTTTCTTATTGTGGTACTAATTCCATTTAAAATTGGACTAAGTATGAGACATACTTAATTACTTGTAAAGATCTAATTTCCAAGAAAAATGCTTTATAAATATTTCTGAGGACTTTGTTCTTCTGCTAAGTCTAAATCCTAGGTTTTTCCTGAGGAACAGGAGAAAAAAATTCTCACCCCGTGGTACGTTTCTGAAGAGACAGAAGAGATGTAGCTTTTTGACCATTCAGTGCCTGCCAAGTGCAATGGCACTTTCTGCCAGGTTGCTAATTACTCTCCCTTGAGGCCATGGTTTTATTGATCTGGACTCTTGGCTTCTGGCAATTGGATTGAGGTCACAAAACTCATTTCATGTAGTTCTTGAACTCTGAATTAAAGGTATATGTGTACAAGTGTTATTTGTAACTCATTACTCTGCTAAAACTACACTAAGTCAGTGCAGTGCTAAGACGATTTAAAGCTGCTGCCTGTGTGCTAACCATTCTCTTAACCCCTGGGTATTAACTTTTGGAAACTGGAGGAATGCCATGTCACTGGCTCACTATGGAAGCAGCACCTTAAAGAGGTGTTCTTTCTGAGAATGACATCTTGGTGTCAGCAAATACTAGAGCTACATGCTGTGTCGTTTCAAAAAGTACAGTCTTCAAAGAAAGGTCTCTCAGGAAATCAATGGAAGGCCATAAATAAAAGCTTTGATGTTATTTGGGTAGGCAAGTCACTGCAGTGACCACAGTTTTCAGCTGGGAAATCGGTCATACTGTCATTTTCTCCTGATTTAATTTTCCGAGTCACTGCTGGCAACAGTTTAGTTTATTGTTCTACATTTGTATATTAAGATCTATTTTGTATTACTTATTGCTTAGTATATCTTGTTTTATTGTTTATTTCCCATTCTTGCTTTGAGTCCTATTTAATGGATTTTTAATGGTTGGTGGGGTTTTTTGTTGCTCTGTGCCGTCTTGTGCTTTATTATTTTCTCTTGTTATCCTGTTTTTCCATTTCTCTTCATCCAGTGCATTTTTCCAAGTGCAATCTGTTCATTTCCATATCTGTAGGAATATGGATAAGAGGCTATGCTCATACCTGTGATAGGTTGGGGAAACCCTGTTTTCCTATTTATATGGACAGCTCATCTTCTTTTCCTTGTTCTTTCTAGCTGCAGCCATGGCTTACACTGCATCTGCTTTGCAGAGAAAAATCAGACTGATGGGACCGACTGGAGAAGGTTTGACACTGGCAGGACTTTCTGGAACACTTGTGGAAACTCTGAGGAAACCAGAACTCACAAAATTAAGCTAAAATTCAGGTGTGACTAGAATGTCATGTGTCTAGAAAGCCCTTTGTTGCTTTTCAATTTCATTTTCATTGGCAAAGAAATGAAGCATATTTTGAATGCATGAAATCATGTTTTGTTGAGTTTTTGGAGTAATGCATGCAATGTTTTTTTTATAATTTCTGAGATCTTCTAAATTTTCAGTATGAACAGAGATGAACAGAATAAAACTTAAATAAAAAACCTTATGGTAAATTAAGAGAGTAAAGGATTTCAAAGGAAAACAAAACCCCGCTTTGGAACCAACTTACAGCAGCAAATATTAAAAAAAAAATGGTTTTACACCTACACTTAGTTGTACAGGAAAATAGAACTAAGACATGGAACTTCTAGTTAAGAGATTTCTTTTGCTTAGAAATTTGATGGGTTTTTAATTCCTCTATGTTTAAATGTCCACAATACCATTATAAATTGATTATCTAGATCCTTTTAGGGTCAATTATGAGCAATATATTTTGCATGAGATTCTTTTGTCTTGTCTTACGTGTTTTTAGGACAAGAATAATGGTACTGTAGAATTGTATGCTTTTTTGGTTTTTTTTCCTACTGACCCTAAAAGAGGCTCTCAAGTGCACATATTGTGAGATTACACTTAAACCAAGAATGTGATTAATATATAAATATTTTACAATGATGCCCTAAACCAGACATTTCTAAGTGTTTCCTAACTACTGCATTTTGATATTTTTGTATGTAAGCATGAAACTTTAGAAATCCTGACAGTAACTTAAATTTTTAAAATGGTATGGTCATATCAGTGAACCTGGACTAATAAAAATAGTCCCAAGCTGCCTGTAAAATTGATAGTCCCAGCTCTGACCTGCTGGAAACAGAAAGTGTTTAGTTGCTCATCATAAAAACAGCATGGCTTCTCTTGGTGAAAGTTCAGCATGCCTAGCTGGAGTTTACAGAATTAGTTTTGTCAGAAAGCTACTGGCAAGTCCTGCCCATAACAGACTGCCCTCACACTGGCCCTACATTCTAATGTAGAGAGCCCATGAGGAGAGATGCCAGAGGGCAAAGCACGTTGTTTTGTGCAGAAAAAAATGATAAAATGCTCCTAACCACAGTTGGTTAAACCACTTTTTTTTTTTTTTTCTTTTTTTTTTTTAAGGCTGTAGAAATAATAAAAGCATATGAATAGTGATCTCCAATGCATTGTGCAACATGTCCTGTACTCCTCAGGATCATTCTGTAACGATGCCATTACAATCTTACTATGTATCATTACAGAATATGAAAATAAAAATTAATTAACATGAAAATTTCCTCTTTTATTTTCTTCCTTGTGAAAATCTGACTATGAAATTTCTAACTTTCCCTGAGATTTGTCTATCTTTAAGTCTTTCACTTTACTGTTGATGAAGTGATGATGAGGAATAGTGTATAACTGCTCTTCAGGAATTAGCCACAAGCATAACACTTTTTTTAATGACACAAGCATGCTATGCTAACCATGCATACTTCTAAAACACGTGGTAGCAAATATTATCACCTTTACAACTTCTCTGTCTTGACAAGAACAAAAAGAAATGTCATATTTCAGACTCTTTATAAAGTAGAAAATATCTCTTTCTCACAGAGCAAACACACAAACAACAATCTACAATGTATAATTTCTGGCCTTGAAATGTCTGTGATGCACATTAGTATATTGATCCAAAATAATTTTCACAGTGTTGTTTAAATAACTTATTTCTGTTGATTTCTGTCAATCTTATCAGCATCACCAGTTATAACATCATCCATTTACTGCACAATATCATGAAAAGGACAGCCTGACAACTGAACTTGATGAAATATCTAATAACAGGTAGTCAAAATACCCTAGCATATATTTTAAAAGGATTTCAAACCCATTCCATGACTGCCTTAAAAGGATAAATGTTTTTTCTACCTCATTACTACAAACACATTTTTACTCTTATGGCTACACATGATTACTTCCAAGGACTCGTGTATCATCTGCATTATGTACTTTGATGCCTGTTATATGCAAGTAATAATATTTTAATAAGGGAAATCAAAATCTCAGTAGGTTTCTTTTACTTATATTTAATTAGATATATCTCTAAGAGTTTTAATAAACAGTGAACATCATAATATGATCAATAATTGTTACTTCTAAAAGTAAGACTGAATTTTTTATTCCAATACTTTCTAACTGTATGAATAAGGCTGTTGGGGTCTGGAGTATTATCCATATGAATGAGTACGGTATGTGCAAAATTATCAACAGAATCAAGGTGATAACTTAATGAATGAGCCTTTTCCTCAGTTATTTTTGAATCACAAGTACACTTTCCTTAAGCTTGAGTTGTGTCTACTGCATTTGTTGATGACCTCCAAGCCAATTTTTGCTCAGATTGCTTTGTAAATTCAGCTGAGAGAAAGCCTGCAGTGGTTCTTAGGTTATCTTAGGTTGTCTGTCCTTAACACAGGGATTAAAGTAACATACTTTATTGCACAATTTGCAAAATTACATTCAAAGTCTCTCCAGGATCACCCAACCTGCTGAGCATAATTTCAGAACCTTGTAGTACCATTAAAAAAAATTTTTCTATTGACTATTCTACCACATTGCCATTACAAAAAATGGCAAGGGTCATCTCTCAGTGCTACACTAAAATGATCTCTGATCTCTGTCCCACTGTACAGTGATTCTATACTAAGCTGCCTGATGTTTGAAGACTGTGAAAGAAAATATGAACAAAAAACCCTCCTCACTTTCTGCATTTAAGTCTTTGAAATGAATGCTCAGGTGGTGAAAAGAAAATATGCTACTCTGCTTTGCTTTACTAAGTCATATTACTTCTCTGCTTAACAACACTAATAAAATAATGCAACCATGATAACCTAGAGAGAGCTCTTGTGTTAAATGTATGTTTGAGTCTTTCTCATGGTATGATTTCTTGACCTTCTTCCGGGTTTCTCATAGATGGTGTGTCACCAATTATTTACAACTTTTCCAGACTGTCTGTTCCACAGACTATCAAGTTAGTGAAGTGTTTATTTTTGTTCACTCTATGAGCCATTGATATATGGGATTGGTAGCTAGTGATATATAAATGCCTGGAGTTCAAATCCATTTTTCTGTTTGACCTTCATAATGTGAACAAGTAGATATAGTTAAAGTTGATGAACTATACTGAATGAATTATATTTAGACAAGTAACTAGGTCTAGGAAACGCTTCATTTTGCTTGGATTTTATGACTATGGTTCTGTGCTCTTTACGCTTATAATTCTCAGCAGTTTTGAGAACTGAGTCTATGTACAGCCATATTTTTGAATTATGCAGCTGATCTAACTGAGGGTAAAATACACAAGGACCTAAGAGGCAAGAGAGATTTTTCTACAGAAGTGGTGTTCTCCATAGCACAATAGCCCACTGACATCTTCATTTCTCTTTTCTCTCCTCTCTTTATGTCATAGACACTGGAATACAGCTATGCTGGGAGGACTTTATAACACTGGCTTACTCTGGTCAGTATCTCCAGAATGAATTGTGCCAAATTTGCAGAAGATATCTTTGCCTCAGATTCCCAGTGGGAATTGGGAAGATCTATTTTGAGAGATTTCCTCTTAGAAGAATACTGCCCAAGGATCAAGGTATTTGCATCTCAGGAAATCTATGGTTTAGAAGGAAAAATTAAAGAAACAATGCAAATCCTTTCTTAACATAAATGAAGGAAGTCCCTCATTGCTATATTTTTTGTGGCTGCCATTACTCTCCAGTGCCTTAGGTAGCATTTAGGCTCTAGGTGTTTGAGCTGCAAATTTGGATTCTTAACATTTCCAGCTTCTCACAACTGTCCTGAAGAACTGGATTTTGACAATTCTGTTTCAGCATCTAAATACCCTTTTTTGTGGGCATGTGTGGTAGTGCCCCAGTGTTGAAATAGTTGAAAAGTTCCTTGCCTCCAGTGTTCCAGGCCTTGTGAATTGAGCAAAGGGAAGGCTCAGGGAGGCCAAAAAACAGCCCCTGAGAGCCTCTGCACACCCATACTCCTTAAAGCACTTTTTTATTGAAAGCTGTTTGTGCTTAAATCAGTATGTTAAATATATACTCTTCAATTCATGTTCCTGTGCTAAACTTAATGCCAGACTTAAAGGAAACAAATAAAATGATTTTTTTTAAAATGTTTTTTAAATCATAGGGTTACTCTTCCAACTTGTATCCTCAGTCTGTGCTCTAGCTTTAGCTGGTGATAGGGAACTTGTATTGTGTGGAGAAAGAAATAACATCAATCAACTAAATATACTTAGTTATCAGTGATTTGCTTTTCTTAACCTGGCACATCTGCCCCAAGTGGTATGGAATTGGCACCAGGAGCACTGTATTCACCCCTGGTTCTCCATGCAGGAGGAATGAAGTGGTCCAAGCATGAAATCTGCAGTAGAGGACACTAACATGCAGCCCTCACCACATCATCACTCTTCCCACACGGTCAGTCCTCTGCTACTGCCTCCACTCCAGAAGCACTCTTTATGGGCCTGCTTTTCTTGATAGCTCAAGAGAAATACAGCTGAATTATACAATATGCTCTTTCAAATCTAGAAAATATCCCTACCTTAACTGATACCTCTCACCTCCAGTCTCATCCACTTCACTTCTTATTTCTAGGGTGTCTGGAAAAGGCATCCCCACAGGTATTTTTGTAAGCAGTGATTTCCTTTAGAATTATTTGTGCAAGTGACTTGTCCTTGCTCATTATGATATCACTATCTTTTTTTCAGATGCTGAGATAGGTGTCTCCCTGTCTTGCAAACTGCAAGGGAATACAAATATTTTTAAAATACCCTTTGATAAAAAAATATTAATGTAAGATGCGGTTATATTTCTTGAAGCTTTTTACCTGATATAATGTCTTAATGCATTATCACACTTGTATCTGAAGAAGCTGTGTGATGCAAACCCACCATCTTTTCAGTTATGCAGTAAAATTACCCATTATACTATCATTTTGTTGTTTAACTGCAAAGTAAATTGTGACTTTGCAATTCTGGTTTGCTCATTTCCCTTGTAAACTCTTTTTGGATTTCAGAAGTCATATTAATCATTTTATCCTTGCTTGTGACCAATAAATGCATATTTAATCTTCATGTATAAGTAATGTGCTCTTCTGAATGTGTCAAACAAAATGTGATGAATGGTAGGGCCATTTTCAGTCTCTCCTTTAGATTTCCTTGTGATGCCAATAGACAGAAGGAGAATTGAGTCTCAGTCCCTAGGGATGTCTTACCATTGTAATGGAATTAATAGAGCTGATAAAATGAATAATTCATAATGCAGTATTTGTTGACAAAGCTTCTTAAAAGTCCAGAACAGACCAGCGAACCTGTAGTTAGGAAGTAGCAATCATCGTTCCACCTCTTTGTTGTTGTTTTTCCCTCCATTAGACTGCTGTTATTAATCATAAAATAATGAATAATATCTGTCCTTCTATGTCCTCCCCTCTAACAAAATATACCTTAGGAGGGATTATGGAGTAAACACAAACAAACCAATGAAGATACATAAGAAAAACACATTATATTTCTCACTGAACAGAGGGATTTAATTTTCCTCAGTAAACTGGATGTAACACTTACGTGTGTTTCATACACTAGGACATTCACATTTAGAGACCATTAGCAGTACCTGTATGTTTTTTAACCATTCCACACCTCTGCTCCCAGCACCTTGAACACAATCAGCTTTTCCACAACTCAGATATTCTCAACCACAAAATTAGTTACCTGTGCCCTTGGCTTTATCAGGACTGCAATTTCCAGATGGTTCTGGGTAAATAAACCCTCTTTGTTTCTCAGAAAATTTTCACTTCCCATGGAACCAAGAAGACTGACCATGGAGACTGAGGAAAAGGTAAGTCACTGTTTCCTAAGGATTAGGTGCACATCCCTATCTTATTTCAGCAGTATTTGTTACTTCATACTAACATTCTACTAACACATCTTTTTCCTTCTGGAGAACTGTTGAATCAGTCAGTGATAACACAAAATGGGGCCAGGATGTGTTTTAAGAAATGATCATACAGGAATTTGGATATCAAACTGTTAAAAGCATGATGGGACACATCCAGAATTACTACCTACAGTTAAAAGAACCCAACTCTATTATAATTGCATGTCTGATTTTACTTTGACTTCCCATGGTAGCCTACTGGTCAAAAATCAAGGGTGAAGTTCATTTCCAGATATCATTATAGATGAAATGACACTGAATGAGATAATCTTGTTTTTAAGTTGGTTTAATTTAAAAATCTTTTGAAGACATCAGACCTTCACAGGTAATGAAAAAAAAAAAAAACCCAACAAAACTATTATACAGCATTTTAGATGGAATGCATTAGATACATTAAATTATTCTGAGCTGCATGCATTTAGATAATGTCTGAATGGGAGAAGTATGCCATTCTGGACTACTTCATCTGATTAGAAAATTTACATTATACAGAACAGAGCTAATGAGAGAGATGAAGTTGGGGTTATATCTCACTTAAGCCATCTGGCCAACCTACATATGTTCTTAACATTTTCTCTTCTGCTAGTTTATCCATGAGGCGGTTAAAAAGGTAATGTAGTAGACTCATCAGTAATTTAGAAGGTTTCTAATGGAACAGGATGCTTGAATGAACTAAACTAAAGAAGTATAAAGTTCAGTGGCTACAATTCAAACCTATGAAGGGACATAAGACTAAGACTGGGACAAGAACATACATTATTAACCATAAAGATAAGAAACTACTGGAAGAATTTGTATAGACATGATGGTCACTTCTAGTCTTTGAAGCACGTTGTGCTCTTTTCTACAATAAATGCCTTGGCTCATGATTGTTAATTAGTCACCAGAAAGGCTTAAGTTGTGACAGATTTCTTCTGTGCAGGTTATATACAGTTTCACTGAATATATAAAAATTTCAATATCTTGACATGTTAGTTGTAAGAAATAAATAATTTATACATACAGTTTTTCAGAAGTGGTGCAGAATATGCTAGCAAAATTGAAAATATATTTACCAACGGTATTACAAATATGCAGCCTTCTACCTCTCATCCTGTGCTCAAGAGAGTGTTTGAATCCATATCTTCTTCATTACCCTCCTGCTGTACACCTCCATGTAGTCACAGCCCAGATTGAGTTCCTGCAAAGCCTGATAATCAGGAATTTGTTCCCTCTGCCCACTCTTCGAGACAAGTTTTAGCTATGTTTTTGCTGACAGTCATATGGATTCTTAGCACAATGGAGGTGAATCATTAATTGAAATGAATTCAGAGTAGGTAAAATCACACAAGTACTTTTGCTGGTATGTGTGGTCCCTGACAGTATCCTTCTCTTAAATTGCAGAGATATGGGTTCAATGGGTGGACTGCTAGATGGATAAGAAATTGGTTAGATGCTGCCATCCAGAAGGTCACAGTCAACAGCTCAGAGTCCTGATGGATGTCAGTGAACTGTGGTGTCCCTCAGGTGTCTGTTTTGGGACCACCAGTGTTATTTATGTCTTCATTAATTCACACAGACAAAGGGATCTAGTGCATCACTCAGAGTTTGCAGATGACACTGAGCTGAGTGGTGTGGGTGACACATGCGACAGAAAGGGTGATCCAGAGGGACAAGCTCAGGAATTGGCCCATGGGAATCTCATGAGGTTTAAGAGATCAAATCCAAGGCGCTGCACCTGGATTGGGGTGACTCTTGGTAGCAATCCAGGCTGGGGATGAATAGATCCAGAGCAGCCCTGGGAGAAGGACTTGGGATTGCTGGTGGGTGAGAGGTTGGACATGCCCTGGCCATGAGCTCTTGGAGCCCAGGAACCCCCCGTGTGCTGTGCTGTATCCAAAGCCCCGTGGGCAGCAGGGCAGGGAGGGGATTCTGCCCCTCTGCCCCACTCTGCTGAGACCCCTCCTGCAGGGCTGCATCCAGCTCTGGGGTCCCAGCACAGGAAGGACAGGGACCTGCTGGAGCCAGGCCAGAGGAGGCACCAAGGTGATCAGAGGGATGGAGCAGCTCTGCTGTGAGCAAAGGCTGAGAGAGTTGGGATTGTTCAGGTTGGAAAAGAGAAGGCTTTGGGGTGACCTAATTGTGGCCTTTCAATACCAGACAAGAGCTAACAGAAAAGACAGAAGAAGCTACTTACAAAGGCCTGACAAGACATGGGGGAAAACTGACAGAGAGTAGGTTCAGATGAGCTATTAGGAAGAAATTCACTACTGTGAGGACATTGAAACATGGGAACAGTTTGCTCAGAGAAGCTGTGGCTGTCCCATCTCTGGGAATGTTCAAGGCCAGGTTGGATGGAGCTCTGAGCAACCTGTTCTAGTGGAATGTGTCCCTGCCCATGGCAGGGGCTTGGAACGAGATGATTTTTAAGGTCCCTTACAACTGAGGCTGTTATATTATTATTTTATGATTTTGTGAAATAATGACTTTGTGAATTATATTTGTAAGAATGTGCGGTCATATTTTTAAGATTGCAAGCACTCTACCTTAATTTTGTTGATAAAGTGTTCTTGAGCTAAACCCAGTCATTTTCTAAGTACAGAAATACTAATTTTCTTCTATTATAATGCATTGGACTAGAAGTTGTTTTGCTCTTTGGCTGTTCCTTCAGCAAGGTTCTCCTTTCACTGCCCTTTCTCCTCATGACACAGCTGTGTCAGTTGTCATCTCTCTTCAAATGACACAAGTGAAACTCCTCATAGGCTAAGTGAGATGGGGGATTATCCACCAGTTATCATGGCAGAGCCAAAGTAAAAGATGTGTAGCTCAGTACTGACTGAAGAAGAGCAGACAAGGTAGCAGTGACAGCTGTGATTTGGGTGTGTGAGAAATGACACTGAGGAGCACAAAAAGCATCGACAGCCTGTGAGACTCTCAGCAGTAGCCCACTGCTTCCCTGTAGCACTGCAGGAGATGTTCTGTCAGTCAAGCTATCTGAAAATCTTATCCCTCTTAGATCCTGAACACTGCCAAAGCTGGATTTTCTTAGTGTAATCTATGTGAGAGAGCAGGACCTGAAATGATGATAGCAATATCTGGCAGGGTGCCCATGTTTGGACCCAGTAGCTGTTTTGGGCATGGGAGAATTAGGCTTTTTTTTTTACCTGAGGCCAGCAAGCCAAACAAATCTGGTAGATTTGAATTAAGCTTTAAATTCGTATATAAACTTCCAGATGCACTATCCAAGATTAAAGGTCTCTTTGGACTAAGTATATAAGCACCCATCATCAGCTTTTTTGGCATTGACAGGCCAAGCTTTAAATTTAATTTTTTTTTCCCCTGTAAGTTCATTTTTTTGTATTTTGCCCTGGAGATCACAGAAGTATGAGGTATTTCCCTTGAGGAATCACCTTGAAATATTTAAAAATCTTTACTTCCTCCCCCAGAAACCCATGCTACTGTAAGAACATTTCTTGTTATACTATTGCTTCAGGCTTTTAGCTTCTTTTTAGGAAGACATTTTATGGCTGTTACTCATTCTCTGTTTCTGAGCTAGATGAAACCTAAAAGACATATTTTTAAAAGCTTTTTCAGGTTTTGTTGATATGCTGGACATACAAGTGCAACAAAACAATTACTGTTCATAATCTGTGCTAATAATTGACTATGGTTGAGACATTTGGCTGAAGAACTGTCCTTCTGGACACAATCAGAGAAAAACTATCTGGACATTTGTTTAAGAGACAGTGATAGATTTAGACCACCATTTCTGTCTATCTAAGGTTTAGATTTTGATTTTGCTTCCCTCTTCCTTTTCCGCAACTGTTAGACTTCCTCACCAAATCCTGTAGTAGGTCATACCTAACAGAGGTATGGGGAAGGTATGAGAAGATGTAAGTGATGGCTCTAATAATCTTTTAGTCACATTGTTGAAAGTTCCCAGCCTTAAAAGCATATGCAATCATCCCCAAACCATCATTGCCAGGCTGCATACACAGATGATGAAAATTTTTACTCTAAATTACTTTAAAATCAGGTTTTTTCAACCATGTGTACAGACTGATATTTGATACAATTTTTAAAAAGTATGACAAAAACATAAACAGCATACCCATTGTTTAAGTTGACATTTTGAGTCCTGATCCTTCCTTAGTGAGTCTTGTCTTGTGACCCATCAGAAAAAAATATTTCCTTTTTATTATTGTGATGCATTTCTTCAAGCTCATTCTAGCCCTCCAATCCTTATACAAGCCCAACTCAATGGCATTTAAAGGACTGTGCATTTCCATGAAAGAAGTGTTGCTTCCATGATGACACCTGTATGAGGAAAATCAGTTTTGTTACAACCCAGACTTGTTTAATGAAATATCTAAACACCTTTTTTTCAAAAATTCTTCAGTTTTAATTAGTGTCCTAGCCAGCATGATTCATGGAGAATATTCATGAAGTATCAGTGTTCTCTCCTATATATCTCCTAAGATATAAAGCCATATTATTTAATTTATAAGGGGATAGTTTGTTCTCTTCTCTGAAAAGTCATAGAATTATAGAATGGCCTGGGTTGAAAGAGACTTTCAAAGTCATCCAGTGTCAGTCTCGCTGATGTAGGCAGGAACACCTTCCACTTGACAGGTTGCTCAGAGCTCCATCCAGCGTGGCCATGTATGTTTCCAGGGATGGGTCATCCAACACTTCTCTGGACAACCTGTGCCATGGCCTCACCACTCTCAGCGTAAATATTTTCTTCCTTATATCTAGTTAAACTTACTGTCATTCAGTGTGACATGATAGGATATGTTGTGATACTGTCTGTGTTGTAGAAAAACTGCTCATGAACAGCAAACATTCAGATTGGCCAACCTCTGTTCTGGTATAACATGGTATAACATCAAGCAATATAATTCTGAACTTACCCAGAACACAATTCAAATCACAGTTTCTGACCTTTTTTTTTTTTTTTTTTTTTCCTGTTTGCATTAAATTTAATCATTAATATGGTAAAAAAAAAAAAAAAAGGAAATAAAAAAAGTCCCAAGCAATCACCCTTTTAAATGCTTGGCTTGTCTCTGCTGTCTTGCTCTAGGCATCTGCTGAAAAATTAAAGCAGAAAGTCTTCTTAGGAATCTGGGTTTGTAATGATTTTTGTGAACAGGTAAACAGGTAATGTGAGTTTCCAGAGAGTACTGAAATCCCTTCAGAACCTGGTTTACTAAAACAAAGGCCGGAAAAAACCCTGGGAATTGTTACTTGTAAAGGATTTACAAAGAAAAGATTGTGTCCCCTTCTCTAAAATAGTGTGAAATCTAATTTGGCATATCTTATATTCAACTAAACCACCATGGCTGTTATTTTTTGGCTAGTTTTTTTTTTTGTATATTTGATTTTGGTTTTGTTTTCTGTATTTGTACTAGTGTCTGCCAGCAACCCATAAACTAAGCTTAGTTTTCGTATATGGATGTAAGATTTTGAATGAAAATTTGATGTGAATGAACATTTGGAACATATGAATGTGCCTTCTGAACACTGCTATGTTTTAGAAGAGCAGGAAAAGTGGACTGGGAATGAGAAGGCTTAAGGGAAAAGAATAGCCAACTTACTATTTTCCACTTGTTTAAAGATGACTGGTTGGATCCCTCTGTGTTAACCTCCTCTGTCAAATAAAGTACTTCCAAAATTTATTGCAAAAACTACAGTTTTTAAAGGAGGAGTTATCTAAGGACTCATAATGTAAGATAACAGACGACTATCGTGCACTTTTTGAAGAGATACATTTCATCCTGGCCAAATATTCCCTGTAGGAAGTACATTGCTGCCTTCAAGAGAAAGTTTGAGTTTGGCTCAAGCTGTTTTGTTAACCAGGTTTTTTACTTTTTGGATCATCTGCTGCCCTTTGTGTGACTTAAGATTCTGTTCACTGATCAGTGTTTATGTGTAGCTGTTGCTCAGCAGATGTCTTGGACTCTGAGGTCCCCCCTGAGTACAGTATTTGTTTGCATGTGCAACCATTCCCAATCGCTGAAGTAAACTTGCTCTGAAATATGAGGCAAATCAATAGTAACTCCACCTGTGCACACTAAAAAACCATTACACTCATTCTGTATGAAGCATATAAGTTAACCAAATGACACAAAGAAAGATGAGTGAGAAGCAAGATTGTTTGTCTGCTAATATTTCAGAAGAATATATCTATAAGGAATAAGAAATTTGGTGTTTTTCTCAATTGTAATGCTTGCTTTTTTTTTTTTTTTTTTTTTTTTTTTTTTTTTTTTTTTTTTCCCAACCAATAAAAAGACTACACCAGTTTAGGAAAAAAGGCAACAACATGAGCATGAGGCATCAGTCATGTGAGTAGGCTTTACACAGTAATGGATGTTCAATTCATTTCTTCAGTTCCCAGGTAAATATATACTGACTTAAAATCTCATTAGATTTAATTGTGAGTTTCTTCTGCATTTACCAGTCTAAATGAAGAAATTAATTATTTGAGATTTTTTTTTTTTTTTTTTTGTGACTGAGTTAAAAGAAAATGACATGTCTTCTTCCACTAGATTAAAGGAATGGAGAACTATAACTAATTCACTGTATTTTAATTGATTTATGAGGTTCTAATTTCATGTAAACACAAAATATGGGAAGGTGAGAAACCTGTGTAGTTTTCCAACTGTTATTCATCCAGTCAAACTAATTGACCATGAATTTATTGGTAGCTGAGCTTTGAAGTGGCACAAAACCAGAGCACAGGTACATATTATTTTAATGAAAAATGATGTGTGAAACAAATTATAGCCTTGTCAACAAGATAATAGTGAATTATATTGCAGTTGTGGTTAAGGGAAGCAATAGCAAACATGCTGAATGTGGTTTCCAAAAGCTGCTAAGGGTTTGTCAGTTGTGATATTTCTCTGTGAAAACTGTAAAACAAAGAAAATCTGCAAGTGCTCATTAATCAGGCAAAAAAATAAGATTCAACAACATTCATTCACCTTTGATTTTTTTGTGAATATAAGGCAAGTCTTTGCCTGACTTCTGTTTGTTTTCAGCAATTGCTTAGCCAATTCTTTCTATGATATATAGTTCTATTAATAAAATTTTCATAAACATATGGAAACAGGATGGAAGTATCTAAATGAAAAATGAGGACTATCATTGCCTAATTTAGAGATTTCTTTATTTTGCTTTGTAAAATATTTACTTAGTAATGCTGGTCATTTCTTTTGGGAATGTTTGATATTAAAACATAAAACTATTGCTTTACTATTCATAGAATCATAGGGTTATAAAATATCCTGGGGTGGATGGGACTCATCAGGATCATCAACATTTGACTCCTGGCCTTACACAGGACAGGCCCAGGAATCCCACATTGTGCCTGAGAGTGTTGTCCATATGCTCCTTGAGCTTTGTCAGGATTGGTGCTGTGACCACTGCCCTGGGTGTCAGCCAGTTCCTGTGCCTAGCCAACCTCAGGGTGAAAATCCTTTCCCTAATAGCCAGCCTGACACAGCTTCAGGCCATGCCCTTGGGTCTTCTCACTGATCACCACAGAGAAGAGATCAGCACCTGCCCCTCCTTTTCTCCTTGTGAGGAAACTGCCAACCCCAGTGAGGTGTCCCCTCAGTCTCCTTTCCTCCAGGCTGAACAACTCCAGCTCCCTCAGCTGCTCTTTGCATGTTTTCCCACTAGACTTTTCATCACCTCTGTGTCCCTCCTCTAACAGCTTTACATCTTTCATTATGGTACCTGAAACTGTCCCCAGCACTCCAGGTGAGGCTGCCCCAGTGCAGAGCAGAGTGAGACAAACCCTTCCCTTGCCTAGCTGCATATGCTGCGCCTGACACACCTGTGAATACAATTGGTCTCCTGGCTGTCAGAGCACATTCCTGTCTCAGTGGTACAATTGTAACTTGAAATGGTAAAAATACAGGATTGAATGTCATAGAGACTCAACTGACTCATTTTTGTAAGACATTCATTTGGTTCTTTACTCAGTTGATTGAGTGATGTAGTACCTTCAGACTTTAAATTACCAACCTTCCTCTTTAAAATTATAGTCCTGAAAACCTGCTTGATCATATTTATTCAGTAATGCTTTGTAAAGGAACATAGATTTAGACAAGCCTTTGAAGGCAGAAATAGGAAAAGCTCCCCTCCTGTCTATGCCCAGGAAAAAGCTCTATACTCAAGTTATCTATTGACAGACCTGATAAACAAATCTTCCCCCAGCTGTTACATATACAGCTATGTTTTATTCTTGGAAAAATAAATTATGGTAGATATTGAGAATGCTACCTTTAAATAAAATATTAGGTACAGGCAGCTTATTAAAACACATATGATTACAAGTGGGTTTTTATAACTGCTTAGAATTGATATATTTTAATTTCTTATGCTGTCACACCCTCTTAAAATGATTATTTTGAAGTATTCACTTTTATGTTAGCCATGACCTACTTTCTGTTAAGATTACTTTGGGTGTATATATCTGATGCCTATTTCACAAGCCTTATTCCCAGAATAATAGACATTATCTAGATGCTTTCAACAAAGCTTTTCCACCTTGCTTTACTCTGCCTAGGTGAATAAAAGATTTTATTATATTTTTCAGGGAGACAAGAGAGGTGGGAGAGGAAGGACTTATTAGGGAATTCATACTGTTCTTAAGTGAGATAATTATTCTCCATAATTCTTAGGTGTTTTTCTTCACTGGATCATTAAATGTCTTCTGTACTGCAGTGGAAGAAAAGAAACAGTAACAGAATCATCAGTGAGCTGCACTGAGTATGAACAGGAACATAAATAATGAAACCTTAGTAGCTGCTACAATGGGGATTTGAAACGCATTAAGGAACTTGCAATCCCTCTTGTTAGTAAGGAAATACAGAAGTCTTGACTATTAAAACAGTGACTGTGTGTCACATCTAGGTACATTTTGGAATACAGGGGTGTAGGGTTGTGCTTAAGAAGATGGACAAGGATATTAACACAAACAATACTGGAGAGTGTTGGCACTTTGTTTTGCCAATTGCTGTTTAAATATATAGCAGGTTTATTGTCCCAAAGGCCTGCTGGCATGCTCTAATCTAGGCACAAGTTTGCAGTTAACTAAGCTGAGAATAAGATTTGATGGACTTAGATCTGAGGTTTCTGTATAGAAATCTCAGCAGGTTTAAGAGAAATCAAAGAGGCATTCTGAGGTTGTGCCATCATTATAATTTCTGAATTTTCAGGTTTTCCTCTCCTCCTCCCTTTGCTGAAATAAGACACCTGATAGTCTGGCTCTCTCCTTCTTGGAGACTCTCCTGGCTGCCTTTGTTCACACTCTGGCGCCACTTCCATTGAATGCCTCTGCTGAAAGTGCATTTCTACTTCTTGAGTATGCCTTGTATCAGCTGCAGCTTCTCTTCTCCTGTCTGAGACCTTCATACACACTCACACTCCACTCTTGAATGCCTTTTCTGGGCTTGGAGCACAGCTGCAAATCAAGCCTAAAGCAAGCAAGGCAATTGCCATGAATAATAAAGGAGTTTGCAGCATGACCTAAAGCATATTGAATAATATCCTCGAATCAGGAGTTCCTCCTGTGTTACTGCTCTAATAGTAGACTGATTTTCTGGAAAAGAAAGAAGCTACCTTCAGCAAGACCCAATAGCAAATAAAATAGGGTAAATAGCAAATTTAATTTTATCTGAATTTTTATCAGGTGAATGTTAATTTAATTTAGTCCTCACAGCACCAATCAATGATGATTTAGAAGCATTAAGATGAATGTAGATAAGGCCAAAGTAAAGAAAAGAAGTGGTGTATAATAAAGAAGCTGTGAATTGGCCCGATTCAAACTAGTTTGTGTTTTTCAGTGTATCGGGACAGTAGGTTATAAGAGGTGTTAGGAGAGGTGCTACATTTTTTTAGTTAACAGTAAAACTAAAAAGTAAAACTAAAGCATTCATAGAGTGCTGTGACTTCTTTTGTAAGAAAGATTTTGAAAACATACAGAGAGTGACACATTTGATCTATTCACCAGAATTGCAAACACACAAATCTCTTGGCACATATTTTCCAGTGGGTTTTTTGATTGAGGCAGTTACGTAATTTCAAACAGAGATGAGAGAATTTCGAACTGCAAGAAATCTTTTTTTTCCTGTATTATTTTAAATCCACAGATAAGCTGTCAGAATAAAAAGAAATGTACTCTTCAAAAGACTATGTATTTGATGATTTGGGACTAAAAGGGAAGAAAACTTTTTTAATAAATTTGACATTATATCAGAATAACTTGCACACAAATTTCTTTTCCCTTAATTGATGATAGCTATGATTTTTTTTACTTTTGAAGATTTTGTTTGAAATGAAGAATGGATCTATGAAACTATTGATCTTGAAGTCCTAACTTAGCATGCAGTAGTTGGGTTAGTGAGATACTAGGCAAAGATCACAAGAAATTATCTTCCTTTAAACAATGGTACAAAAGGTTATAAAGAAATTACATGCAGATCTGAAGATTTTTAGCATGTAGACATGTGCTTCTGCCTTTCATTGTGGTCTAATACAAGGTATTAGACCACATATATATATATATATTATTATTTATTTGTCATTTTTATATGACTTTTCACTGGATTTATTTTCCTGATGACTTTTTTCGTATCTTCAAATGAAGACAATCAAAACACAGGACAGATATTTCTTGCACTTCTCTCTGATCTTATGATTCTAAGAAGTACTGGGGGTTTTGTTCCCTTTCTCCTTCCCTCCCTCTTTTTCAAAGGCCTGTGATTTCACAAGGTAAGGAAAAATACAAACAAAACCTCTTCAGCAATGGCCACGTTTTCCCTATTCATTCTATGACCACAATGAGTTTTTGTAGACTTCTAGTTCAGAGTGCACCATACATGTAATGTATTTCTTGTCCCCTTCTTTTTGGTAGGCAAGAGTAGGAAGAGCAAATGAGGAAAAACATTTAAATCATGGGGCGCTAGAAGGGTCTGAGAGTCCTAGCTCAAGGGAAATTAAATGCAGCAGATCCAATACTGTTCATTCTCACAATCGTTAGTCCAGAGCTTAATTTAAAAAGAGAAACAATAATATGTAAGATAGTGCTGGGTCAAGTGAAGATAACTTTGTTTGCATTATACTAATATTAAAGATTAAAACTAATTTTTACAGCACTTCTAGCATGAACCATGAATCTAAGGAATACATTGTGTCATGAAATTTCTCTGCCTGGGTGTTTAAGTAGGCTTACATTTCATGCTAGAAAAGAACATATCCATCTGTGTAGGAGAAAGAAGTTTCACAGAGGGAGGCACTTCAGCAGGAGAAAGGATGGTTCAACAAAGAGCTTCAGGGGCAACTGAAATGAAGAGGGGTGTTTTTCATCCAGGAGACAGATTCAGCTAAGAAAGGATGAGTGATTCATTAAAAAGCTGTTTTTATGTAGGAGCAGAACAGCAAAGCAGTTCTGGGCCTGATGTGACTGCAGAAGCTGAGTAGCTGTTGATTTAGGTTTAGAGTAAGGTCAAGATCTGCATAGAGAAACAATGTATTTTGGTGAACATTGCTTTGTGTACCAGTAAAACACAAGAAAATAAGTGGGAAGAAAAGATCTTCATTATACAAGAGGCAGTAATTGCTTACAAGGGTAAGGACATACCCTATGAACTCCTTTGCATTGTTGAAGCTTTCAGCAGCTACTGTAGGGACTTTGTGATAGAGGAAGTGAACCTTGAATCAGCTCCATTTCAATTCCAATCACCTTTTTATAGTAAATTAAAGAAATGTGAAAGATATTGGAGAACTTGAAGAGAATAAAATTCTTGTGAATCAACATAATCTTCTAATAGCAAATTAGTTTCAAGAAATCTCAGAATACTTAAGCTGTTTTCCACAGGTCTCTGTTCAGTCACTAGAAAAATTAAAAATCTCACCTTGTCAGAAGCATGGCATATGGAACTCATTTAAAAAAAAAAAAAAAAGTATCAAAAAAAAAAGAAGAAAAAAAGAAAATCCAAATAATATTTTATGTTGAAGTAGGTATTTAACACAGTGGAATGGTTAATATGGTTATATGGTTAAAATGGAAATGAAATAGATCAGCTATGTAAATACTCAGTTAGCTTTGTTTACAGTTAAATTGCAGTGTGAGAACTATCACTGGTCATTTCTGAGTAGTATTGACAGAGAATCACTTAGGACATAACGAGAAAGTGACAGTGTAATTTTCTAACATACCTAAGTCTGCAAAATGGGTGCAAATTCTGCAGCACTCCACATTTGCCCAAATGTAAGGATCTTTTGAAATAACATTACAGAGTGCTCATTTTGTAGAACAGGGAGTTGGCTTTTCCTTATTAAAAGAAAATTTCAAGAATTCCATTGACAGTAGTAGGGCAAGTCTTTGAGTTTACAGACAGTTTTATTGAAAAAGACTTATAAATGGAGTTTTGGAAACATTCTTCTTTCCTAAAATCAGGCAGATGCCTTTATTGCCATATATAAGAGTCAGCGAAAATGTTCATACTTCAGCTTTTCTTGCAGCTTGGTAACACCATTTAAATCGGACATATAATTGATATTTTCACTGTTTATTTAATGCTAAGTGAAATTAAAAGTAAACAGAGTAGTGTATAACATCAGCTTTATGTAAGAACAGCCTGCAAGCAGTTATGTAGCTACAGCAAGATCCTCATCAGAGCAAATGAGATTTGTGCATTGAAGATTTAACTGTTCCATCCCAAAGAAACAGCCAATATACCTGTCATTTCAGCAGTCACCAGGCCACATCCCATGAGACCTGAGATCTCATCTTTAGAAAATTACTGTAGTTGTTTTGAGTAATTCTAATTCCTATCAGAATCAGTTAGGTGTGTCACTAATTACCTTAATTTGTTATATTTTCTATTTGATTGCAACTGTCTAAAATTACCTTTTAATCTGTATCTTTTATCTTTATGTTTGATTTTTGGGTATTTTTATACTTCTTTGATGATACTCCCTTCTACAATCCCAGCATTCAGAGTATCTTCTCTTCCTTTACCATTTTCCTTTCAGTAGCATCCCTTCTCTTTTTTCTGTCATTTTCCATTATTTCATTGTACCTAGGTAATTAAAGGTATTTTCTAAGGACATTACCAGCCAGTGTCACTGCACAGCTTACTCAAGATTCAGTGTTGAACAACTCTCTGTGTAAAAATTCCTATATTTTATCAGAATTTCTTGCATCACAAGTTGTGCCCATTGCACAATTTCTTCTTTTCAATCTGTACCTCTCAGAAAAGTCTAGCACAATTTTTCCTATATTCTCCTGCTGGGTAACTGAAGAGCTATTTGATCAAAATTAACCAATGCCTATAGCAATGGATATTTTCAAATAACTACTCGTGAGCAATTTACAAATGTGCTTTGGGGAATATTTTTAGCAATAAAATATATATAGAAGTAATCTTATCATTTCTTGAATACATTTCCCCCCTAATGTTTGGAGAACGTATTGAGTGCTTTGTTTAAATGATTTGGTCTATGCATTTTGTAAGCACTTCTGTAGGATTGCTGCTTTTGCAGCAGGAAGAGATCATATGTTAACAGCTTGCAGCTGCTGAATGCTACTGCTCATCCTAAACACCATTTTAGAATTTCAACACTGAAATCAAAATGAAGTTTGAGAAGCAAAATATGAGTGACAAGCAGTCCTTTAGATATGAGTATCGTAGCTTAAGCAGCTCGCAGTATTTAGCTTTGGAACAGAATGGTTTGCAAACCCTCTTTACACTATTTCTGGCCTCTGTCCCCTGACATGTCCAGAAAACAGCAACAGAGCTGGGAAGGGTCCAGAAGGTAAGGCTTGTGATGAGTACCTGAGGAAGCTGGAGGTGTTTAGCTTGGAGAAAAGGAGGCTCAGGGAAAACCTTATCACTCTGGTGTAGCCAGGTGGGAATCAGGCTCTGCTCCAAGGTAGAAAGTGTCAGGCTTCAATCTGTGCAAAAGGAGGTTCAGGTTAAGTGTAAGAAAGGATTTCTTCCCAGAAAGTGCTATTAAGCATTGGAATGGACTGTCCAGGGAGGTGGTGAATTCACCATCCCTGGAGGTGTTCAAGCAACAACTGGATGTGGCACTCAGTGCCATGGACTGATGAAAAGGGGAGGTTGGCAAAAAGCTAGACCAAATGATCTCAGAGTTCTTTACCAACCTAAATAATTTCATAATTATGGGATTCTCGTGCTGTAGCAGATAGTTTCCCAATTCCACCAAGGTGAACACTGGTCTAGAACCTCCAGGGATGCTGTTCCTTAGTTCATTTGTGAGATAATTGGCCCTGTGAACTATACAGCATACCTATGAGGAATATGTTTCTATCTGAAAGGAAAGAAAATGAACAGCCAACACTATATTACTTCAGTTAATTCCTCAAAGGATGTGTCTGAGAGCAGCTTGCACACTGCTCTCCCTTCTTTCCTGAATAAGTACAGAAATGAATCTTGGTTCTCTCTTAATGGAAATTCAGCTTTAGATTACATTTGCTTGTGGATGGTAAAATTTCCTTACCTTCACGAACTGAGCTAAGCTATGTCTCGGGAACATATGCAAAATACTAAAATATTTTTTCATCTTTGAGGAATATAATTTAAAGAAATGATAGATATGATTTCCTTGATCATTTCAATATGAAGAAATTAGTATATATATATATATATATATATAGAGAGAGAGAGAGAGAAAGATTATAACATGTAGTAGTTTTGTTTAAATTTTGCACAGGTAAAATTATATTATCAGATACAGATGAGCACATTTCAAATTAAAAAAAAGAATCTGTTGAGGTCCATAATCTTGTAATTTGCATTTTCTTGACATTTTTTATAGTGTGGTTGCTAATTTCAGCAGTTCTGATTTGTACAGAAATTAATTTTCATTTCGATTCACACATACAGTTACAGAGGTTAACATTAGACAGTGCTATTATCACATTGTCATTCAAAAGCTGATAGGCTCAATGGTGTCACATTATCTAGCTTTCCAAATTACTGTGTCACAGGTCTTTTTCTTTCCCAGCATATTTTTTCTCATTCTTCTTCCTTTGCTTCTCTTAGGTCCTGATATGGCCCTTATCATAGAAATATTTATGAATTAACATCTATAGTCTCTTCCTTTTCATAGATTTTACTTCTAACTTCATAATTTTCAAGACTGTTTCTTAAATGCTTCCAATTTGATCAATTTCCCACTAAGTAAAAGTTGTGCTGAGCAATGGAAGATACCTCAGGCGTAAAAAAATAATATGTGAACAATTTTACAAAGTAAGTTATTTTGTTTGAAATGAAATAAATTAAATACATTCTGTTACCAAGTAGAAATTCGGTTAGATGAGAATTGACCCTACTAGAAGGAACAAAATTTACCTTGAGGCATCTGGGAAAAAAAAAAAAAAAAAATCTGACAGTGCAAAAGTTGCTGTAGTACAAGGTATTTCCCTGCACTAGGAAATTCAGTGCGTTCTCTAAGCCACTTCTGGTTTGGCTGGATAAATTGTGCCAAGGAATATTTAATTTTGTCTCACAATTTACGTTATCATGATCCAAATTGTAAACAATGTGTAATCCTTAAAGTGATGGCATTTTCCCAGGATGCAAGAGATAGCAAGATATCACTGATGACTGAAAGAAAGGAACAGCTCTGTCTCCTTTAAGGTATATCACAAAATTACAGAATGCTTGAGATTGAAAGGGACCTCTGGAGGTCCAAACCTGCTCAGTCAGGGGCATGCAAAGCCAGCAGCCCACCACACAGTGTCCAGAGAATTCTTTGGTGTCTCTAAGGAGAGAAACTCCACAATCCCTTTGAACAAGTTATGCCTGTGCTCAGTCATCTGCAGACTAAAAGCTTCCTGATGTTTAGAGGGAACATCCTCTGTTTTACTTTGTGCCCATTGCCTCTTGTCCTGACAATGAGCAGCACTAAATAAAGCCTGTCTCCATCCTCTTTACACTCTCTCTTCAGGAATTTATATACATTTATAGGATACCTCTTGAACCTTCTCTTTTTTTTTTTTTTGTTCCATCTCATAGTTAGCAGATATATTAAAATGGTTACATTAACTGTAATATTTTTATTTCATTTTTTCCCCTGAAGTTCAGCTTAATAATTTTTCTGTGTTAGGCACTACATAAGTGAAGGCTGGCAGGGGAAAGTGTGATACTCCTGAGTGACTATCAGATGACAGACTGACGTCTTCTGCTGTTTGCCTGAAAGTGCTAATGATGATTGAACATCTTTGCCATGCTGAAGCTTGTATGAGAACACCTGAATGCTCAGCAGCCGGGTCGCTTGGCATTTTTACAAAAAATATTGTAAGAATATTTGTAACAATCAAAATAATGCAACATGGATAATGATACTAGGCAGCCTGGGTTCATGAGTTCTACATGGATATTAAATTTTCTTTTAAATGGAAGTGTCATTGATAGCAGCAATAGTGCAATTTACCACTTCCTTTTCTGTAAACTGTTTTGGTTTGCTGCAGGATGATATTTTGATTAAGAAGCCAGGTGATACAAAATCAATAGAAGAGTTCATACTGATTAAACACTGCCTTTCTTACTGATGTTTGTGAGGTCTTTAAGAAACAGTTCTTGACCTTTTGCTATTTAATATTGTTATCAATGACTTGGAGGAAAACAAAACTGTTATTGATTGAATTTATAGCAAATGCACACACACACGAATGTGAAAAGAAAGGTAGAACTCAGCAGGTATATGTAGGTGGTTCAGTAAGTTTAGTATAAATATACAATTTGCAACTCAGCCAAGTCACATTTAGGTGTAGTGAAGTGTGAATAGAAGCCACATTTTGCAGCTACAAATATCTTGAAGAGAAGATGCTTTTAAAAAGGTGCAAGAAGTCACACCAAGCATGAACATTCAATACAACTCCACATTAAAAAGGTGAATGTGAGACAAAAACATGAGAATATTGAGTAGGAATTAATTGTGCTATTTCTCCTTAGGTGCTGCTTCTGTTCTGAAATCCAGAGTTCAAAAATTGCATTGGTAAATTGGAGACGATTTGTTAAAGGACTGGGAAGGATTCAAGGAGCTCAAAACATGAATTTAGCAAAGGAAATTGTGTCTGTAGTACTTCTAGTACTTCACAGCTTGATGTTCAGCAGAGTAGACTACTGTGCTCTCAAGCTTTCTTGCTTTGTGATGGGATGTCCCACCAGTTCTCTGACCTTGTAATGTCCCTGGTACAGGCATTGCTGTCCTTTTCCAGATGTGGCAGCTCTACAATGAGATGCCTTGGTTCCAGGATCAGCACTGGTAACCTTAGCCATACCTTTCCCTGTAATCCACACATGTTGTTTACCTGGCTTTGAAATAACCAAAAAATTAGCCAAAAGTCTTGCAGAGGTTTTGGATTCTTTGGAAAGAATCATTTTGCTTTAGTTACTATACAAAGTGTCAATTCTTGGAAAGAGCCTTAAAAATCAGAGGGGGTTTTGTTTGGCGTTTTTCCTCTCTCAGAATTCCCAAGGAGTGGTGCAGTGTATCTGGAACCTCTTTGGAACACTGGACGTCTCTTAAATATGCTGCCTGGTAGTTCATGTCCTTCGTGTGTGGTGTCATGCTACTCATTCCCTTCTAATTTATGTACAGCTGTACCTCTTCTTGCTCATGTTTGGGAGTGTTTGGAGGTGTTACAGGGAGGGAAATGCAAGCTCTGGACATACCTTTAAGCTTTTGATGCATCCAACCTTTAATTCCCTCTGTCAAAACCAGCCAAGGGCAATGGAGTTATGGTGGGATCACAGAGCAGTTCAAAGGTTCACTGATGTTGCGGGTGCAGCAATTCCCAACACAAAGCCAAACACTCACCTACACATATAGCCTCTCACAAGGATGACATTGCTTGTTTTTTTTCCTCCTCTTTCCTACTGTTCTGCCCAGCAGACTATTCTGGGATCCAACGGAACTTTGTCTTTCCCATGGGGCTCTTTAGGAGTCTTGTGTCCCAAAAGCTTATGGAACAAACCAAGTGCTCTTGGGTGTTGCTGCTGCTATTCTGCTCTGGGTCATCCCTGCCCATCTCCTCATGGTGTTCCTAGTTCTCCAGATTGTCCCAGAAATTTGGGATTAATCTGGCCAACTATTAGCTCTTTTTTCTGATGGCTTTTCCCTGATGTCATCCAAACAATGAGCCAATTTTGTGACATTCAGCTACATGGTTCTGTCAAGGAGGTTGTGGGAATGAGGAATGGGACATCTCCAGAGTAAGAATTCAACAGTTAAAGAATTCCTTCTTAAAACTGAGTGAGTGATGAGGTTACCTGGCATCTTACACAAGTGGATCTCTTTTTAATTTGACTGTTTGCATAGATAGATTGTTCTTAGTTTCTGCTCTGTTAGTTTGCTTCCATTTTAAAATGTTTTCCTAATTTGTTATTTTTAATTCTATGCCATTTCATCTCAGAATTTCTCCTCAAAAATGAGGTGCAAGGTTGGTAGAGAGAAATAGAAAAGCTTGATAGTGAGGTGATATTTGTCCATATGTAGATTCCATAACAAAAAACAGAATTCACAAATTCCACATTGATTCCCTTTCTAAGTGGGATTTGATTACAGTTAATGGGAAATCATATAACAGAAATTATTGAGAGTGTTCTCAAATATAGCAGAAAACTTTATAATAAATTACAGCATATGGAAGTTGCAGATAAACACATTCTGTTTAGGAATTTTAAAATTAACATTTTAAAGTATTAGAACAATTTATATTTCAGTTCACCCACAGAATTTAAATCAAGAAAGTTGTATGACCTATGTAATAGAAGCAGGCAGATAATGTGATTATAATTGCCCCCCTCTGCCCTCTAAAGTCCATGAATCCATGAAATAAATGAAAAAGATATTAGAATTTTTTTGTCATATTTCCTGTTTCATCAATAGTGTCAGGTCTGATTTTTCACAATTGATGTCCTACTAGCCATAATGTCAGCAGAAGTGAACCATCCCCACAGTTTCTGGCCACTGCTTTCCCTCCCTCTGCAATTCATATCCCTAGATCTGTAAATAGAATAATTTGGGTTTGAAAAGATAATAAGGTTAAATCACCTATATGTATTCAATGTAAGTTTAATTTTTAAAAGTAAAATAACTTTTCTTTGGTATTTAAAAAGCATTTGTAAATATGTTAGAATAATTTGCATGGGTTCCAGCCTATTTAACACCTCCAAAACTTCAAAGCTAGTACTTACCCAATTCACTTAATTCCTTGTGTTAGGCTGCAGGATCTCCCCATCCTCAGGTCAGGAGTAGCAACAGCAGGAGGAAGAGCCATCCTTTGACCAAATACTTGTCTGATGTTTATTATTCTGTAGCTTTTCTTTTGCCCAAAGCAGTAACCCCTCATTCATGTCTTTGATATGGGATCCAAGGACTGAAGAGAGGCAGCAGTCACCCTCCATGAATAAATGCTGCTCCAGAAAACAAGTGCCAAACAGGGGTCTGCTAAATAAATCTCATGGAGAAAGCAGGAGAGCTGACAAATTTCCCTCCTGTCTTACAGAGCTTTTAGTTCTGCTTGTTTTGACCTGCTGAATGATTGGCAATCGCTCTTTTGCTGTTTTAGAACTTCCCTGTTTCATCTGTCAGCTGTGAGTGATCACAGCCCTCCAACAAGTGTTCCTTTCCCTAACCTGTTTCATGGAAAACTATGTTTTGGGGATAGAATCAGCAAAGTGTTTAGCGCTATTGAAAAAGTTCCTTTAATAAAATGATTAAATAAATTCTTAGCACCTTCTGTATGTTTTAGTTAGAAGTAAATACATATTTTCAAATTAGATTTTATAATCTGAGGAGGGATTATACTGTGAATTCATATATTTTCTACAATTATTTAATTTTATTGTTATAAATAATAAAATATATATAATATATATATATAATAAAATAACCTAATATCATATAACCGAAGAACAATAAAACCAATGAAGGACCTCATCTTACTCAGTTAAAATAAATCCAAGGATTGGTTTTTCTTTCATCTTAAAATTTCCATAAGGGATAATCTAATTTAATTTAATGCCTAAATTCTTATTGCTGTCAATAGACCTTAATTTTGCAAATATATTTCAGGAAACATATAGAAGTTAGAGACTTCCTACCACTTTTAATTTAATTTTCATGCAAGAAAATAGAGGATCCAACCTTTTCTAATTTTCAGCCCTCTTGCAGGGCACACATTGATTTAGGCCTGTGTTCTGGTTGCTCTTGCTTTTGAAATCTCAGTGGGAATCGTTTTAATCTATTGTTAAGAATGATTAAATCACGGAATCTTAGCATACTGAAATGTGTTAAATTAGCAGGAAGAACAAAGTTGTCGTTGTTAAACAGATAACCTGTGCGCTCTGTGGCACTCTTTTATTTATGGACTTTGTTACTCACAGTATGACTCTGTACAATACAAAAAGGCTTTTCTCTAGGGACTAAATTTCAAAGACTTATGTATCTGTGACTGAAGAAAAGCATTTCTCTCCAGGTACACATTCCTGAGAAAGATTAATAAAGCAGGAAAAAGGATCCTCTTCATAAGAGACCACACTCTAGGCATCTTTTATATGCATCACAATTTGTGCTTCAGAGGAATGGGAAAGAAATAAAATCCTGTCCCTGGAAATTGATGCATAAACAGTAACTGTTGAGAGTCTCAAGAAGCATAAATAAATGTGCTAATCTTCCCTGGGTAGTGGTACCATGCCAGTTCAGGCCGAGTGTGGATCTGATCCCTTAATGAAATAATGCACCTCCAGTTATTGAAGAGAAATCTAAAGAATCCTCCATGTAGCTCTCATTAATATCCTTTGCAGCTCTAAAAAAAAGTTGTTTATGATGCTTGAATACATTGATTTTTGAAAGAATATATTTAGCATTATCTTTCCAAATGAGAATCAAAACTCATTTGACATATCAGGTAACAAAACCTCAACAATAAATCAGAAACTATGTCATAAAAATGCCTAAAAATATATGGTTTGTATATGAGCTGATGCTTCTTACCTCATAACATTTCTCTGAAAACATCTTTAAAATATATTTTTATACTTCCTCTTTTTTTAAGGTTTATTGCTACTTGTTAGTATTCCACATGAATACTAACATGAAAGTACAGTCCTGGAACACTGTACTCTTTTGTTTTTGTATGCTTTTATAAAATACTGAATTCATAGAAGAACCTTCATTTTAGGCTTGGATCAAAAAGCAAATTATATTTGTTTTGGATTTTTTCCAAATTTAGGGGTTTTTTTACCAGAAGCCATGTCACTGAATAAGCATCCTAGCTGTTAGGATTTTTTTTAAAAGCACAAGAAAGAAAATCTTTCATAAATGTCCGTAAATAGATATAATTTATCTAAAAATGCTCAGATGTAGGCTTCAGATCTTGTTCTTCATATACCATTTATTTGTGAAGCTACCCATATCCCATGGATTCCTTTTTGTTCACTGCCCCAGAACTAAATTAACATACTACTTCTGCTACTACAATTGATGGGCAACTTAAGGCACAGGAAATATTTCTTGTGTGTGTGTGTGTGTGTGTGTGTGTGTGTGTCTGTGTGTGTGTGTCTGTGTGTGTTCAGTCATGTGGGCATTGCTGAGTCTGTCGTGCTCCTGGAAATGTATGGGAAGGGGGAGCAAGGAAAGGATGAAATGGAACTTTACTGCAAATTGCAGCACTGACCAAAGGGAGCTCTAAATCATGCTGTAGAGTTCTGTCCAGGGAAAACTCAGTGCAAAATAAAGGAATAGAAATAAGTCATATTCCTTCTCTGTTTTTTGGAGGGTTTTTTTGTTTTTTTTTTCCCCACTGGCTTGAAGTATTTAAAATTTTGGAATTAGATGATCTTTAAAGTCCTTTCCCACCCAAACCATTCTGTGATTATAAAAACCCTTCTGCACAGAGGTGCTGCTTTTGGACAAATAATTTTGCATTTCCTTCTCCCTCCAGATTTTCAGCTGCTAAACCCCTCATTTTAGAATGGTTTCCCTTGAGGACTGGCCTTGAGAAGACACGGGTGATGCTGCACAAACAAAATCCCTTGGTTTTGCAAATCCTATGAGAAGCATCTGAGGGAGCTGGATTGTTTAGCCTGGAGAAAAGGAGGCTCTTTCTTAACACTCTCCACAACAATCTGAAAATAGGTTGTGGCCAGGTGGGGGTTTGGCTCTTCTCCCAGGTAACCAGTGACATGACGAGCGTACTTAAATGTTCCAGGGGATATTTCTAACTATCCTACTTTGTTTCAAAATTAATTGAATTGAATTAATTTCACCAATTAAAGTTTGATTTTCTTATGGCAATAATTAATAAGCACTCTCTCTTTCCTTATCTTTTCCAAGAGCTTTTTCACTGAATTATCTCCTCTGGTCCTGGTGAGAGGATGTGAGCAAGGGTGACAGTGGCTTGGTGGGCATCTGGTAGCCTGTGGATGTTAACTCTCAGTTAATACCAGGTGTTTTGCCTATATTAGAAATTCCAAATTTTTTAATAGTAGACACTGTAATTTAACTATCTATACACATACAAACATACATGTGTATGTGTGTGAAATTATAAAGCAGCAGACAGTGGTATAAACCTGGCAATTTCAGAAGGTCAGAAGTGCTTCGATGCAATTGCACAGAACTAACATACCCCAGGCTGACAGAAAAAATCCTGACAGCGTATTGTGTCACTATTCAAATATTATGTCAAGCCACACAAGGCATACAGAGGACTGTAACTCCTTATGGTTAAAGTGTCAAGACTTGTGTCAACACATGCCATGTTATTTCCTAATGCAACAAACTTATTGAAAAGAAAAAGATATCACTGCGCTGTGATAGGCTTGATTCTTTTCTAACACTCATCCAGTGACCTTTGAATTACTGAAGCATTGGAAATATCCCTCATTCTGTTCTACTCAACAGTGATTTTAACATCAAAATGTTCTATTTTGAGGCACTAGATATTTCTGCAGGTGGTTAAAATGGAGATTTTGACATGAAGGAAGTTGTGAGAAGTAGTTTATGATTTTGAAGTGCAGATGGAAATAGGGATATTTAGTCATGGCACAAAAGCAAACTCTAACACCAATGACATTGGCAAAGCTGAAAAAGCAATTTAAATATTTGAGTCAAGCTAGCTTTCTTTCTCTTATATCATGTGTTGCAAAGTGCAGCTGTGCTGTCCACCACAACCTTCAAAATGAACAGCTGGATAGTTCTGCAAAAGGAACCATTAATAATTAGTGATCATGTCAGTTTTTATAGAATGCAAATTCTGATTTTGTTTAAAGCTCTTGAGTGATAACCTCATTATTTTTTAAGTCTTTTTCACATCTCTGTGTTTGGTAACTAAGTATAGCTACATTTTAACAAGTGAAAACAAGAGAATACATGCACTTTAATTTGACTGGAAATCCTTAAACCTTTAGAAACATTCACATGAAGAGTTCATGTGGAATAAATTCACAGGAAGAATTTCTTCACTGAAAGGGTTATGGACCACTGGAATGGGCTGCCCAGGAAAGTGGTGGAGTTGTCATCCCTGGAAGTGATCAAGAAAAAACTTGATGCGGCACAGCGCTGTGGTTTAGTTGATGTGATGCGTTTGTAAATGGGTTGGACTCGATGATCTTGGAGGTATATCCCAACCTTAATCATTCCATGATTTTCTTTATTGCCTCTGAAAATTGGTAGGTGTCATGGTTTAGCCTTGATTGGACAATTTTGTAATATTGACACCTGATTAAAACAATGAAAAGGGTGGATACGCCTCGAGTGAATACACATTTTAAGGTGAGAGTCCAGAAATAGCTCTCTTCTGGTTTCTGGAGGGGGTGAGTGGCAGAGCCTGGGCCCGGCTGTTCCCCATGGCTGGGCTGGGCTGAGGTTCCCCCTTTTCCTCCCCTGGCACCCCTGACAGGAAAAGGAGGAGAGGCAGGGTGGGGTGTTGGGGGGATTGGTTGTGAAGGAAGGCTCAGCCCAGCCTTGGATGATGAAATCTGCTAATCCAGGACTGCCCACAGAGCAACCGGGGGCTGAGCCAGGCCTAGTATCTGCTGAACAGGGAAAAATGTAAAAAACTCTGGCATGAGACACCTAAAGCCTGACCAGGCTGGAAGGGGGATCCTGGCCCCCTCTCTTAGCACAGCTGGAACTGGGGGGCAGCGGCAGGCTTTAAAAATCTTAGCCCAGCTCCATCATCACTGCAATGCATCACATTGATGCAATGACTTCCTCATCCTGGCTGCACCTGTGTGAATTTTTTTTCCTGACCAGATGAACTTCCAAAGCATGAATCTTACCCAGAGGAAAAGAGGAGACCGGATGAAATGTAGGAAGACACAGCACGAAACTTTATGTCAGGGGAAGAGAGAAGAGACTCAGATGGAAAGGAAGATTAAGGAGTGGCCTGATTAGGTTGGACTTCTCTTGTGAGGCCATGGAGAATGGACTAAATACCCTGTAACCTATGGAGTGTTTTTTAGGGGGATGCAAGGTTCTAGACATAGCTGTGAGTTGCTGGAGAAAATTGAACAGAGGAAGATTAAAGAAGTGAAAGATGATGCCCTCTGCCCATTGAGAGAAGATGACCTCTGTTCCTTGAGATGAAGAGAATTTTTGTTTTATACTAGAAGAGGCATCCTTAAACTGTACCCTAAGAAACTGATATGGCCCATGAGCTGCTGTGGCAGGCTGTTTCATGGGAGGGAGTTCACAAAGGCAACATTTCTTCTCCCAGGCGGGCCATTTGTGAAGTGTGAGAACAGGAGTACTGGTATCTTGTGGAAAATCTCTGTGGTACCCAAGAAAGACTCCTTTCTTCTTGATGAATTGAGAAATGCCTATTTTAAGAGTGATAACTGACTGACAATCCCAGGTTTTGTCTTTTTACATTGGAGTAAAAAGTGAATAGTTAGTGAGGGGAGGAGAAGTGTTTTGCAGGTTTCATTCTGATTTTTTTTTTTTTTTTCTTTTAGCGTTAGCTAATAAAGTTTTATTCCTTTTAAGTTCAAGTCTGCTTTGCTTTTGATCTGAGAAATTTTAAATTGGCAAACTAAAACTGAGACAAAAATTAGTGTATCTGCATGATTTCAAACTGAAACCATGACAGTAGGGATAAAAATTTGCTCCTATCCTGCCACTGCATTAATCCAAATGATTTCTAGGATGAAATTGCCATGTTTAAACAAATAGGTTTATCCTCCTTGCTCCAAGACAGTGTTTGTGCTGTCATACATGCATACAGAAATTTACACGTGGATTTTTAACATTGGATAATGCCATGTCCTTGTCACCTTCTAACCTAAGCCACTGATGCCTCTTGGTGCTGGAACAACCTATCCCAAACTGATTTCATTCTCCTTCAGCATGCCTCTACAATATATTGGTCAACATGAAACATCTTCTTTATATGTTACACCTTCAGCTTCCATCAACACCAGTCTCAGCCACATACCCATAACACAGATGATTTATTTTTAAAGTACAAATAGCTATATATTTTCTCCCTGGTGTCTCTTAAAAGTCACAAACTGTCAAAGGGACCCAAACATTGTCTATGGTCTTTTCTAAGTTAATCACCTGGTTTCTCTCTGTAGGCCACAGTGAGGATTAGTTTTCCTGAAGGCAGTTAAACCCAATTGTCTTGGACACTTGTCTTACACGAGGATGGCTGTCCTCTTTGCTTCTCCATTGATTTTATGGGTACTTAGCAGACTGGTTTCAACCAGGTGTGTATCTTTTAATTATCTTGAGTTCAGTGTCAAGGATCTTGCCTTAATTAAGAAGAAACCCAGCATAAGCTGTCAAAGAATTTGTCCTATAACAATCTGCTCCATCAATATATCCCCTGTTAGTAATTTTCTTAACATAACAATTTATAGATTACTTTTAATATTCTGATTCTTTAAAATAATCAGTCTTTCATAACTAAGAAGAATATGTATACATGTGGTGCTAAAATTTGCTTTTGTTTTCTTATAACAGTGCACACTAAAGAAAATGACTGGTTTACTTGTCACAGAGATACTTAACATAATCACATTTTTGTCACAGTAATTAGCCAATATATTGAAAACCATCTTGCTAGAATGTTTAAATGAGCTGCTTATTTAATATGGGAGTGCTGTGAGTGGGAAGAATGCATTGTAACCGTTCAGTCTCACTTGTTTAGTTTTTAGCTGAAACTGATCTCAGTGAAGCACTCTCCTGAAATTTATTGAGACAAAGATAACTACTTAGAGGTAGTTATTTTTTGTTATTTTCTATTTACTTGCCTCAACGAAAACATCACCTTTTATTAATTATATTTTCATTCTTTCTAAAGTTTTCTTCTTAAAAATTCATGATAAAAGAAATTAGATACTCTCTTTAATCCTGAAGATGACAAGTGTTGCTTTTTTAAAAAAAATATTTTTAATATTATTTATTTACACGGGGCTCTGTAAGGCTTGGATTAACAATTGCCCTTTCCCATGGAATCTGATGGCATTTCCTGCTGCCATGCCTGCTGCCAGGCTCAAGGGAGATGATGGGAGCAATGCTGAAACAGTGGCTGGAGTGTTTGGCAGAAACAATGCACAATAAAATACAGTATGATTTCCAGCATTTTTCCTCTTTTTAATTAATCAAACACCAAACCCAACCTCATGCTTACTTAATCTTTTGCTCTATTTCAATCTATTTCTCCTCATACATACAAAAGTGTGCACTCTGCTCCCAAGAAGTCTCCTGAAGGGGAGAGAGGAAGCAGCAAATGAGCTGATAACAACAGCAGCTGGCTGGGTGATGAGTAGGAGTTTCCTGTCTTTGATAAAAGGCATCGGTAGGCATTCATTCTGATCCAGATTTCAAAACTGCTGTGAATAAGACTCAATAGCTTCCTACAGCTGACTGGAAACAACCTTTCACACACACACACACACACACACACACACACACACACACACACTCTCACAGTGTGAGTGTAATAGCTGTGTAATAGCTTCAGGGCTAATGATTCACTGTCCACTGGGCTTGCACAGTTTCTCAGTTTTCTTGGAATGCAAAATTTAAGTTACTAATTTTAGTTTAAGAGGGGTGTTTTGAGGAACTCTCCTAACTCGAGAGCAACCACTCGTCCTGGCTGTTCAGAGACTAATTTGATGCTGAGGGATGACTGCTGCTTGTCTGGTAAGGAACTATTCCTCTCTTACCTATGGATCTGTTCAGAGGCTCCAGGTGTGGGCAGATTTTATGCTTTCCCACACACTGACACACATTGCTGGCCAACAAAGCTTCTGATTCATTTTTCTTGCTGTACAAAACAGGAACAAGGTGTTTTAGGTGGTGCAATGGGAGATGAATTACTTTGCTGGGATTAAAGAACATATGATTAGAGCTAATTTTTTTGTTGGCTTTGAGTAGTTTTCCCTTTGCCAGCGATCATGGAGAAGATAGACCAGATGATCTGGAAATGCAGTTCAGTTCTAATAGGAAAACACAACTGCTTTTACAGCTAAATTGTGAGTGCAGCATTATCATCATGAGAAGAGGAAAGGAACCTCATGCTTCTGCCATGTGTTTTCCTCCCAGCAACGCAGTGACTCTGAAGTGTTGGCGCTAGTCATGAATTGTGAAGGGTGGTTTAAATTTTGTTTTGTCTATTTCTGGAATTGGTTTTCACATTTAGTGGATGCTTTTCATAATGGCTCTAAACAAACCAAGAACCCGTGAAAAAGCTTTGTGCCTTTCTATCCTGTGAAATGCAGCCATGAAGCTAGAGGTCCTAAATTACACATATCCATATTTGCAAATTTTCTCTAAGCCACCTGTTTTGCATCAAAATCTTTGGAAACAGTCATGTTCCATTCATCTCTTGATGAGAAATCCATCTCCAGTAGATAAATTAGTTCATCCAAAGGTCTGAAACCTGCGAATAAAGAGTACTACATAAATCTCACATATTTCTCTCATTATAGTTTTAGGTCCATGATTTAAGTGGATGCAATAGCAATTTGTTTTAAAAAGAGACAGCGTCCACAAACTCACTGACAGCAAGGATTCACTCATGAAACTTGTCAGTCTCCCCATAACTCCTTGTGTTACTGCATGTTTTTATAAATGGCTCAGTGTAGGCTCATGTTGAGAGCCCTAGTGATACTCAGTCTGCTTATTGCATTTCACTTGTCTATATTTTTACATCACGTGTGCCTTTAAAACAAATTAATTTAAAGGTTCCCGAATTGGCAGAGCATTACTGCCTGTCATCCACATAAGTAAAGTCTATTCCTGTTACAGTTCTAGACTGGTCATTCTAGGATGCATTTTGCTTTGCTGTTATGGCAACAAGTGTTTTAGATCTGTTTTAGATTACTCAAGCAATAGGTAAAACTATGTTTAATTCTATTTCTCACCTTTCTTCTTCACCAACTTTTTTGAAAAATTACTATCTGAGCATTCTTTTTCAAAGTGTTTTTTTTTTCCTTATTAAATTATTAAAGTGGGAAAAAAGAAATTATTTTTTTTCCTACAAAATTAGTTATCAGCCTTTTTGCCCAGTTGAGTGAAATCATGTGACATGCATAAACACAATTCTCAGTTTGCTTTCAGAGTCTGATTTCAAGATGCCTGCTGTGCAATATTTTACAACATGTTGTTGAATGTCTAGAAAATGTATTCCTTTGGTGTTTGCTTGTTTTTTTCCCTAATTTTTTTAATCTTTGTCTGGGATGCATGGCACATTTAGTCATCGACTACTTACATTTTTTAGAATTCCTTCAAATTGATGCTAAAAATCTATAAAAATATTTAAAACCAGTCAAGACCTTGCATATAGTAGCAATTCAGTCTTCCAGGTATTTTTTTCAGTCCATGGATTGATCAATCTATTTGGACACATATCCCTGCCTCAACTAAAAGTGGTGCACTGATTACTTAATAAAATTCTTGCTTTTTACATATTTATAAACAGGAAAAGTTCTGGATCAGAAGTCAGTTTCATTATAAAAAATCTTAAACTTTTTTTCCCACACAAATTTTATGAATTTTAGTAAACAGGAAAAATCTTACATGATGGAATTTTTTTTTCCAAAATAGAAAAAACATAATTTACTAGCATGAAAGTCTGCAACAGTGACTAATATATCATGTTTCTTATTATCAAAGGTACATGTTTGGGAACTTTCCTAAAAGGGAATGGAAAATGAAAGGTATTTTCATTAAGATGCCGAGCTGACAGCCAAACACACATGGAATAATCTCTTTATTCTAGGTAGCTGAGGGGAAAAGTTAACTCAGGACAGCTGCATGCATGATTTTACATTTATTCATATTTCTGAATATTTTTGGATGCTTTCATTAGTATTTTTCTATATTTCTATTACATATATGACAACAGATTATGATTGTATTGATAAAAAGATGCCAGGATTGTGCTGTGAAGTGCATGAGTCATATGCTCACTTTACAGCTTGTGCATTGATTTGGGAAAGAAAATCAAAGTTATTTAAAAAAAAAAAAAAAAAAAAAGGGTGTTTAGACAGCACATTCTGTATCTTAGGGAGTAAGAACTCTGTTAAAAGATCTCTCCTTTTTTTGCACGTTCGTGTGTCTGAGTCTAACCTTTGTGGCAGTGTAAATATGACTTCCCATCAAGGATTCTTTTGAATTACTGTGACTCAGAAATGACATCATAACAAGGCATGAAAGCTTGCAGCCTCTGGGTACAGGTGTACTACACAGGAAAAAACATAATTGTCAACTGAGCTGGAGGCTTGTTTTCTTCTCCAACTCGATGAGCAGTCATTGATCCAATTCAGGCTAAACAGGCCACAACAAGACAGCTTCTGTTTCATCTAAGCTAAGGTGAGCAGTTGAGGATGACCAGAGTTAATAATTTCTGCGACACAATGTACACATGTGCATGTGCACCTCCACACTTCTGAAATAGATCACTTTTTTCAAAGAGTCACATGAGCAAACCTCACCTTGACTATTTGTTCTAAAACGTGACTATTTGTTCTCTACTTTCCATACCAGCTGAAACACAGTTAAGGATTCCCAAAGACTGGGATTTTATTTTTGAAAATACAGGAGAATGCCTTTGAAATGGATTAGAGAGAAAAAAATTTTTTAAAAACAGGCGAAGGAGCTTTTTTTCTATTTATTTTACAAAAGAGTCTACAGAGTGCAGACTCCAGCTGCACTTCTGTCATTGGCAACTGCCACAAGGGTCACACTGAAAATGAGCCTTCCCACTTTTAGCAGTGAGTGCAGAAGCCTAAAAGATGTTAATGTATGTGTCTTGAACACTGATGGCCAGATTGCTGTAGAGCCATCCAAGGATTGTTGGTAGTGACAGTCAATGATTGCTGGCAATAACACACTGTGAGAAAGAACAGAATGTGGCTGGAGCAGGGGCCATGGGGAGGTAGGGCAGCACTTTTCTGGGACAAACATCCTTGTTCTGGCTTCTGAAGATAAGCACAGCACAGCACAAGGACAGAAGTGAGGTTGAGAAGTGGGCATGGACTACATCGAGGTGAACAAGACCACCAAAGACCCATTTCCAGAATGGTCTAGAAGAACAGACTGTGCATGAGAACTAATTTGCCTAGCAACTCAGAAACATCTCCAGGGTGGGGAAATATATCTATAAAAAGATATATCATTAAAGCCCAAGTGTTTGTGCACCACAGGACCCTGTACATCCCAGCTGGATCAATGCTGGACCTGGGAGTGATGATATTTCTCCCTTTCTTCCTTTCTTTCTGTCTCCTCTTTAATTCTTCTGTCTCTCTCTTTTCCCCTTCACCCTATTGCTTTATCCAAATCTCACAGCTGTGTACTTATATAGGCAGTCAGGGAGTAACACACACAAATTTCCATTCTGAGTGTGCAATTTACTAATAAATCTTCGTAATCTTTAGTGGACCCTTTGACTTTTGTTTTTCCTTTTGACTACAAATGTTTATGCATCATGGGTGCTCCCTTTCTCTTAAGGGTGGGACTTCACACTAGTGACTTGTTGAAATCAGAAGATGATAACAGATGGTTAAAGATAAAGCAAAATTATAAGGAGTAGGAGAAAGGCTACAGACCCCTTTAGCTCTGTTTGCTTGATGTTCCAAGGAATCTAGGGTGAGGTTGTCAGTGCAGGAACCACACAGATTGTTAACTTCTGCGTTGTAACTTGTCACCAAACTGAACATGGACAAACCCAGGAGTTATGTTAGGAAGCAGTAGAGTGTTCATTGACATTTTGTTGTAACACGAAGTAGAAGTGAAAGAGAAGGAAAATGAAGGAAAATGTTATGGTAGGTTTTGTCTTTGAGAGGGCAGGGATGGAAAAAGGCACTCTATGTATGTTTGACCTATGTATGGGCCTCTCAAAAACCAAATTGTATTTTTATGTGGAGAATTGCAGATGAGATATGTGGCCAAGTGGGATCTGGGCAGTATTGTCCCAGGCTTCTTATTTCCCACAACAGAAAAAAACCCACCTCGATTTATGTTTCTCAGATTATGTATTTTGTCAAAAAGCAATCAGTACAGACATTCTGTGCCTCATCCAAAATTAATACTGAGCATTGTATATTAATATTCTCAGACAAAATATTGCATTGTTATTACTTGGCTGAAGTGTACTTTGTCCTCCTGCCTTCTAAAATTGTTAAAATGAGTATTAAGACTATCACAATTTACAAATACTTCTCTATTTCCCTGGATAAAACTATTTCATTTTGAGATAAATGCACTGGTTACAATTTAAATGTCAATTATAAGTAGTCTTGTAGACATAATAAAGCAAACATTTGCACTATGTTTGACACAAACATTAACAGCAGAATTGAACACTATCACAAATCAAATCAGTGACCTTCCTTCAGTGTATAATAAAGAAATCAAAAGTGCTTTCAGCCTCAAACGGTCAAAAGAAAATCAACAAGCAATTACTGCAAACATCCCAGTCATTGCACGACTCAGTGATTCATTCAGATGCAGGCCAAGGAGACACACAATAAAACCCATCTGCTCCAAAACATCTTGTAGATCAAGTTTAAATTACAGTTTTGCTTCTATAAGAAGCTTCCTTCTCTGATGCTGTGTAGATGACTCTGTGAAATGACATCGAAAGCTAAGAAAAAGAGATTGAGATATGGAAAATTTAAGATAAGGAAATGCAGCTGTTTAGTTACATATATTTGCAGTATCATATTGCAAAATGAGACTCAGGGTTAAAAAAAGGCAGGACATGAAAGAGAGATAGTTAATTATATTTGAAGGTGACAGAAAATGAAATTAAATGACTGCATTGAGGACAGCAGTGGCGAATAGAAGTGAGAAAGTTTAAAGCAGTTGAATCTGAGGTAAATTTAACAACTTTCCTAAAGTGAACCTTACAAAATTATGTTTTGAAGCAGGTAAAACTGCATATGTATCTAAACTATAATTTAATCTAAAGGAAGTATAACAGAGATTTAAAAAATCTTCTCTGCAAGTTTTAATTCAAGGTACAGGCCAGATTACAGATTCATCCATGCCTGATTTTGCTTCTGAAATTACACTCCCCTTGTTACAATTCATGAATTTTTTGCAAATTTCAGCACCACCTTCCTCTTATTCTCCTTATATGTCAAACTTTCTGCTTCTAGGATTTTGTCCAAATTGGCATCCTTTCACTTACACAATTTGTTCATAGTACTTATTTATACAGTTAAATATATGTATATTTTACAGGCTGCTTTTAATTGTCACTATTTATTGCTGAAGTTTTGTACAAGTGTGGTATCTTAACTCCTCTTTAATTTGATATGTTTGAGGAGCTACTATCTGGAAGTCAAATAGTCAACATTAACCTTTAATGTATTTAGCTATTACCTGCCATTGAATTCTATTATGATTTAGAGTGCAAGCATGTTTTGTCATCCTTTAAAAAAAAATATAAAAATTCCAATAGCTACTAGAAGCGACATATAATAATGAAACTAAGTGTAGTGAATTCTTATTCTAAAGACAAATAGCATGCAATATATACTATATATTCTTCTTTTAAAAATTAAAATTTTAAATCGTTAGAGCTTTATTATCTATTTTGGAACATTTAAAAGACCATCCTCTTTTTCCAGAGAGTTTATTCAGCCCTATATCATGCAATCTCAAGTGTTATTCTTGTTTTCTTTTGTGAGTTTTAGTTTTTGCAGGGTATTTTGTTGTTGTTGTGGTTGTTGGTTGTTGGTTTTAGCTCTTAATATTGATTTTTCCCTTTCTGTTCTGTGACTGAGAAATAAAGACTAGAATGAAGGTATTTTTATGACTCTCGTTATCTGTTTCATAGAATCAGAGAATGGTTTGGATTGAAAGAGACCTTAAAGAACCTTTAATTCCAATGCCCTAAATTGGGCAGGGACACCTTCCACTAGACCAGGTTGCTCAAAGTTCCATTCAGCTGCACCTTGGACACTTCCAGGGATGGGACATCCACAGCTTCCCTGGGCAACCTGTTGCAGTGTCTGAGCACAGTCACAGAAGGTGACTAATATTTACTAATATTTCACCCTAGTATTTAATCTAAATTTACCCTGCATTAGAATCATAGAAAGATTTGGGTTGGAAACAAACCAACATCTTTGGAACATCTTTGCCATAATTTCTCTGGGCCATTGTGTGCTCCAGCTTTATTCTTCCTCGTTTGCCTATAGTAAGGGTGAAGATAAATACAGGATGAGTCATAAGGTCTAGTCCATAGTTACATACACTATATAACATGTACTAACCCTGACAATAAAAAAAGTGTAAACTCTTAGGCTAACTGCAAATGGCACAAGGGAAAATCATATTCTCCCTTGCCTGCTGCATATAACAACCAAAAGTTATTAAAAAACCTATGATTTATCAGTATTACTCATTTCTGCTTTGAGGTTACATGGAATGCCTATTTTGCCGTGAAGGGATTGAAATAAGAAAGCATAAAACTCTGTTGTATTATGTTTGCAAAAGCATTATAAAATAAAGGCAAGTATTGATCTCTGGGGGCAGTTTTACAGATATAATTGAAGCTAATACCTGCTGATCATGGGAAAGAGGAATTGCTGCAATATTTATTTAAGTCAGTAAAATAAAACTGACAGAGTTGTATGCAAAATTGCTCAATCAATAAGCTACCTTTTAAAAGACATTTTCTGAGAGCTCTTACCTCAGTGCTTTTTTCTCCTCTGAGCTTCTTCCAACAAGATCAGACTTAAGCTTACAGCTATTTTGCCTGAGAGTATCTAGAGAAAGCATCCACAGCATGCACTCCTTTCTCACTGGCTTTGACTCCTTGCTGTATTTTTAATCAGGCTGATTTACTTTAGCAGACATATTTTCAAATATTCCATGAATTTCTAGGAAGCTATAAAAATAATCTATGCTAGTGAGTTCAGTCTATCTAATAGGAACTTCTTTATTGTAATGACACTTTTTGGTATTATCAATCATTATGAACTCTGCAAAGCCTCGGAAATATAGATCTAAAATTTGTGACTTTCTTCATTTGTGAAGCAATTCAGAGGCAATACTACTTAACAAACCATTTCAAAAATTCAGGGTGCTTTGGAATAGGTCCTGTTATTGTGTTTCAAGTTGAATTTATCTGCATCCAAATTGTGGCTAGATTTAAAACAAACCATAAAAAGCAGAGTATGAGATTTTCTCGGATTTGAATTTTGCCTGCAGTGAACTTTTAAATGATTTTGTCATGTGTCTACATTTGGTAAAAAAAAATATAGTCAGGAATTCTAGGAAACAAAGTAGACATGCTTATATTGTGCTGGGGGTTGAGGAATAAATAGAAACTACTACATTATTGATTAATTTGAAATGGATCCTGTTCTGTTGTGATCATTATTTAATTTAATTACTCCAAGGCTGGTAAACTACCAAAATAAATAATATCTAATATAAAATCAATGATTTCTGTGGTTGGACAGAAGTATGCTGATCTCCAAATCACTTTCCCATATTGTGCTTGTTTTTTGCCAAGTGTTCATTCAGAGACCCTTGCTACAACTTAGAGACTTTTCTTTTGTTTGTTTGTTTCTTTTTACTGGTGAGAGTCCAGGTAGCAAACACTGATTTGCACAACTACCGTTCTGCATAATTCTTATCTTAGTGAACATAATTTTGGACATTTTTATTAAATCCTATATAGTCTGAGATTCTATGTGCCTCAGGTCTGACTTTTAAAGTTCACTTGAAACGTTTGTTTTTTGGCAAAACAGACCAAATTAGACAGCATCCCCTGAAAGACAGAATATTGATAGTGTTTGTTTCAGGGCATTGAACTTGAGCTGCTCTATGCTGCTTGATATATATGCACAGTAATATAAACACCTTGTACATATGATTTTACAAAGATTATACATATATGTGTGTATATATATATATACACATGAGCATGTATATCATATATACATATACCTTTGTACCAGTTAAAACATTGGAGATTGTTACGGAGTGTTTGAAAAATTAATGATTTTGGTCACTTTCAGCACATCCACACTCGATTGTCAGCCGTTGATGTCACACAGCTAATGATTGGCTCTTAATCACTTTCAGCTGTCAACAATGTTCAAAGCAGTCAGTCCTTGACACTTACACCCTGAGTGGGCTTCCAGTATCCAGTTCCAGGGAGCTGACCCTGAGCAGTCAGTGCTGATGGTCTTTGTTGCTTTGGCCAGTGTGTTCCCCTCACCATCCCCTCTGTGCTCTTCATCCCCTCCTCAGAAGGCAAAGGGATTGTCTCATCTGTTCTTGACATAACACATCTTATTCTTGGGACTAAGTCTTGCTCTTTCTTTGCCAGAAATCTTTCTTGTTTATTCTGGTTCCATCAGCACCTGTCCTGTTCATCCTGCTGGATGGTCTTGGTTTCATCACACACCTTTATTGACTGCTGCAAACTGTTAGCTCTTCCCTGGCAGATTTTACTGCACACTGAACATAGTTACCTGCATCCCAGTTTTGCAGTTACACAAATCTGTTTGCCTCTTTGTGGCTACGTATTTTTTATATATTCATGTTTAGCTTTATACACAAAATTCTTAGCATTGTTACAATGCTATAGAATTTTTGTATGCAGTCACAGATTACCCTACCTTAATTTGCTTGTGCTCAAGACAAACTTGCTTAGTTTACCTCACTTGGTTTTAAACCTTATGGATACCACGTGTGTTTCTGCTACATTATCCCAGGAGAAACTCTGCTTTATATGGAATTTGGGATCCTATCTCAGAAATGTAGTGAGCCCTGCAGGGTTTGCTGAACAAGATGTTTATTTCTAACTGGTTTTAGACAAGGCTTTGCTTGTTTTTTCTTAATTTAACCTTTACAGTATTTTTAACCTTTGCCGTACTGTGGGACAAAGCATAATTTATTTTATTAGACAGAAATTTCATGAATGAAACCAGTTATATATAAATGATATTTAGTTCTGTAGCTTCAAGGGTTTGATCTGAATGCAGAACAAGATGTAGGCAGGATTACTTCTGATAAGTAGATTCAGTTAAAGGACTTGCAAATAAATATGATCAATAAAATCTATTGCACATCCAAAAAGACAGAAAAAAATAACTTTTTTGCAGCCTTTTTTTAACAAAATAGTGAAACAAAATTAAATTCCAATAGCTCTTTTGCCAAGTCTGGACAGAACGCAATAACTGTGTGGAAAGGGGAAGAAAATGGTAAGTGGAAACTCTTCCTCCTCCGTGGTCAAGGTAGCTGGGTGTCCTGGGGTCTATACCAAGCAACTGGATAATACATGAGATAAAGACATTTGGCTCCTCAGACCAGTACCTAAACTACTTAAGGCTTAGAGGAAAGGCCTAAGATAGCTTCTGCTGTTTTCTCAGATTGCTAGTTCATAGAATTACTTTTGGAATTTATATAAATATGTTAATATATATAATACACATATTCAGGTAAACCAGGACTCCTTAAGTTCAGTGAAGGGGTACCACACCTGGGAACACAGAAAGACTGAATAAAAGCCTAACAATCTGCAGTATATAACACAAAAAACTTACGGTAAAAATAAACCAAACCAAACAAATAATAAAAAGAATTCAGCATGAGTGGTGCTTTCCTATAAATGCCTTTTAGCCTCAGATGAAAGATTAACATATAACCATGCAGACAGCCTTATTATGAATGCTGAAGAGGTCATATAGTTATGTTACAGTACTGTTGTGGTGAAGTGGCATATTTGAAATTAAGCACACTGCCTCAAGAGTTTCACTTCAGGGCTTCCCAGGTGATGCTGCCTCCCTTTCCAAGGTTCAGAAACTCAGATTACACATGATAGCCTCTGCTCTCCCTTCAACAGACACAGAAATAGTATTGAACTTGCTTCAGTTTGTTCCTGTTCACATGCCACAATACACTTCTACCATAATGGAAACTTCATGGTTTTGGTGGGGATGATTAACGGGATTCTCTGTTACAAATTCCTGCTGGGAAACTTTCTGGCATAGTAAGAATGGCAGAAGCCCTTATAGCTCTGATTTTCCTCCTGAAACATCTGCTATGAATGGAATTTGGGGAGGGACTGGTTGAAGAGAAATACAGAATTCATTGCTAAAAGTAAACTGGTAACAGTTTTTGACCTAAAGCAAGTATTATGTCAGCATACTTAGCCCAGAGTGTTTTCCACAAAAGAAGTATAATGTTTAAATAGCAAAGAAAAAATCAGTACCTTTTCCCTGATGGGACTTTGCCTTCATTCATATTCTGCACTCGGGGAACATGCTTGTGCTATTCAAATCCTAACAGTTTAACTAAAGGCTCAGGAGAGAAAGTTCAGCAACTCTGTTCAGCTCAGATAAGCACTGTAGAGCCTAACTTCCTATGTAAACCTGATTGAGATGTTAGAGGCATTCAGAAATCCACTCTGTGCCTTTACCACCTTGTGTTTCTTTGTTCCTCCTGATGCCCGAGCAAGGCTCTGGTACAATGCAGCCCTCCTTCTGTCCTGTCCCTTGGCTAATAAATATTATTAAATTATTTATTTTTGACCCTTGCACAAAAGCCTGCAGTCATTCTCTGCTGATGGCAGACCATTCTCCAAATAACTTTCATTTGAAGGAAAGTTTTTGTGTCTCATTGGCTATAACAATATCAACACTGGTCTTACATCTTTACTTTTAGGCTGATGACTGAACATTCTTCTAATTTTAATGCATCAGACTTTAATGTTTAACCCTGCAGGGAAGATGCCATTCTCAAGCATGTGTGTTTCAGATATTTTTCTCTTTTGTTATTACAGTTCAGCCACCATCTCTAAGAATCAGCAAATGGTTAAAATCAGTCTTGCCAAAATGTGTCCCAATGCAGTGTTTCCTTTGGGAACTATTTGTGGCTATTGATTAATTTGTCAGTTAAGTACTAATTGAATGTTCCACAATTTTATCTGTGTAGCTGTTTTAGCTTACATAAACAAGACCACTAGAGAAGGTTAACATCTGTGTCTTTATCTCATGTTGATCAATTTACTTGAGTACTCCTAGGACCAACTGAACTGCCAACTTCTTTCCGACTCATTCCTCTTTAGGGTGATCTGTTTCTTTCCTTACCAAATACATGGAGGAGTGACTTGTGGGAAAGGTCAGTCCTTTGACAACCATCTCAACTTTTTTTAATTCTTTCTATAGAAAAACTCCTGGGCCACATCACGCTGCAGAGATCATCTGTTAGGGTACTTGATAGTACCATGTGTCTACATTGTGAATACCTCACTGTTATTAACTACTGGCCTGTAATACTAATGCATAAGAAATTGCCATATTTGTTGTCCAAAAAATATGCACTTATAAAAAAAGGAAAAAAAAAAAAAAAACCCAACAAAATCCATTAATTTAAAATCTGTTTTTGTTGCACTTCTAAATAAACAAAAAGATAACATAATTGGAATTCAGCCTGCACAACTAAAGGCTGTACTGAATGCCAAAACTAATCCTTTGTAGTTGCTCATGGGCCAAATGAGTGGCTATATAATAAAATCTGCCAGTAATGACTTTGAGAAACAGAGTACATGTGATAAAGAGGTAGCAGAGTATAAAGAATGTACCTGTCAAATCTATTGTTGCATCTGGGTTTGATATCACTCTTGCATAGAATAATTTTTGATTGATAGTGTTATTTAGAAATACAGTAAAAAGTAATATAATGTTCAATATCTCTTATTGTCATGCATTTGTCAACCTGTTTATATCTTACACTTTTTTTCTTTCATTTATAGATTTTAAATGATGATAAGGTTAAAATGAAGTCATTAAAATGATAATGCCTTCAAAGGGCTTTATTTTTCCATTCTTATTCATAACAATTAGTAGCTTATCCCATGGTTAATCCATTTGCTTTAAATAGTGGGTATCAAGAATATAAATGTTGCGCAGAAAGTATAATCAGGAAAAGATGTTACAAATTTAAAGGAACCCCATCAAAGCAAAAAAAAAAAAAAAATCAGTTTTATTTCAATAGGTAGAAAAATGCAAATATAAGTCTAAGTCTAGCAAAAAATTTGTGTTCCCACCCCACTGTAAGATCAAAATTTTACACTTTACTGAGTGAATGTTCATTACATTTGAATAGATTTTCTAGACTCAGTTCTGTTTCTGCAAGAATTACAGTATTCCTTTTGACTACAGCACAGTTTGGATCAAGCAGCCTTACTCAATTCACATCTAATGATTTTACTTCTGTTGTGTAAATATGGCCCTAGTCAAAAATCATCTGTCATCTTAAAATTAAAGGAATGAAAATGCTGAGAATGGTGACTTTTAGCCAAAAAAGGCTATTACCAATGCTGCTAGTCATGGGATTGAGCTTGTCTATAAAACCTTGTAAAAAAAAGACTAAATTATTTACAATGTGGAAGCATTAGAAGAAAGCAGTTTGGAATGAGTTTCTCTCAATTTTGAGATAAAATTTTCTGTCTATGCAGGAAGGTTTTGGTAAAGGCTGTTTTTTTTTTTTTTTTTTTTTTCTTTTTATGATTGCTCTAGAGACCAATTCTACTTTAGAAACCCTAAGATGTAGAGATTCAAAGAGTCCTTTGTGATTATTTTTATGAGTGAAATTTTTTTAATAGTGTCATTTTGAACTAGGAAATCTGTGTGGTTTCTCCATTGCACCATGTGTGTGCTACTTTCATGAATATAAGAGGAATGAATGGCTCTGCCTACTGTTTTTCCTTATTTCACAAGAAATAAAATTTCATCCTTAAACAAACAACTCCTGCTCACCTTTCCCACACTGTCAAACTCTCTTTGTAAAAAGTGATATATACTATGAAAATCAAGATGCTAGTGACTCAAAAACATGTAAATACAGAGTCTATTTGATCTTGTGTACTTCATCTATCTCAAAATATTTAACTGAAGATGTGAAAAGGGACCAAAGGTATTTACAAGAAAGAGATTCTTCAAAATGTCTTCAATGTGGTCTTTGGAATTCTTAATTCGTTTGTAAAAGAAGTCTTATGCAAAAAAACGCAAAATAAAACAAAGAACACCACTATGTCTCCCACCACAACCAAAATAACCAACCCACAAAGCAATAAACCAAACACCAAAAGAACCCCCAATTTACCATTTGTGATGTATTTCTGCAATGATATAGTCTTCACCTAGATCTAGCAGCCTCTGAGAGGGTGAAATTAAATAGAATTACTTCTATGTCTGATAAAGATGGCTTCATGTTTTTGCTTGAATTTAAGGCCTCTAAAATTCTATTAAACAGCTGCAAAAAGCCAGGCATTGATCTGCAACTCTTGTTAGTAGGTTTTTCCTAGGAGAGAACCTTGTTACTATGAAGAATTGCTTATATTAGGAGTTATGGAACCAATCCGAATTAAAATCCTACTTAAAAACTTGAACATCTATCACATAATGAAGTTAGTGATAAATAATTTAGCATGCAAAAGATGGATCAACAAGCAATAGGTGATTATTTGAATATTTCTTTGTATTTTCTTTGTGATGCATCCACAAAAGCCATTGTTTCACCCTGTTAAACTAGGAGATGTGGGAATTAGGTCTTTAAGGGATAAGCAACTGAAATACATTTGTTAAATGTGTCAGTTGTCTCAGGAATTCTGTAAAGTTCTTTGGTGAAGGAAAATATCTTTTTTGTAGCAGATTACTTCTGAAAACATTACATACAGAATTATGATAATAAGACATGTACAGCACATAGATTTAGGTTCAAAAGGATTGCTTTTGAATTTATTATTTTTGAGCCAAAACTGGAGACTTGCTGCACTGTTGGGTAAGTCAATAACGGAATAGTTTAAATCCATCACTGTCCCCAGACTAAGTAGTCACCCATTTCTAAAGTGCATGGTATTGGAATTAGGCACTGATATTCCTTCAGTCTAGATATACACTTCCAATGTAAAAATCCCAAACCGGTAAAGATAGGAAAGAAATACAGGGACTTGCCCAGAGTATTGAAGAAGAAGAACAATTGACTTCTTCCCCAATGTATGATCTGATAATTGCCTTCCTGACAGATAAGAATTTCTCCATGGAAAGTCAGTGAAATGTCTGCAGGGAAAGGAGGGAAGATTCATATTTCTCACTTCTGAATACTTCATGCAGACTTTCAAATTAACCAGCTGGTTTTTGTACATTTATTTTTTCTGATCTGTATAGATTTTGTTTCAGGGGGTCTGATTCAAAGTGGAAGACTAATCTTTTCATGATTATCTAATTAATTAGAGCTCTAGAACTGGTGAAAAGGCTCTTGGGAATGCATTGGAGAGAAGGAGTTACCCTCCAGTCTGGAATCAAAGAGTATGAGATAATATGTACCAAACTTAGATGTCTTGTGCATTAATTCTGTAGCATCTTTGAGTAGTATATGGCATTTTTGTCATCATGGTTGTTTCTCAAGATCAATTAAGGACTTGGGGAGACTGTCCCACTGTTCTGGACAGGAGTTGTCTTACTTGAAATCAAAGGTAACATTGTCCAGACTGAAGTTGAGAAAAGGTAAACATAATTCTTTAAAAGACAATGTCTTGATTCATAGCAATAAAATGATACAATCATGGATGGGGGAGGGATGACAATGAACAGTCCCTTGCTTTTATCTCCTACAGATTAGAGAGATCCCTAGACTAGATAATCCGGGGAAAAAGGTCTCCTCTTTTCATGTTTGGATTCCTTGAACTGAAGCGGTGTGAGGAATACAAAACACAAACACATCTACAAATTTTTTAAGATTTCAAGCAGAGCAGCAAAAATGCATTTCCAGCTGAAATGAACCAGCCAGTCAGGTGGAAAAAGCTTTTGGGTACAAATTAACAGAAACTTCAGAAATCTGTTAGTTTCTTTTCCTACTAACTCTTCCCTCATGAGCTGACAATGATGACTGAAAGAAGAGAGTAAAAAAACCAGCAAGTTTTTTTTCAGAAGTCCCAGGGGTGGTGATTTTTCTTTTTGTTTGATGGTATATGCTCCTGCTTAGGTTAGATTTATTAATATTTAAAATAGTTCAGGTTATTTGTCTTAAGACCAAGGAGAGAGAAAAGTGGAGTAGCTGGTAGCGTAGCAAAAGAAACAAGCAGCAGAGCTGCACTTCACTGCTTTGGAACAGTGGTGCCTCTTTGGGTACTGTAGGCTCCAGCAGAACTTCAGAGCAGCTGGAATTCATCAGGACTAGCAAGCTAAGGGTGTCACCATCAATGCTGAGAATCCCAGACTATGTGCTGTCCCTCAAAGGTATGGACTGCCATATCCAGAACAGACATTCTTCCTGAGGTATCAGTCAGCTCTCAGAATTTCTGACTTATCTGTATTCTTTTTAACAAAACTCTTATTGTTTGACAAAGAGCAATAAGTACCAAGCTCAAGGAACACATGGCACCATGTCTCTAAAATTCAGAGAGCTTTACAGTTGCAGCTCAGACCAGGACACAGCATAACCACCACTTTCATGACACAAAAATGAAACCTCTGGTAGTCATGTACACAAGAAAGTTGTTTGTAATCACTGTCTGCAAGCTTTGTCTCAATGGATCAGAAAGTCTCTCATCTGCGTGTATGAGTCAGTAGGTGTTGGGTTGACAAATCAGTATTTTCACTTGTATTTTTTCAAGCTAACTCAAAGACATTAATGATGAACAGGTTGTTCCAGAAACACTGAGGATTGAAGAGATAAAAAAATAACTGCTTCTCTTCTGTCTCTTTAGGACTCCACTGAGAGAAACAATGCTGTGCCGTGCCATGGGAATAGATGTAAAGAGTTACCCTATTGGAAAGTACATTTTTAGATTTCATTCACTCATTCATCTGCCATTACTGTTGGTAAAGTGAAAATTCCATCAGGAAATCTGGCCAGGCCCAGAAGAGCTGTATATGAAGAAGCCATCAGCTTCCTGAGGAGATGTCTACCTTTACTCAGGACAATGCACACATTCCTAGCATGGTTTTTAACTATTTTTTTTCATCCTTTTAGTTAGACAACACATGGTTGATTTCTTCTGCCCTTCTTGGTATCTAGTAATGTCTTCTGAACATGTTTTGTTTTGATTACATCCAGCCAGCTTCCAGGCTGAACTTAGAGAAGAAAGAACTGAGAAATTCCTTTAATGCTGCAAAAAACAGTGAGGGACTTTCCCTTTCTTCTTATTAACAGGAAGCTGTTTCCTGTTAGTGAAAAACGGAAATTTTGGGTATTCTCTTGTACATGAATTCAAAACATTGCAATGTTCTGCTCAATTCTGTGTAAAAAAAAAAAGAAAAATAAAAATTATTCCTGTTAAAAGAGATTCCAGATGATGTTTCCCTAGGATACAGCAAATCCCCTTTACAATCCTGAATGAAATGGATAATTTCCAGCTGCAAGACAGTTTTTAAAATGGGGAATTACAAAAAAATCTTTAGTAGTTATTCTACCTTTCACTGCAGCATGTTGGAAATGTATGCAATACCAAGAGTGTTTTCTGCATGCCTCATAATAATGGTCAACGCTCTAACCAAGGTTCTAAGAACATGTTAAACACATTAACATTTCAAAGGTAGCTGACTAAAAGTTCTATGCTGCAGTGCTTAGATACTTTCAAGGGTGTACCTTGAGGTTGAAGGCACAGAGCAGCATAAAATTCTTAGATCTATTCTTGACCAAGGTTATAATCAACTGCCTGGTTTGGGAGAACATGGTCATTTTAGTTTATAGGTTTCTAGAGGTGTTTGCTGGATTTTTTTTTTTTTTTTTGTTCAGTTCTGTGTTTTATTATTGTTCAGCACAATTCTGATCTTTATTAGACCATTCTGTTAAATCGTCTTTCTGAATTCCCTAGCTCTTAACAAACAACTGCCCTTCTTAAAATATTTTTCCAGTGCTGTGGATATTGCATCTTCTCCCTGCTGTGCTCTATTGAATTGCTTTTTTGATTTACTAATGGTCTACATTAATTCAAAAACTCCCTTTGGTGCTGGTGACTGGAATGAAGCAGCACACCAGCTGAGATATATCTTGGCGTGTATATATATACATATATATATACGTTTGAAGTTCATGCTTTAAATCAATAAGGAGGAAGTAGAAGTAAAAATGATGGTTATATAACTTAATGCTGCACTGCGAGAAAAATAATAGTTTTGGAGCACTTTACCCAATGCCTATCTGTGATCTGAAGATGCCTCTTTATTAGTAACAACACGTGATTACTTACTGTGAAGAAAATACTTTAACATATGGGGTTTACTGATATAAATGAGCAGAATTTGTCTCAAAGTGGAAAGTTCAGCCTGTAAGTACCCCTAATTAATATCTGCAGGAGCTCTGATATCAGTGTCTCAGAAAGGGGCAGGGAGAACATGACTTTCCCTTTCTTCTCATGGCTCCAGTTTGAAACAAAATGCTGGTGGACCATACAGACCTGACCCATTTGCTGCACAGATCAGTGCCTGGAAATCTCTCAGTAACTCTGTACCTGTCACATTTTTTGTGACACATGTCATCGTGTACCCAGATATGTGCATAGACAATAGACACAGCACCTTCCTTCATGGAAAGACTCCCCATGACACAGAAGCAGTCTGTTCTGATGGGCAGAATCCCAACAGACCTGGCAAAACCCTGCCTTGATTCACTATGAACAGCTTGAATGTGCTCAGAGATGAAAAGGAATTCTAGAAAAGGTGAAAGAAGGAGAACTTATCCAGGTAGAAAAGATATTGCCAGGACATGCAGCTATGGGACTATGAAAACCACAGCTCAGCTGGGCATGAGCAATTCTCCTATTAGCAAGGGTTGAGAAAATTGGGATTGTTCAGCCTGCAAAAAGGAAGGCCTCAGGATGACATAAGTGCATCCTTCCAGTACCTGAAGGGAACTTAAAGGAAAGATGGAGAGAGAATATTTACAAGGGCAGGGAGTGACAGGACAAGGGGGAATGGCTTCAAACTGACAGAGAATAGGTTTAGCTTAGATATTAGGAAGAAATTCTTTACCCTGAGGGTGGCGAGAAACTGGTACAGGTTTTCCAGAGAAGCTGTGGATTCCCCATCCCTGGGACTATTCAAGGCCAGGTTGGATGGAGCTCTGGGGAACCTGGTCGAGCAGAAGGTGTCCATGCCCGTGGCAGAGAGGCTTCAAATGAGATGATCTTCAAGGTCTCTTCCAAACCAAATCATTCATTCTATGATTCTATGACACAAAAGACATTTCTTTGGGTCTGTTGGCATCACATTTTTCAGTATGTACTGAAAAATGAAGGAACTGAAAAGTTCAAGGTGTTTTTTTTAACTTTCTCTTTAGAGTCAGGCTTTGCCCTCAGGCTCTTTGGTGCCTGTTCTTAGTGGCAGAGCCTGGGAGAATGATGTTACCCATGGTAAAAGAGACAGCAGGACTTGTTCAGAGGAAGGAAGAGATGGGTTAGAGGGAGCTTAATGCTGCCTTTGCTGCCTGGTGGGTTGTGGGTTGTTACAGCAAAGATGGAATCAGAACATTCAGAAAAATGAAACAGTATTTAGAGAGTAAGTCCTTTGACAAGTGGCTGAGGGAGCTGAGGGTGTTTAGCCAGGGCAAAAGGAGGCTCAGGGGAGACCTTCTCACTCGCTACAACTTCCTGAAAGGAGGGTGTAGGCAGGTGGGGATTGGTCTCTACTCCCAGGGAAGTTGTGAGAGGACATGAAGACATGGCCTCAAACTGCAGTAGAGGAGGTTTAGGCTGTAATCAGTAGGAAGGGGTTGTTAGACATTAGACTGGGCTAACCAGGCATGTGGTAGAGTCACCATTCCTGGAGGTGTTAAAGAAAAGCCTGGACATGTCACTTAATTCTGCGGTCTACTTGACTAAGTGGTGACAGTCAAAGGTTAGACTTGTTGGTCTCTGAGATCTTTTCCAGTCTAAATGATTCTGTGCTTCTGTGACTCTAGAGGTTCACTCAGGCTCACAAGAGCAGAGAGGCACAAGCTGAACATAGGAAATTCCAGGTATGAGAATACATTTTTTTCTCTGTGAGGCACAGTATACCCAGAAATACTGTGAGGTCTCTGTCACTGGACAGTCAGGATTCAGCTGGGCAAAATGGCCTAGAGCAATATGCTCTTGGTTTGTAGTTGATCCAGCTTTGAGAAGGAGGTAGGAGAAAATAACCTTTAGAGGTCCCCTGAAACCTAAATTTAAGATGCCATCTTGTATACTGACTTACTGAATGATTCTTCTGGGGATGCCTTCAGCTTTTACAAAAATCTGGCAAATATAACATAGCACTGAAATGGATTTATGGTTTGAAGGGGTTTAAGAGCATGATTGTCACTATCCTTGAAAAAATCCTGGTTTCTGGCTGATCTGAAGCAATATTTCATCAGTAATTTTCAAAGTGAATTAAGTTTTCAGGCAAGCATTGAAGTTTTATTGGCTTGTAGATGGAATTAGTATCATTTAGAAAGAGATGTGAGACACACTTCTTTGTCAAGAAGTACTTTTGAATCTTAAATGAGTATGAAAAAGTGCTATTAAGTAAAAGCTTTTCTGTGGTGACTGACTGTCTTTCGTTGTCTTTTTCGACATATCTCTTCCTTGGTGCTTCTTTTTTTTTTTTTTTTTTTTTTTTTTTTTTTTTTTTTTTTTTTTTTTAACTAGCTGTAGCTCTCTATTTGTGCTTCTTTTGGTTTCTATCTGGTCCATTTAAGAGAGCCCATCTCTACCTAGACTTTACAATGATGGGAAGATGGGAATAGCTTAACCCAAGTTCTGGATCTGCTGAAGAAGTCAGACTTCTCAGAAATCCAAAATAATTCAGAAGGCTACAAAATCCTGAGTGTTGTAATTTTTTAGAGATAATTTCATAGACTCAATGGGTAGTTCAAGATAAAATGGACGTTAAAGATCATCTCATTCCAAACCCCTACCATGGGCAGGGACATCTTCCACTAGATCAGGTTGCTCAGAGCTCCATCCAAAGTGGCCTGGAACACTTCCAGGGATGAGGCAGCCACAGCTGCCCTGGACAACCTGTGCCAGGGCCTCACCATCCTCACAGGGAAGAAATATGGGAGCATAAAGGTTTAACTTTGATTCAATCTTCACTGAATGAATGAAGTACAGAATTTAAACGTTTGAAATTACCTTGTGATTTTTCCCCCCTATGTGGTTCACCATAGAGACACAATGATACTTTACAAAAATGACAAAAATTAAATTCATGGGCCTTTTTTGCAGTTTTAAAGTCTTCTCTCTGTAACTGTAGCTGAGAATGTAAAATATGAGTAAGAAAAATTTATATTATTAATTGTGGAAGTAGAGAAATCTACGTCTCATACAGAAGAAGCTGCTTGTATTTTAGTCAACTATCTGTGCTAATAAAGATAACTTGTTCAAATAAAAATGCTCCTTTATTATGGATGGGATGCACCATAGGCCCAAAAGCTATTTCAACATGCTTTAACCTTGAAGATTGTGATGAGATGATTTAATAGGAATGAACTGATGAAATTTAACCTTTCCACTACAATATTGTTGGGTGTATATGACATAAAATAGAACATTTTAGTACAATGTTTCTCTGCTATAATGTAAGAAAAGTACATAAGTATATAGCAAATTTGTTTTTCATTAAAACAACAGATTGTATAATGGTGAAGTACATCATAATAGATTTTTTTTTCTTTATGCTTGAATAAATACAAATTAGATGATAACACTTTATTTTAATGATACACTGATTAATACTGAATTACAATAAAACCTTTATGAAAGTGCATATGACATTTCCATTAATAGCAATTGAATTTGTTATTATTACTGTTATTATAATGAACAGCAAATCAAATTACTTGTGATAGAACACTTAAATTATATCGCTGCTGCTTCAGGAAAAATATAATTTTAACTATCAAAACTTGCCCTAATCACACCCCAGGGGACCACTGTTGTATGAATTATTATGTTTAAATAACCAGAAATATTAAAACCAGAATGTTGTGCTATCATGATACCCTTTAATCCTTAATTTTAAGAAATCACATAATTTTATTAACACAATTCCATCATACTAATAGGTGAATGCACAGACTTATGACAAAGTCTATAAAACACTTCATTAAAACGTAACCTCTGAGTAATGATATATTTGACCAGTGAAAAATCTGTTTCAAAGACATTTCTACAATCATACATTTAATTCAGGTTATTGCAAATAGCAGCCAAAGTACGAGATAAAGTCAAAAATATGTTCTGCTCAGAATTAAAACTCAGCTGAACACTTTAAAAAGGTTTTGTATTAAAAATCTCTTTGAGGCATCTGAAGTGTACATTTCTAGTAATGAATACTTTAGTGCTCCCTGACCATAATCTGAATGCCCTTCACATGATTCATATCAGAAATTTTATCACACCTTATTTTTTTTTTTTTTTTTTTTCATTTCCTTTTCACAGGTAGGAGATTAATTCCATTTTCTAATCCAAATTCAATTCGAGCACTTGTATACATTCAGGATACATTTTCATTCCATCCATAACTCCACAGGCAAAGTACAAATGAAAAGGTTCTTTTTCAAATGTGCTTTTTAGGGAGAAAACCGAACTATATCTTGTAGCAGCATGTTCACATGTGTCACAATGCATGTGCTAAATTATTTGGTACATAAACATCTGGGCTGTTGTAGTCATTCCAGGAAAAGAGGAGCCAGTTTTGTGCTCAGAATTGGCTAGACACATTCGCTGCATAAACTATGATATTCTGCAAGTAGGGACTCATGCCCCAAATCTGATTTGAAAGATTTTACATCCTTAGAGGCTGTTTAAGGGCACTTTTTGGAGCACTTCTTTCAAACAGCACTTATCCACTTCTCTGAATGTGAAACTCAGACTAAACAAACAGGTGAATGACTGTCATTCATTTCAAATGCAAAAGAATCTCAAAAGCCCATTTCAAGAATTAGCCTGTGGGGAACACACAGCAGTTTGTCCTTTCACTGAAATGGATTTTTCTTTTTATAACTCACCCAGTAGGCACAGGTTTTGATTTTAAAATACTCTCTAAAAAATACCCCTGCAGACATTACTTGGACTAACTGCAATCATTTCAGATTCTGTGAAGCAGTGGGGAAATGTGCTCATCTCACCACTGTACAATCTGCAGAGACTTCATTTGGAAGGAGCCCTGTCAAGGCAGTTGTTTTCTTTCTTTAATAGCTGCACGAGGCAGAGACAAGCAAAGTCTGTTCAGCACTGACCCATAAAGACTGATTTGATGGGTCAGAGATCTTCAAGGAAGTAAGAGCTGAGCTGATCAGATCTCTAGTTAAACTTCCTACTGTTCAAGTATAAAGAGGACTGAATTATTTGCTTTAGTTTACTGACAGAACGCCTTTTTTTCCACTTTGATAAACATGCAAATTATTTTTGCTTGCCATTTTGAAGCTAAATTGAAAACTATTATAGAAAAACTAAAATAGAGTTCTCACATAGACCTCTGTAGAACAAACAACTAAAAATATGCCCATACATTCCTAAATCAAATAATAAGAACAACGCTTTATATTCATTTTCAGAAGAAACAACAACATAGTGTTTATCCCCAGTCCTTCAGAGAGAGGACTGTTGCATATTTATAGCACACTTCCAGATTACAATTAGCACTTGCTCAGTGGCTGAACGTGAGCTTGCAAGATTATGAAGTGAGGCAAATGAAAGTGAAATGTTTATAGGAAAAACATTCCTTTTAAATGTACAATTTTAAAGGATGCTTTAAGCAATTGTATACTTGCCTTGCTGCTGATTTCTGTCTCTTTAGGCCATTCTTTTCACACTCATTCCATTTATAAAAAAAGAATGTTTGTTTTGCACACCTTTCTGCCAGCTGTGGTAGTTTAGCAGTGAAAGATGCTTCTTAAGCCTTGAGAACTGTGCATTATTGCTGAGAGTTGTGAAGAACTCAAACTAGTTCCAGACATGGATGATTTTGCTATATACAATTTTTTTTTGTTATATTAAATATCTTCTGCCTCTTTATTAAACTTATGCATCAAAAGAATTATTGCCAGTAATATAGTCACATTATTTCCCCCCCACTGAAGGAGGTATATCCCAGGCTTCCATTAAAAAGTCTTTTATAATAGCAGATATACTTCCTTCTACAGGAATTTTAATTACTTGCAGAGCCAGTAACAGAATTTTACAGATGAATAAAAAAAAATGCATGTGGAAATCTGACATCAAAAGTAGAGGTTTATAAAACATTATGAGGCCAAATATAATGAACTATTTTCTCTATGTACCTCTGAAATTCATTATAAGTTTCAAACAGTACTGATCTGTTTTATTATTCACCAGTTGTAACCAATGAATTGAAACATTAAGATCAGACATTAAAATACATAAAGGTATGTATTTAAAGTATAGAATAGTCATTTTCAAACTTCTCCAATGTAGACTCTGAAAAGACAATTGTTGGGGGTTGGGTTGATTTCTTATAGAATTTTTTCCCAGAAGTTGCTAAGAAGCTAATGGCTGGGTGCTTTTCGGTACTTATGGGTGCTCGGGAACAAACAAAGGAAGCAGCTACACAGAGACATTGATTCCACTTCGCTGGGGGCAGTTTTTTCTGCTCTGGGGGGACGGCCAGGGCTGCTCGTCTCGGCGAGGCGGAGAGCTCTGACTTTTCCCTTCACCTCGGACTCCGTCGGACCACCGGTCTCTTCGTGTGTCCCCCCGGGATTTTGGGAACCCGTCTCCTCCCTGCCCTGCACCCACGGTTCCTTCAGTTCTGCTCGAGGTCTCCCCACGCTGTTTCTACAGCCCCTGCCAGCCGGGACACTCTTTTCCAACAGCTCCAGCCACTGTGAACCCTCGGAATTATCTCACCCTCCTAGAGCTGCTGCTAGCCTATTTGCTTGTGATGGTACTGAGGGGGGTGGGGGGGGTTACCAGAGGAAAAAACTGTGACTGATTTGTTGTTTTTCCCTTTTTCTCCTCTAGTTCTGTTTGTTGTCAATATTGTAGTTATTATTGTTAATTTACCTTGTTAGACTAACTAGTAAAGAACTGTTATTCCTACCCTCTTTATCGTTGCCTGAGACCTCCCCTTCAATTTTGGAATTATAACAAACCCCAAGGGAAGTTTCCTTTTTTTTTTTGGTTCCTAGCAGACACCCCTGTCTTTCCAAACCAAGACAACAGTTTAAAATACTCTGTGTAACATACATCAGTTTGTTTCCTTCATTCACTTTCATAAAACCATTAAAATTATCTTCTTAGCTATATAGCTTTTGAATAAAATAGATGTACAATTATCTATGAAAAATTCTACTGATTGTATCATAAAGAATTCTCCAAATAAACCACAAAAAGCAAATGTTAAGGAGATGAAGATATACTTGGATCAGCAGAAAGCAAGCATAGAAATAAATTGAGACTCTTTTGCAAGCCTCATAACCAAAATTAAAGGAAATACTTCAACATAAGGTTCACCTGTAATTGAAAGGCAAGATCAAATATACTTCTGCCATTCTGGACAGTTACTTCTTCAGCTTTGAATAACAGAATTTCTATAACCTTCCCCAAAGTACATTCCTGTGTTTTGGTACTGTAGAAAACTTGCACTAGTAATGTAAACAAGATAGCTCTAGATATGATGCCCACACAGGTTGAACTATCCAAAAGGATCTACTTGGTCTTTACCAAGGAAAGATTTTCTTTCCACCCTATTTTTACAACACTTTTATTATACATTTAATTATTAGTGCATGTTCTCTCTGTCTCCTTTTTAACCTGTCTTCCTCCGTCAGCTCTCTGCAGGTTTAATAAGGTTTTTTATTCCTTGGTGAACCCTGTTCATCTGGGTTACATGCTTCATGAGCTGTGGCAAATTCCTCTTGACAGAGTTCAGCCTGGTGCTGAATAGAATCCAACAGCATGTCACCAACCTCATGGACATCAATCCAGTCTACATATTCCAGAATGTGTTTCTCTTTATGGTAATTATGTGACACTGTTGATTCATGTTCAGTTTGTGTCCCATTAAATAACTTGGTTCTTTTCAGTACCAATGATGTCTAATCATCTGGTTCTTGTCTTGTATTTATGGCAGTTGATTATTTCTGCTGAGTGTGGAGCTTGTCATTTGTCCTATTGAAGTGCATTTTTGCTCTCCAAATTATTTCTTCAATTGGCTGTGATCATGTTAGATTCTAAGCCTGGCCTTTGTCATGCTTTTAAATATTCCCAGCCTGTTGACAATTGTAATTTTCATTCCCAGTCTTCACTTCTTATAATCAAAATTACAAAAAAACAATAAAAATAAAAATTTAAATCAGAACCAGTATAGAACTGCACTCAAAGAGATAATTTGACAGGGGAATAATAATCACTATTTAATGATAATTTTCTAATCAGTAGGACATTCAGTGGACATTGTGTCTTGACCATGTTTCCTTAGCATGTTACCTGAGAAAATGTTAGAGTATTGCCAAAGTATTTACAAATTCTATGCAACCCCAAGGTCAATTTTCCTGCTGTAAAAGCACTTATATTGCCTTCACAAGCATAGATCATAATAAATCCTTACTAGACTATATTGATCTGATTATCTTGTTGGTTATAGAACACTTGGATAGTTCTATCGTTTTTCTGCTAACAAAATTAAAGCTGACTGGACAATAATTTTCCTTTTTGTCCTTTTTTCCCTTTTCTCTGCACTCCACCTTTGATAGTGGGAATTAACTTTAAACTTCTGGCTTTGCCTGTTTTCTGTAAGCTCTCAAAGACAAGTGCAAATGGTTCTGGGATTACTCCAGCCAATCTCAGACTGTGATATAGTGAATTTCATCACACACAGCCAACTTGAAAACATACATCTTACCTACTCTTTAATACACTCAGCTTCTATTGAAAGAAAAATCTTAATCTGTGTCATTTCAATGTATTGTTTTAAGCATTTGATGACAATGAACTGGAAGCAAAAAAGCTTTAATCAGTTCTATCTCCTTGGGATCAACATCTGTCATCACTGAGCAGGAGAGGATGCCCTTTGTCTTTCTTTTAAAAGCCTTTCTTTTATTAATTATATAATTATAGACAATGCTTTTAATAAGACCTAATTTATGGTATTCATAGATACTGCAAACATAAATCTGTTTAATCTATAATTTTTGGTCATCTGGGCTCCCTTGGCAGTTAGGAGAAAAGGATAAATGTCTCTTCATAAGAAATGTGAGCAGAGCTGATTTTCTGTCTAGCTCTCATCAGACTTTTTCATCTCTGATAGCTAATATTAGGTAAGAGTTATCCAACAAAAATGATTTGTATTTCTTTCCACTTGTATACTTCTTTGGGCTTTGAGCAAACTGAATTTTGTCCTATAGGTTTGTGCTAATATGCTGTACCATAAACCTAGTATTTTAATTTTATGTGTGTCTAGTTCTTGAGGGAATTCAAATACTCATAAATAAGATTAAATAATTTCTTATTATTATTTGTTTTATTATGGCCTTATCATGATGATACTTTTTCTTAATATTGCCTCATTTCCTTCCTTCCTTCCTCCCTTCCTTCCTCCCTTCCGCACCTTCTTTCCTTCCTTCCTTCCTCTCTCCTTAATTCCTCCTAGTCTTTCTCCTTCCTTCCCTTCCTTTCCTCCTCCTTCACTTCTTTATTTTCTTCCTTATTCTAGGTCCTCCTTCTCAATCAGACTGTCCCAAACTCCTTTTCGCCATTATATTCACAAATATTTCCCAGATCCTGGTAATTGAAATTTCTAGCACCTTTGCCTATCTAATTGCTTTTGCAACAACTAAGTTCATAGTACATTCCTGGAATGTGTTCACTTTTTGTTTTGTTTTGTTTTGTTTTGTTTGTTTGTTTTTTCCTTTTTTTTGTTTGTTTGTTTGGGTTTTTTTGTTTTGTTTTTTTCTTTTCCTGGGAAAAAATTATTTCTCATTAGTTTCTGGGGAACCACAGATGGGCTGTACTTAGAACCCCAGAAGTGATCAGAGTTGCTCCAAGGCAATGTCACCCCAGAAAGTTTTCACAGTGTTGAAGGTTTTATTTCTGTGGGTTTTGATTGTCAGTTACAGAAAATCAACTACTGAAGTAAATGTTGAATATGAATACCTTAAAGCGGGTGAAACTACTTGGCTCCTGCTGTGGGGTCACTAGCAGACTGTTAGTACTGGATCTGTTTTGGATTCTTCTTCATTTCTGTTTTCTTTTGGTTGATACAATATTCCAAGTTAAAAGAAAATAAAAACAAAACAAAACAAACCCACAAACCAAACCAAAACAGCAAACTCTCCCAAACCAAGTACATTTTTAGAAAAAGAAATAGTATAGAGCAGGAGCTTGGAAGAGTTTTCAAGAATTTTCATGGCACAGAAGGTTAGTCAAATATAATTAGCTGTAATTTGTTCCCACATAAGTTGTGACATCGTTGCCTTGAGCTAAGTGGCACTAAGTGTGTGTTTCCCTACTCCTGAAATCTTTCAAAACAGAATCAAAGGAATTGATTCTAAACTGATATTTACAGGGTGAAATTACACAAAGGACAACTCAATGAACATGATGATCAAGGTACAAATAGTCTTCTGCTAGTTTAAGAGGAATCTTGGGACAGGAATTTTATACAATTAATTCAATGGTCACCACAAATATAGAGCACAAGTTCTGCAGGCCCCCAGCAACAATTGTGCAAGAGAACAAGCTCCCATTTATTGCTAAGTTAATAGGTATGAAAACAAGCATTCATCAAAAGTGATTAGAGGAATCTTCACACTGTTTAGTCAGCCTTTCGTGAGCTTATAAAACATCCTAAAGATATACTTAGAAAATAAATAGCTGATTAATTCTGAAACCACTTTTTAGAAAGAAAACAAAATTGCATTTTCTTCTATCAACTTCTTTACTGTAGGAACTGATGCACCAGATATTTGTTTCTGTAGTTTTTTTTTAAAAATCTTGTTTCTTCAGTTAGTTTGCTGCAATAGTATTCATAGGCAAAAATGAAGTTAGCTTGATCTTCACTAATTAAATAATCATATTTTTTAAAATTTTTATTTAAAAAAGAAAAAAACCCTTGAAAGTCAATCTTGGCTCAAAAACATGCTTTTACTGCTTTCCAAAATGCTACATGGATCCAAAGCTAGAAGAAGAAACAAACAAACAAATTAAAATATCAAGCATTGACTTTTGCCAGTTTTGGAATACAACTTAAATAAATGGCTAATCCAAACATTTTTAAGTAAAATCATCCATAAATCTCCCACATTTTTGAAATCTTTCCATCTTTATGGAGTACTTTTAAAAATTTTTCCCCCTTGCAGTAATATCAGATGTCAAAATTAATACATATTTCTGCAGATTTTTCTTGATGAGGATATGCATTTTTCAACAATCTAAATGTCATGGAAAACCTTTGGGCTAAATGAATTTCTCACATAAGTGTTTAGGAGGACCTCTTGTTCCCTGCCTGTCCCCCTTTGCTGTGCTTGTCCCAGGAGTTAATCTAGTTGTAACAAAAAAAGCCTCTGAAAAGATTTAAGTTCTTTTACCTGTACTACAGTGCTGGACAAATGAAAAGAAAAGCTATAATTTTTGTGGTGTTGCTTTTTTGTTAGTTGGGGTTTCTTTGGTTTGGGTTGGGTTTTTTGGTTGGTTGATTGGTTTGGTTTGATTTAGTTAGGTTTGTTTGGGTTTGTCTTGGTTTGGTGGGTTTTTTTTTGGATGAGACATGTTTCTGGGCTTTTTGTTGTTGTTGTTGCTTTGTTTTGTTTTGTTTTCCTTGTTTTTTTAAAATTAATGTTTCTAAATAATGTTTTTAAATAATGTTTAATGTTTCTCTTTTCTTCTCTTTCCTGAGAAATGCTGACCAGACTGATGCATGTTGTTTGACCCTGACTGGCTTTACTGACTGTGAAGCCCGTATGAATCCCTCTCTCTCTCTTTCTCTCTCTTCTTACATATATCTATATCTAT
>CM031857.1:12866194-12898660 GCA_018697195.1 Certhia americana | reverse complement strand
CTATATCTATATCTATATCTATATCTATAATTTGATCTTTAAGTGCCTGAGGGCAAGGAGCATGGGAGATTTGGTAAAAGGTGTGACTTTGAAAGTAACATTTTGCTCAATGAGATCAGAACTCCTGCTAATCCTGTTTGAAGTGGCTACTGCTCCCTATAGCAGTGGGGTGAAAGGATAATGCAGGGATGGTCAACTTCATCAGTGCCAGGATGTGAAAAACCTGACTACTACAGTGTGAACTCCTTCCTTGACATTTCTATTTGTCAGACTGTAACCTGTCAGTGTATTTATGTGTATATATTCTCTCAAGCAAACTACTCAGTAGCATTTTCATTTTTTCTTTTTTCTTTTGTATGTATCCCATTTTGTTTTTTTAGCAGCAATATACAAGACATCTTAAAAATAGTTGTTATTGCAGTGGCATTATCATTAGCCATCTGAAACCCACAAATATAGAGAGCTCTTCTGGGCCAAAAAGGGCTTCAGAGTTAATTGTTAACTAATCAGCTCTCTTCCAGGCAGAAGTGAAAAAAAGTTAGGTTTTTTTCACTTTAAACACTTATAAAAATATGCAGTCCCAAACTCCTTTACACAGGGAAAACCTTTCCTAAATGTTCTTTACCTTTATTACCACAGCAGTTTCCATTCTTTTGTTTCAAAATGGTTTTTAAACTGACTCCTTCAGAACGTTTTCAAAAATTTTCTTGACCCTTAGCTGGATGTCTCTGAACCATGAAGAAAGTTTTCAATGAAAAAGTTGTGATAACTGAGAAATATGATTGTACTGGAGCGGTGAAAGTAGAAAGAAAAAGAATGAAACTTAATGGATTTTAGGTATTGAACATTATTACACAATACCCTTTAGTCAAAACCAGCTATTTTGGATTAATGATGTTCTTAAATTTTCCTGTACAACACAGTCAGTCTCTGTTTAACATTGCTGAACTGTAAAACAGCTATTTCACAAAATCCATTTGCTTCTGACAACTTCATTTCTCTCTGTCCTGTTCTTTTTCTTTTTTAAAATAGAAAAGAGAAGGAATAGGTGATGGGAGGGAAAATATGAACATAGAGGGAAAAGGCAGAAATAAAAGAATGGACATATAATGAAGAAGGAAGCAGATGGAAAAGGAAAATTGCTGGGTTTTTATAAGACATTGTATGCAGTCATTTTATGCTTCTTTGGGCGAGCAAGGTAAAAGCAATAAGATATAGAAAGATTTTCCTACAAAGCTTTTAATGAGAGAATGATGCTTTGGGAATGGCTTTTAAAGTTTAATTACCAGCCCTTTCCCTAAGTGATCATGGTCAACATTAATATCAATAATATTTAGCAAACTAGTAGGAGAAAGCTGCTTCCACTTAACAACAACCATAGAAAAAAGGAGAAGAAAACAGGCAAACACAGCAGTCAACAAGCAGGCAAGCTCTTCCATTCTCTAGGATATAATTTATGTGAACTGCAATCTCATTTTTTCCAGATAAAAATTCAAGCTGTGGTTTATTTGCAAAGAAAATGGTTCTTCATTAAGGAACCAAATCTGAACAAGACAGAAAGCAGGGGCTGATGGTTGATTCAAATGTAAAAAAGAAAAAAAAAAAAAATTAAAATTGCTCTTCAATCAATTTTTTGTGTTGACTGGAAAACAGTTTGGATAGTGATCATATGAAGAAAATCTGATTAGTTTCTACACTGTCATTGAGGATGTACTGCTTGCCTCATATACAGGGAAATATTCTGGATACTAAAAAAAAAAAAAATATTTAAACATTATGTCACCAACAATATAATTCACAAAACAGTAGTTTGGAGGTAAATGTTGAACCTACAAATGCAGTATGGAAAATTAAAATTTATATTACAACAAAAGGCATGTGCTGCTTGAGGCTTCTAGTACAAGGTGATGTAACGATATAACAATATAATAGAATATAACTGGGAAGCAGAATGAATGCCTTTGTTATTTTTTATTTTATTATTACTATTCTTTTAGCATTACCTCTAGTGATGACAGTGACTTCCTTCAGTGGAAATGAAGGGATCTGAGGTTGAGATCAAAGTGATTATAAATACACAAGGATAAATAGAAGCAAAACAGAAAGGACAGAATCAGAGAGTGTTACAAAACGAAAGAGAGAATCAAAATAATATAGAGAAAGAAAGATATGACACCAGGTACTTGACTTCAAAGTCCTGCAGGCAATTTCATACTAACATGCTTTTTTCCATTCTAATGTCTGAGTTTATAAATGTCTGCAAGGGTTCAAATTTCCATAAAATTCCCTCCCCAGTCAGAAATTAGCTTTTAAATTCATGTTTTCTGCATGCTAAAAATCTCCTACAAAGCTGAAATGAAATGTCTTGCTGCTAGCAACTGAATAGATTCTCTTTCATACAGACTTATGCCTCACTGCTCTCACTTTCCATGTTTTCTTACTTTTGCTTGCTTAGATATTTGGCAATAAGAAAATATTCTGTTTAGTTTATTAAAATAAGGCCAGAAAGAAGGTCTAAAATAGCTATTTTGTTTCTAAGCTATCAGAAAATAACCAGTGGCTTGCTCTGATCCCTTTTGACTCCATTTATTTGAAACTTTGCAGTACCCCAACAACCTAATGTCTGTAGCGAAGGAATAAAAGATGAACAGAACTCTCTGTGGGGAAGCTTTGCGTAAGGTAGTGATGGAAAACCAAGGCAAGATCATGAAGCATAGACCTTCCCTTTTAACAGCAAGCCAGAGAAAGTGAATCAAGAGCTCTCCAGAATTCAATTCTCTCACCTGAGCGAGCAGACAGCTGCTGCCACACCGTGCTGAACTGGCAAGCACTTTCTTAATTACTCAGCCCTTCCAGAAGGCAACACTTCAGTGGTGATGAAGAGGCACAATTTCCAGAGTTTCAGTGGGAATTGTTTTCAGCTCCTCAGATGATTTATCAGAAGTGTTCTACTAACATTATACTGTATATAAGGGACATTTCCCTGTCCAAAGGCAAGTTAAACGGTTAAAAATCAACTTTTCCACTTTCATCTCACTGTTGTTATAAATATTTCTTCTTAGAAAGGTATGAAGCACATACAATAATGTATTTTGGTAGTCTTTTTGCAGATTTCTGTTTGATAAACTTAAATCCTCCAAACGGTAGGTAGATTTATCTTGATTACTTTGTACAGAAAAATGCCTGAAGGCTTTAAGCTCCTTGAAGGTCATGGGGTGGGAAGTGGGGTAAATATCCACTGCTTCAGTATGCCATCTTAAAGGATGGTTTTATTCAGGTTTAGATAGTTTTGTGTGCAGAAATAAGTCATTCTTTGTCACAATTAAGCAATCCTCTTAATGTAGAACTTAAGGAGGAATGATAAGACACCATCTCTTTCCCTTACACTCAGTAGATATCTGTTTTCAACTCCTTGTTTTTTTTGTTTTGTTTTTTTTTTTTTTTTCTTCCTTGAGGATGTTTAGGAATTTCAAGTATTTGTAATGTTCTGTATTTAGGCATCATCATTCATACACAATGATTTATTTTCTTTACTGAGGCCTGTAAATCTTTTTGTAAAAACAAGTCAAAAAAAAAAAAAAAAAAAAACAAAAAAAACCCTGAACTAAAATAAGAATACTTATTTTAGTTCATGTTTTTTTTTTTTTTTTTTTTTTTTTTTTTTTTTAATGCTGTGAAAGAGAAAGTGCTGGAATAAGTGCCTACTTATTACATATTAAACACACTCTTTTCTTACCTGCAATACTATGCCATAATATAAGCCAGTTTGTTAACCAAGTAGTCCATTATTTTTGAATCTCCAAGTTGCTGAAAAAAAAGAAATTTTTCCTCTGTAAAAATGGATGCCTTTATGTTCCTCTTATACAAAGAATTCCTTACAACTTGACTTTAGGACAACTGATGGGAATAAAAATTCTGCATTTCCTGAAATTCAGTGAAAATTCTTGGAGGGGAGGGAGGGAGGAGGGCCTTTTTTGCTTTGTTTTTTTTATTGTTTTCATTTTCTTGTGTAGAATCAAAATCTAGTCATGTTCAAAGGTAATTTCCAAAATATATATCATTTGTTTAATTTTATAATTTATTTCCATTAATCATTTAGATAAGAGAAATACAGACATGCACTTTTTTTCTCTAAAGAATTCAGCAGCAATTTTCATTCTTCTTTTCCTTCAATATAATATGCTCATGAGTAGTAAATTTTAATTTCCAATTGGCCGTGACTGCATATCATCAACTATTAGTTACTTCTATGCTTTTAACTTTTGAAATGGAAGGAAGCCAGTGTCCAAGGACTTCTGTGAGTCATGTGTTAATTACCCATATGAAAAATTTCCTATAACCATGTGCATAATTTAGTGTTGGTTTTATAGTAAGAGAACTGTAGGACTACCACACATTGTTTCACCTTGTGAAACAAAGCAAACTGTGTAGATGCAGAATTAAATAATCTGAATTTTTTTGTCTCCCTTTACTGATACGAAAGTGCCTGCTAAGACTGAATGAAAGATTTTGGTGTGTTACATCACTTTGAATTAAGATTTAGGTATTGCTTAGATAAATAGCCTCCTGTCTTTTGAATACTGAGAATAAAGTTGGTAATGAAAACAAAAGACAAAAGTAGAACAAGTTTGCAGAAACAAAACTTAGAATATTTTCCCAATATTGATTAAAAAATATTAGTTAACCAAAGAAAAAAGGATGTTGATGAATAGCCTAATTCATTTTATGCGACCTGTTTTTAGGCTCAGTATTCTGATTTCAGTTTTTCTCACTCAGTTTTGTTCTTTCATCTGTGTGGATATTGCTTAGTAGAAACAAATGTGTTTATAGTGAAATCATACCTATCCTCATACCTATCCCTTTCTCTGTTCTCTAACATGAAATGATTGCTCAAATATTTTCATGCTCTGCCTGAAGACTATGTATCCCACTTATTTGCTCCAAAAATGAGTCCCTCTCAGCCTCTTCATTTATTTTCATTTCTTTCTTTCATTCATTGTCTGTGGTCCTGATATATTTTATATTTCATTTTTATGCTACAGCAACATCAGTAAATCAATGGCTCATTTCTACTCTGAAGATTTTCTATTTTCTAACATAAGAAAGATAAGATACTGTAGCCACTTGTCACGTAGATATCTTAGAATAACTTCAGTTTGTAAGCAAATGAACGAAGTACATTACCATACCATTTTTCCTTTTCCGTACCACTTAAATTTGAAATGCAAATTTGCACAGTCCATTTTAAAATGCACTACAATAAAGCACTGGTATTTGTTGAGGATTTTAAAACTACATATATATATATATATATGGACACATTTGAGCCATCTTCAACCAAGAAGAAAGAATAAATATTACAGAATTTTATAAATGGATTTTTCTTTTGTTAAAAGACCTTGAGGATAATAACAGGACCACAGTTAAAGGGGTACAGTACTGGTGGACAAGGTAAGACCAGCTGATACTCTCTACCTGGACTTGTGAAACACACGTGACATTTTCTTGCAAAATATCCTTGTCTCTGAATTAGAGAGACATGGATTTCATGGATGGACCACTCAGAGGACAAAGAGCTGGCTGGAGAGTTCCAGTCAATGGCTCAGTGTCCAAGTGGACACCAGTGATTGGTGACATTCCTAAGGGATTGATATTGGGACTGGTAATGTTTAAAATCTTTATCAGCAACAGGGAAATGTGTGGTGCAGTCAACATGCTGGAAAGAAGGGATGGCATCCAGAGGAAGCTAGAAAATCTTGAGAGGTGGGGCTGTGTAAACTTCAAGATGTTTAACAAATTAAAGAGTGTGCTACTTCAGAAGTCAATCCCAAGCAAAAACACAGGCTGGTCAGAGAATGTTGAAATAATGTTACAGATCATATTTTGCTGAAAAAAATATTCCTTACTTGAGTACAGGGTGACATGTAAATGCAACTAGTTTATGATTTTCAGTATATAAAAAATGGTCTGGATTTCCAGCTACCTTGTTTACACAAGAATAGGTTTGTAGCATCTTTTTAATTTGGGGTCCTCAAATTCATCTTATGTTCTCTTGAAAAACCTGAATCTTAAAGAAAACCCACTCGAAACAACACTGCCCTCAGAAAAACAAACAGTTTAAAAGACAATCATTTTGTTGTGGCTGGAGGTTTGGATATTAAAGCTGCAGGTTTTGGTGAGAATAGGAACCAAACCCTAGACTATATTGGAACCGAGTTTTATATAATGGGAGTCACAGCTGCTGCATCTACACATCACCTCTGCAGATATGATGTAGCTGTGGTTCTGAGGCCAAGTATCAGCAGGGTGCAGAGCTCAATACTCTGCTAGCAGGGCTATAGAGATAAAAACATCCTAAATACATCTGTCTATTGGTTTATGGGGCAGGGAAAAGGGCATGAATGAACCTGAAACAAGTAGTAAAGACACGGCTTAAATCTATGGTCCCCAACGGATAGGTTCTGACTAACAACCTGAAGTTGTAAAATAAAAGTTTGCAATGTCTAAATGTTTGAGGAAATTGATGTTTGATAGTGCAGTTGATGACTCATCATCCATCTCTATCAGAAACTTAAACAGTACACAATAGCTGATGACTTCAGTGATTGGAAAAAGATTTAAATGTGAATGACTGTAATGTGGGCTGAAACCTAAATACTGCCATGGCCTAGGAGTACTTTCTGCTTAAATCAACTAATAAAAAAGTTGTTGAGTTAACAGAAATTCTACAATAATCACTTAGATAACAGAAATACAGACATGCACCTACCCTCAATGCCTTTTGTGAATGCAGAATCAAAAAAAATTCCTTAAATGTGCTACATAATGAAGTATTGTTGAAGTGAAGACTGACACATTAAGTAATGGCTTTTTGTGTAACAATAAAATGATCTGATGCAGATGTAGGCGGTTGCTTAGGTTGCTTCTTGGGCAGCTTTGAGTTAGGCACATGCACTGTATATTGGGTTTTCTGCAATTAAAATTGCCAAAGAACCACAATGGCATGATAACACCTCTTCAGCAAGCTTCAAGTTAAAGAAGATGCAACAAGGTGAGGAGCACTTACAATGAGGCTTTTTACTACATAAAAAACATAACTTCCTTCATTAGTTACTCAAGGCCAAATGCTGCATAAAGGGAAATAGGTATCGAGAAAGATATTAACATGATAGCTTTCATGCTGAAAAAGAAAATAATGTCAAACTTCTGACACAGTTTTCTTATAAAATCTTAGAGTAAATGGATAATGCTAGAAAAATCTTGCCATATATTGTCTAACTTTGAAGAAAAAATCAATTTAGTATTTCATTTTCTCTTCAGAGGCAAAAATTACTTCAAAAGGAATTTAATGCAGGAAATTTTTGCTCTTAGTAATTACATAGCAAGTTTATCTCAAAGGCTAAAGCTGCAGAAAATCTCAGTGAAGTACTAATTTCCCAGGGCTTATTATGGCAAACATAATACATATATAATACAGTACATAATGCAAAGACAGAATCCAAACTTGTTGTGTATCACATGTGATTCTATTCTTCATAGCTATTTATAATTTGGTATTGGAACTGGAGCTGCATACATTGCTTAAAACATGGAAATATTTGCCTAAGTAACATAACATAGAAAGCTTAAGCTGTATCTGCCTTAGCTCACTGTAGCCAAACCAGTTGTTTAGAAGGCATTTTACAGCCAATAAAGTGAATTCCTGATATTTACTTTCAAATAAATAACATAGTCATGGGAGCTGGCATTAAGGAAAGTCATGAAAATATTATCAAAAGGAAATCTTGAACTTCTATTTTGTGATTTGTGTTTTCTTCTTCAAGGGTAGAGGATATTGGACTTACCTGTTTGCTTTCTAAGATGAAGTAGCTGTGGGTGAGGGGAGGACAGCCTGTCTTTACTTAAGCAGATCTTTCACGTGGTCTCTTAGAGCATCATCATTGTGAGCAGTGTGGCCCATTGTGCTCTAGACAGGTGATAGTCTAGATGGATGTGAAACAAGTTGGGTCCTTTAGTCAGTCTCAAAGAATAATGCTTAGTGATTCCTCTGGCTCAAGGCCAGAGGAACACGTGGAGTTTCCTCAGTATATACAGTAGAAACTATCCTATTTAACACCTGTATCAGTGACTTAGAGAAGAAAACGGTGTACACTCTCATTTGCTTCAATGAATGATTTTTCTTCTTTGCACAGACCACTGTCCAGTTCAGGCCCCCTCACTGCAAGAGAGAAACTGGCAAACTGGAGCAAGTTCAGTGGAGAGCCACCAAACTGGTCAGAGGTTAAGGAATGTGCCATGCAATAAGAGGCTGCAGGACATGAGCTTGTTCAACCTGAATGAGATGCAGTTTAGGGAGACATAATAGCTGCCTGTGGGGCGGCCATTGAGAAGACAGAGTCAGAGTCATCACCAAAGTCTTCACTGAGTAATGTGTCATGCTGACCTGAGACAACTGGCATGTACTGAGAAAAAGATATTCCATCACAAAAAAATGCCCTTTTCCTTTTCAAAACAGTCAATCAGAGAAGCAGGTTGTTAGAGAGGCTGTGCAGTCTCCATCCTTGGAAGTTTTAAGAACCATCTGAACATAGCCCTGAATGACTTGGCTTGATCCCTGACCCAGCTCTTTGTGCAGAGGCTGGGCAAGTTTACCTCTTGGGCTTCCTTCCAACTTGAATTCAGTGATTGTCTATTAGCAAAGAAAATTTTTCTAAACACCTGCACAGCTGGTTCAAGAGTGCCTAAAGCCTATGCAAATGATGCTCAGCAACAGTCAAAACATCAGTGTGCTACCAACACTGTTCTAGCCACAAGTCTAAATCACAGCATGATACAGGAGCCTTTAAAAAAAAAAAAAAAAAAAAAAAATCATCATCCCAGCCAGACTCAGCACAAATACCTTCAAGAAATCACAGCAAAATGCTGAGGCAACCTATAATCTTAGTGTGTATAATAATTATGATCATCCCTGGGCGCTGTGTGTTATAAGTTCCTTGTCTAACATATCACTATTATTTCCACTTCATAAAGTCTTATGCAGTGTTTAGGTGTCCTAGAAGTTCATGTGAAAACTTTTGCCACATAATAGAATTCTTAAAGTCTGGAAGTAAGTCATGTATAAAGTAAGGTATGGAAGTCAATCATATTAAGAAAGAGCTGTAGTTTCACAGCTTAAGAATTACTGCCTTTGATTTCTTGATTTCTGACTTTAAAAAAAAAGTCTGTACTCACAAATTAAAAGAAATCTCTGATTTCTACCTCTGAATCATTATCAGTGGAACGAAATGTAAAACTATTGTCTTCATATATTGCCTTAAAAAAAAAAAAAAAAAAAAAAAAAAGCTAGAGTAGCTGTTTTCCTTACCTTTCTATCTACTATATTCTCTGATTAAATCACCAGACATACAAATCAAGATTACTCATGAAACCTGCCAATAAAACCAGTAACTGGACTGAAGTGGAATTTTACACAGATCAAGCTGCTATAGGCAAACATAATAAAAGCCATAAAATCTTGTAGCACTGAGTAACATATACATTACTGCAGTGGGTAGGATGATTTCTTGCCCAGAAGCATTTCTGTTTTGCAAGGAAAATAGAGTAAGGATTTGCTCTGGTGGCTGATTTATGAGGGGAAATAAAAAGGTAAAAGTATCAGGGATCCTGAAAAAGAGTTTGGCTGGTGGAATCATATGCTGCCCTCCCTAAGACAGAAACAGGGCAGCCACCAGAAAACCTGTATCAAGGAGATCCACTATCATCCTCCCACCAGGCAGAAGGTGGAAGCTTATAGGAATAGAGTGAACAAAGTCAAGTGCATGCTCAGGGCAGCAGGTGAACCCTCTTCTTGCCCACCTCACCTTCCCAGCTGCATCTGTACTATGGGGATGGGGATCTGGATGGGGAAGGCTAATGGATGGATGATATTTATGACAGTGCCTCTGCACCAGAGTTATTGCCAAAGTCAGAAAAGTCCACTCCTTGCATCACAGCTGCCCCCATAGGCAAGAAAAAACAGGTTAAAGTTATATTTAACTTTATGAATGTTATAAAGTCTCTCTTCTGAGGGGAACAGAATATTCAGATCTCGGGTTTATAAAATATTTTTTTTGTGTGTGTCTCTGCTGACTGGCTGTTTACCGCTAACCAAGATTGTAAAGTTTTGTTTTCCCCAGCCAGAGGTCTTGAAAAACTGGTCGTGAGGCTTTTCTTCTTATGTTTTATTCATAGTTTATTATTTCTTACCATTACATTCTGTTCCTGACCTGCAGAACTTTTCATTGCAGGTCAGTTCAAGGCACAAAACCCCAAACACCAAATACCAACTACTGAATGCTCCATGCCCTAACTACTACTAACTGCTAAAATGCTTAATGCTCCCACCCTCAGGGTGGCATGGATATTTATACTACAATCCACGTAATTAGTACTTATAATACTTCTCCAATAACTATTATCTTTGTTAGAAGGTTAGACTCTGTTCTAAACCAACTATAACATGCCACTTCACTGCAGAACATGGAGGCAGACGAGGAAGAAGAAACCCAAAAGCCATGTGCTTCCTCCATCTTGTCTTCACCTGCTTACCATCCTAAAACCCCATATATCTAAAATTCTCACCCTGTGATAAAACTACACACTATTCTATTATCTAATACACATTCTAGAAAACTCTGCTTCATTCCAGAGCTTAAAAGCCGTTTTTCCATGAACAAAGGTTAAAAACACTGTCAGAGATTCTAAAACCTCTTAAACATGCAAAGAAATACTTCTCATAATTCCATGTTCCAACATCCAGACAGATATTTCTGTTTTTTTCTGCCTGCTGGAGCCAGGGCTAAGGACATCTTTGGGAAACTCCCTAACCTAGCACAGGCTTGAACTATTACTCATCACCACTCTTCCACGTGGGTAGTATTGAAACTGCAGTATGTAGTCAAGTGTGATCAAACAGAACATCAGGTCCTTGGGATGACTGGTAAGGGAATCTGGAGCACAGGTGATTTTTTTCTCTATCTTCCAGCTGCAGACAGTGACACTGGAAGGCACATATGGACCCAGTCTATTAATGTATGGTCCCATGGCTGGTGTTACCACCACAATTTTTAGGTTTTAATAATGGCACAGTCTACAAGGCATCAGGTCTTCTGGTGTCAGATAGGATTCACCTTTCTGAAAGAGGGAAGAGAATATCTGGCCACAAGTTGGTAGAGTTCATTGACAGAGTTTTAAACTAGACTTGAGGGGTGAGGGGATATCAGGCTTGTCCATGACCAAGGCATCAGATAGGGGAGTTGGACTATATGATCTTTGGAGGAACCTCCTAAACCATATTATTCTGTTCTTCTCTGGAGAAGGAGTCGGTTTTTTTGGTTATTCTAATAAATGGGAATGTTTTGGTTTAGGGCAAATTTGGGAGAAAACTTCTAAACAGGTCCTTCTAGAAAGCAGATTTAAGCAGGCCCTCTCCTAACTGGTTTGGGAAAAGATTTCTTTGGAGAAAAGTGGAAAAAACCTATTTATTTAACAAGCAAAGTATTCACAAGCATAAAAAAAAAAATATTAAACAATAAAATTTCTTGTTGCTCTGAAGAGATGGCAAATTTAGAGCTCATTTCATGGGGTATAGCTGGGCTCACTCAGTCTCTTAACAGTCCCTCTGGCACTGGAAAATGCAGCGTCCCAGGCCCCAGGTGTGAGCTCCAGGTGTTCTTCTGGGTTTTCAGTTCAGAGAAGGTTTGAACAGTTCCAAGAAAAAGAAGAAAACACATTCCAGGGAAGTTTTCTCCTTCACTTAGCTAAAAAAAAAAAAAAATGTAAAAAGCAAAGGAGAGCTCTCTCCTGCTGTCCGTGCTGCAGACAACATGCACTGAGAGAGGGAAAAATGTGGGGGAGCAAGTGCAGTGTCTGAAAAGAACTGCACGCTTCTTCTTGGAACCAGTCTTAATGGTGCAGGACTTAATATCCAGCATAAACAGACCAGACGACTGGTGATACAAGCATCATAAAGTCATCCTAGGACATTCAGTGATATCAAGGCCTCAAGCAGTAGATGAAGATCATTTAAGTTTTATAAAACTAAAAGTCATAGTTAGAAATGTACTTTTGATTGAAATAGATCAAATGACCGTAGATGACCATTTAATGCCTGAAAAACAGCCTGCATAAAGAAGATCTAATATACTTCCTTTATGGTTAAATGATATTATACCTTTAATTGTTTCACCTTATTATTCTGAAACATTTTTGTGATGCTATTTTTTCTACTGTTTTAGGTTCTACCTTACAGAATCTAAATGGTAATATAAAGTCAAGAATGATTCACATACAAATCAGATCATAATAGAATCCATTTTTGATTGGTATTGTTTTTATTTTTTAGTTTTAGTTTTCTGGGATGGTTTTGTGTGTTTTTTAGTGTCATATGTTTGGGGTTTTTTTCCTACTTTTTTTTTTTTTTTTCTTTTCACTGTTAAGGAAAATGTACCAGTTTTATAACAGCTGACATTTTTTGGTTACTGTTTTCTGCATATTTCAGAATAAAATTGTCAATCTGCACAGTGTGGTTTGCACATTGCCAGATTCTTACCAAAGAAAGATTACTGCAATATGGACATGGATATATAAATGGAATATGGTGTTATTCTCTTATTTGGAACTTCTTTGCATGCTCTTCCTTAAACTGAGCTCTGAGGAGCTCACCATTCTGGTGCTAGTCTAACCTTCAGTATAAACAAGAGAGCCTTGATTCCACAGTGAGTACTTCTGACAGTTCAGAGATTTTCAGACTATCTACTGTGCCTTTCTTTATACTTCACAGAGGATGTAATCTGCTTTTAGAGAAAAAGCCTTAGCAGACTCTAAATTGACCATCCAACCACTGTGATATGGTTTTTTACAGCATGAAAAGAGATATAGGTTTTAATCCTCAATCCACTCTATTTTGCAGTGAGAATTTGATAGCTAGTTACATTTCATTTCACCTTATAAGATCACTTACTATTTGAAAATCTGGCTCTTAATGTCCTGAATAGAATCCCACCAAATTATGGGCAGTTTTCACAAAATAACAATACAAAATAAGTAGTGAAAAACTGAGGTGATGTGATGGCTGCATTGAAGGCTGGAAGCCTGAAGTACCTGTGTCATTTATTTTCTTACTCAAATGGTAAGGTTAATCTCTGACCCTGCAAAGTGGTCCATCTGGCTGGAAGGCACTGTGCCCTTGCAGAGTCCAGCTGAAATCAATGGGTTCTTCATGCCAGGAGCAGTTTGGAGGGCAGGGATAATTCTACCAATTAATAACTGGCTTCCATTGCACAAACATCTGTGTCAGGCTTTCCTGAAGAAGTCCAACACAGCTCCATTATTGTTTTATAGTTAAAAACCCTTTTTATCCAGCTGTAACCATTTGCACAAGCCTCAGAGTAGCACTTTCTGCGCATATCTGCAGAACACAATGCTGAGAACTTCTCCAAAATGCTTGGCATACGCATAAAGCATATGGCACAGTTCTGTAATTGTCTTATGTAGCAGAAAGCTTGGAAATTTTCAAAGATCAATAATTAGGGAAGGGAATAACTGAAACACTGCACACTATTAACAGTCAAATTCTGTGCTACCAGAAAACAAACTGTACTATTAAGAGAAATGAATGTCAATGTCATGTAACAGGAGAGATAAAAAAATCTTGGGCAATTAATTTTGAGATAACTGGTTTTTCCTACTTTAAGAAATGAAATCTATATCATTTTATTCATATCTCCATTTCCCAGCATAGTGATTTCAGGTTAAGTTTTCTCGTGCAAGAAAATTACAATCTGTAGAAAATTCCTATATTGAAACATGTTATTAAGAATGAACATTATTTGTGTTACTGAAAATGCTTTATAAATCCAGGAGAATTTGGAAAAAACATTATTTATTAATATTTAGAATGAATACATGGGCTACACTAGTGGGAGTTGATGGTGCTTGTCACCTGTGATTGTGATTGTGTTGTCACCCAGTAGCCTCAGGGTGGATCAGCTGAGATGAACAGAGTGCAGACCCCCTGAGCCTTCACCTCAAGTGACTCTTACTGTTCATACCCACCTGTATGTTTATGAAATATACAAAATTCAGTCTCTTCCCTGCCCCATCCCCTTTTTAGCTTTTTTTTTTTTTTAAATTTATTTTGTCTTTGGAGAAGACAGTATAATTGAAATTTATTTTTGCTTTATTATAAAAACCAAGTAGCGACATAACTTTTCATTGAAAAGAACCTCTGGGACTGCAGCATCAGAAGAAAGGAACAGCTTCATCAACAAGTGCTGACATGAGAGGCACTGCTTTGCATGAGAATAAAGCCATGGTATCAGAAAACCAATTAAATGGCACCTCTGCTCCATGCTGATCGCCGAAAAAAATTATGCAGACCTTCTCGATGGGCTCTGTGTGGGGCATAAAGGGTTCCATGCAATCTACCATCACTGACAATAAGGAGGTGGAGAAGAAAGGTGCAAAACCAGCAAAGAACAGAGCTTTTGTTCTCACCATGATAAAAGACATAGAGTTCTTACACATAAGTATCAGCTCTTGCTAAAAGTACAGTCTGACAGTACTGTGGCATCAAGGTGATAAAATGCAGGTCAGTAATGAACAGGGAACACCCAAAACCCAGTGACTTGCTGATAATATGATAGATAATATCTGCTACAGAGAAGTAGAGTGATGCACAAGATGTGGGGGGAGTCCTGGTATTACGTATGTGTGCTATACTGACTACTACCACTAAGAAAAAAAATTATTGCAATCACACAAGTTAATTCTATGTAAATGTTGTCTCCCCAGAATTTAGGAAAGCAATTCAAATGCTAAACTGTGTGACAGTTAATGTAATGCCACAGGATGTACTTGGATCTTGAATTCCTGTGAGTAGTTTTGTTTTTCATGTCCCCATGAAGTGTGTGGTGGTCCTGTGGATCGAATGATGTCAGAGCTGGCCTAAAACATCCTCCCTGCTTGCTGCAATTAACACAGCAGCTCCTGCCTGAAAAGGAATGGACACCTTCTTGGAGGCTACAGGAACACACAGTACAGCCATATTTTGCCCTCTTCATTTGTAAAAGCCCTTTATGACTGTAACAAAGAACAAAGCAGTTATCTAGAGCATTTATAGGTATCTTAATTATATATTACATTATATTGCCAAAAAAGCTGTCCAGATTCTAAGTGTAACATTATGAGTAAGAGAATTTATGAATGGAAGATCTCATCTGCTTTCAGATCCAGGAGCACAAACTTAACATATTATTATTTAATAATAAATGTGATTCCTGTTTATTAACATGCAAGCATAAGTTACTTTTTCTGTCTAGAAGTCATTTCAAGATGAATATTTTCTATTACAATTCAAATTGACCTCATGAAATGGTTTCTGTAATGCTTTCTTTCAAGATTGTAATGACAGCATAACTACATATTGACTAAAAGCAATTTGCTGCTATTTAGGCATAAATTGCAAATTATAGTTGTTTGATAAGTCAAGAAATTGCTTCTCCAATCATATTTCTTCAGACAAGATATATAATAAAATCTTTAAACTCTACACCCATTTTTACCTTCAGTTCTAAACATTTTTTCCACTATGTTGTCTCTCAATTTTGACTGAAGAAAGTGGTCCAAACCTTCCAAATTCTCAGCATGTTTACTCTCAGAAGCTTTTTCACATGTAAGAGATCATATTCAGTAGTGGTAATCTTGACTCCATGTAATTGCAATCAGCAGAAGTGGGCTTGGCACTGAAATTTGCAATATTCAATCTTAAACATTTTTTTCAGAACTCCTGCTTTATTACTCCTTTCTCTCTATACTCCACAACTCCGTTCTGTGGATTTTGCAAGTTGGTAATTGTCTGTTCTACTAATTTCCACAAGATCTCATTCCAACCCTATCTTGTCCTATTCAAGCACTCTTTCTGTTTTTAATGGATTTAAACTATACAGATGAAATCATTTGAACTTTACAAAACGCTAGACTTGTGTCATCACATTTGTTTTATTTTAAAATAATTTTTAAATTTGTTTTAATAATTTTAAAATATGAGGGAGTTTCAAGTAAGTATTGCAGAGAGGGGAATTTCAGGTTAAATTAAAACTTTGACAGAAAATTTTTTATCATTTTTATCATCTTAGAAACAGAAACAGTGTTTTATATGACTAAACTTAGGAAAAAAAAATCATTTGATATACCGAATCCACAAGGAAGCAGCAGTAAGTGACACTGTAGAATCAACTAATGACATGCTTCTTCCTGAGTCAATATTGTCTCAGTGTATTAGCATGGAGTTGGAAGAATTCTGCTGCTAGGATAGCATAGAAAATAAGGGTGTAATTAATTGCTAATCTGAACAAAGTAAACTACTAAATGCAGACAAATAGAGGCCAGATTTCAACCAAAGCTAAAGATTTGACATTTCTTCTCTATTTAAATTCATTTCACAGATTAGCAACTTTAAGTCATTGCAAAGTCTAGCTCGCATCATTAGATGTCTTAACCCAAAATTTCAGTAGTAACATGAGGGCACGTTCTAAAGCAAAGCCATATCACGTATCACTGATACCAGGGTCCATTAACTGTGCAGGAATGAGTGTAGCTACACCTCAGCTAAAGTTTAATATATTCATATTTATTTATTTATTATTTCATTAATGTTTAATATATTTCTCTGTCTTTACCCTCTTTCAGGTGGAGCCATGTATGAGTGCTAACAAACACATACACATTTTCTGTGTATTGAAAAGAAACATGATTAATTGCAGGGACTGATTGTTTATCATTATGATTATATTATATAGCATATAAAAACACCTGTGAGTTCTTTGTGTAAAAATATAAATATTGTTAACAGAAAAACATTCTTTGCTGTAAAGCATTTACTTCTTCTTGTAGTTGTCAAAAGGGATTATCTATACCTGTTAAACACCAAACAGAAAACCTGTAACATTGCATAAAAATGTGATTTCTAACAATGCTTTGATAAAATAAACAAATAGATATTTCACCTCCTCACAAACTAAAACATAAATTTAATTTACCTCCTTCCAGGTTAACATATATATTCTGTAATGTAATTATGGCACAATTCCTGCCTGGAAAGGACTGATATAAATTCAGCATTCAATATTGTATTTGTGGTAGAGTCAGCTATTATATGATAAATTCATATAGTAGGCTCCCAACATTAACAGTAGTAATGAACGTTCCAAAAATGTCATTATATCCATTTATAACGCACTTTTCCAGTGACATCTTCCATAATTAATAAAAGGTTTTGCAGTTCCAATATGATACTCAGTGTTTAATCCTGTACATGCCAAGTCATTGTTTACACTGCAGATACTTGTACACCATGTAGAAAGAGGGGAATTTTTTCCTTCATCTCTTGAAACATGTAGAAAAAGAACAATATTCTTATTGATTAAAATACAAAATGATGGATGGTATAAACATATAGTTAGTTTGATGTTAGGCAACTAGAAACCAAATCCTTCTCATATTGCCATATCTCTTGAAACAAGTTTATAGTCAGTTTTACAAACCAGTTTTCTCAACTCATTACCTTTCTTTTTTAGATTGTTTTAACCAGACAGACCTTAACAATCTGGTGAAAGTAAGGAAAATATGTAATTGGATTGTACACGTTTTAGCACCACCACTCTCTCAAACAAAAGGTGGAATCCAGCTGTTAATAAAGGGCTCTGACAGAGATTAATATTTGAAAGGAAAAACAAAGGCCATGAGGCAAGCAGCTGAGTGCTGTCTGGTGTCCATTGCTGAGAAATTCAGCACATTCTGGTAACCTGTAAGTTATATTCTGACTCTCCCCTGACATACAAAAAAAATCATTTTACTTTGTATTTTATAATAATAATAATAATGTTGGCATAATATGCCTTTTGCAGATTGTGTCTTTTGACTCAAATATTTCATTTGAAAATTTCAAATGAAAGGAAAAAGAAGTATGAAACATTAATTTCAAAGTTGTTTTGTGTTTTTTTTTTCCTTTCCCAGTGCTTTTCACACTTTTATTTTCCTATTTAATATTTTTCCCACTCATCTTAAAGCATTTTTTCCCTACCTTTTTTCCTATACCAATTCAGTCCATTTCCAAAACTTACTCTGCCTATCCATCATTTGTAGATTTGAATGTCTTTCTTCGATTTTGGTTTGGTTTGGAAGGGACTTTAAAAATTGTTTAATTCCAGCCTCCCTGATTTGGAGATGGACATCCTCCACTAAACCAGGTTTCTTGAAGCCCCATCCAACCTGACTTAGAGCACATCCAATGGCTTGGCATCCATGAGTTAATTGGGCAACCTGTTCCAGTGTCTCATCACCCTCAGAATATTTTCTTCCTTACATCTATTCTAATCTAAATTTACACTTTTTTGGACTATCTAATACAGATTGTCACTTCATATCACTAGTTGCATTTGTTTAAGGTGCATATGATTAGGGTATGCCTCGGAAAAAGTAGAGAGGTGTAAACAAAACAAAGTATATTTTTTAAGAAATCAAAACCCAGCAAGGCCTTCCTTCTGTGGCCATTTTTCCACCAACACCAGCTTTTTTTCCACTATGATGCCTCCAACACTACTTTTACTTAAGTCTGTGGGCATATATTGACACCAAATAAAGATAGATATTATCAGTATGTCAACTAATGAAATTATTAAGAGGAAAAGCATACTGTCTGACTCTGCTTTCATATTGCAGGTATTTATTTTAAGAGACTCCTTCAAAGATTGATTATATACAAAACTCATTAATTCTGTGACAATATGTACAAAGTAGACAAGTCAGCAAAAACTAGGGTACATTCTTAGATATCCCCTATCAAGAAGCACTATAAAAACAACGACTTAACTTATTGCATTAAATTATTGCATAAACTTATAAGCCTTATTGCATTAGGCATATGAAAGAATATATGCTACAATGTATACTGCTGAGCCTTTTTTCTGTTCTAACAGCCTGCCATATGAGAATATTTTCATAGCTGCTGGTAGATGGGGATAAGTTGGTGTTCCCACTTTAAATGATTCCATTATAAATCCTATTTTACAAGAGAGTTAACTATGGCAGGCCACTTTATAAGCATCAGACTGAACCTATGGGCCCTACTCGTTTCAGTTACACAGCATGTAACTCATGTTCCCATTTGCTTTGAATAATAAAGCCACATAATCCAGCTCTCCATTAGAGAACACAAGTATGGGAGTCTCCCATCCAGATAATTATGTGCAGCCCAAATTACATTCCATTAACATGTTGGCTGGCTGATCACAGAGAGAGGGATGTATTCAGCCAGAAAGGGTAGGAGCAGACCAAATGAACCACTTGAAAATGTTCAAAGATAAAGTACAGCCAAGGGACCAAGACTGGCATTTTAAAGGGAGCACCTTATGGTATAAAACCACAACTTTTCTCCACAAGTAACTTATTTCACTTCCCTACTACTTTTAAAGGTGTATGTACCTGAAGTTCAAATGAATTTCTTGTGATAAGATTCAAACCTGTTAGGCAGTTGCAGACTCCTGCTAGTGGCAGCACAGTCTAAAGCAGGGAATGGGTGGGAGTTCTCAAACCAGTTTTTCTTGTCTCAGTCATTATTCTGAGAGGCAAAACTTATTTCTTCAAGTACTGTAATAAAATCTGAGTATCTTGTTTAGTTTCCTCTCTGCATTTATATATTTCTTCAGCATTTCAAGCATCACTGATGCACATAAACATTATGACAATTACTGTTGCATCTTAAAATTTCCAGTTAATTTCAACTTGAAGACAAAAAAGAAAGCTGGGAGAGTCCTACAAGGCAATATTTGGAGGGAGGACATTTGTGAGGCAACTTCAGTGAACGACCATTGAAGCCACATCCTGCAGGAAAGGAAATATACAGATGTGTGTTTTACTTGGTTTGGACAGACATTTCTGTTCCTCTGTAGTTATGTAAATGTATGATTATATACATTTTAATCTCGAGAATATCTCTTACTGAAAGCTGAGCTTTTCTTTTTCAGCCACTTTAGCTCAGGGAAGTCGATATTCGCTACCTACAATCTTTACTTCACTTAGGCATTATTACACCATCCTTTGATTTTATTCCTTTTTTCCTACACATTTTATTCCTTCATTACAAGGTTACTGAGCTTTGAAATGGGTGGCAGCTAAACACCATTCCTCTAAGTCCCTGACTATAGACAGAATTTAGGGGTAGGCAAAATATGTATAAGATGGAATGCAACCATCTGCAACCACTTCCAAAGGAACACAAACCTCACCATAAACAGGACTTCTGGATATAGCAATTACACTTCGTGTGTGAAAACTGGATACAAATCTAGGAAGCAACAGTGCCTATTTAAACTTTCAATGACACAGAGAAAAGGCTGGACCCCATGTGAGCACATTGCCACAATTATGAGATAGTGCACAATGGAAATTATGGAATATATGGAATTAAACAGGTGCAACAAAGGGACAGCAAAAGGAGGACAATAAACTAAACAATTAAAATGAAGTTTTGAGAGACAAGGAGTAAGGATCATGGGTAAGGATTATGGAAATAAATACCACATCAACAAAGACATATTTTCATTAATATTTAATGCTTTAGGGATGAAAACAGATGTAAAAATTATATTGTGCCTCAAGCCCGAAATATTTTTACATTTGTCATTTGAGACCATTCTTTCCCATGTGTGAACTTTTCTTTTATGTGTAATTGCAATACTACAGGTAATGGCTTCTCTATAAACTCATCTTGATTCCTCTTTTCCAGCTGACTTGGCTTTTGTTTCCCTGTGCATTATATGACATCTGCTAGAGACAAAAATATCTGAATGTGTATGTTATACATGCCCAAATTACAACTTTTATTTCACTGCATTTGAGAGGATTTCTAAATTCAGAAAGTGATGATGAAGAGGGGAGTATTTTAAAATTGCATAGATACAGAAGTCTAAAAAGCTGAATTATGGGCCAACCTGACGTCATTAAATGGCTGGTACCTTAGAACTTAAAAAAAACCAAAAATGGTCTCATGACTAAAGGAAGACAAAAACTTTGTGAAGCTTTTGGGGTTTGTTGGTGTTTATTTTCATTATTTTGGTTTGAGGGGTTTTGTAGGAAGCTGTATTAATTGCAGTCAGAAACCCCAGATATTAAGAAAACCCAAAAAGTTTAGCCAGAACAACAAGCAAATATTTGTGACAGGCAAAGAGGACAAAAAGCAAATACCAGAACTAATAAGATGGGCTCATGGGAAGCTTATGACCTCAAAACAGCTGAAGCTTCACGGAGGCTTTTCTAGAGCACAAACCAGGCTTGATAACTCTAAGTGGGATTTTTAGTGAAACAAATACTTACTGGAAGCAGTCTGTCATACAGGTAATACATCACTATAAAAATAAGGGTTTTTTTTTTTTAAACTGATATTTTTATTATTGTTATTATTGGTTTTATTATTAACATTAAATATTTTGAAGGTCTAGTTGGCTGTTATATGTAATTATGTCACTCTTATGTATTTGTTTTTCTTGGCTTTCTTAGTTATGGCAACATTCTGTTGCCAATATGTTGACTTACATCATACAGTTTGTTAGTAGACAGGTGTAGTTCATGCAGCACTTAGTTTAATTAAATTTTCCTTGGTTTTCGTTCCAGTTTGTTCTATGCATTTAACTTGATCTTGCAGTATTTATGGACCCCAAAATTAAACAGAAGTTCTATTGACCCAAAACAAGGAATGTGTAAGAATTTTACTTCCCAAGAACATATTTCTGTGATATTTTGAGTTTTCTTCTTATACAGCTTGTAAACTTACAAAAAACCTGAGTAGGTTTGTGTCTTAATATTGTCCTAATGATCATCATCTTAGTCCCAGCAGTTCTTAGTGTGACTCCTAAGAACTTAGGAGGGTGAAGTTTGAAGGGTAAAATCCCAGATCCACAGAAATTCTTCCAAATTCTCTTTTTATCACATGACAATATTACTTTCAAAATTCTAATTAATTAGACTCTTCTCTGTAGTTATCCAACAGTATCACTTTTGCACAACCGTTTTATCGAAGATGAACTTTATGTGCAAGACACAAGGAGATGGGAAAATAGATGCCGAATTCTTGTATTTAATTGCACTATCCATGTAACAATAGAGAGAACCATGAATGTAGGTTAAACAAAAAGTGAAATGTAATTAACTCCAATATGTAGCTGAGTGAAAAAAAGAAAAAAAAAAAAAAAAAAAAAGCAAATAAAGAAATTGCATTTTCCAGGACAGAAATATTGTACTTACTTTGGTCTCATACTTGCATAAATTATATATTGGATAATGATGCTCAGTGTAGCAATGGATCAATGATAGTGAAATATTCTTTTTCCTCTACATAATCTTTTAAAAAATAAATTCCAGAATTTGGGGAAGTTGGAGGAAGAAAGAATGGTGCACTATAATTAATGGCATACTCCATATTTGTAAATTAGATTATAAATCAAAAAAAAAAAATCAGATAAAAGCATAAAAATCCAAACCAACCAACCAACCAACCAACCAAAAAACATCCAGAAGCACTTGCCTAGGGAATAGAGAAATCATAATGAAAACCAGGATCCTCAGGGCAGTAGTCACAACACCCAGCCTGACAGAATTCAAGAAGTGTTGGGACAATGCATCAGGCACATGGTGTGACTTTTGGGGATGATCCTGTGCAGGGCCAGGAGTTGTTTACAGTGATCCTTCTGGGCCTCGTCCAACTCAGAATATTCTATGATCCTGTGATTCTGTCATAAAGGTTAGAAGATTCTTCATTTGAAAACATAGTTTTGGTAAAAAAGCAGCATATTTAAAAGGAAACTGTCAATTTGACAGTGCGTTGAAAAGAAAGCCAAAGCAAACTATTTCAGATTTATCCTTTCATCTTCAGAAGAAAAGAACTGTTGTGGTGTGTTTTTCCTTTTACAATTTGTAATGATTTGTTCCTATTTCCCTCCAGGTTGTTGATTCAACCTAAGTTGTACTCTCCTACTCCTGTAGAATGTTCTTTGTTCCTCCTACCCCTGTTTTCAATCCACCCTAGTACCTGCCCCTTATTCCAGCAAGTTCCCTGTCAATCCTCCCTTATGCCAACCTCCTGCTTATACCTCCCCTCTGGAAATCCCCTAATCCTGGATGCCCCATTTGCCCAAGTGACCTGTTCTCCTCCCATGTAGTCCCTCATTGGTTAATGTAAAGTAAACCTCGCCTTGTACTCCTCCCCATTCTTTCCCCTATTGGTTGAAGAATCGTACCCTCCCCTTGTACCTCCCCCATTTAAAAGATTGTGCATCCTGCTGTTTTAAGGTTTTTGTCGCTGCTCGTTTTAGGGTTACTCCTTCTCAGTCCTGAAATAAACTTCTTTTGGGAGCCACATGAAAGATCCCTTCCTATTCTTTACTCTGATCCTCGATGTAGAGTGCAAGCCCTACAGCTGCATCTCAGACTGTGTTGCTTTCTGGGAGCAGCCCACTCTTGGCCTGGTGCTGGGACCTCGCTGGGGAAAAATTTGACATCGCATCTAAGAACTCTTTTGGCTTTGCAACATTAATACATTTGGAATACTAAAGTACTATTTTCATCTTTTTATGTCAATGATTTGGGACTTCGGACAGGGTGCATAAATTGCCAGACCCCCACATCCTGGCAGAATGCAGAGGAGGAAAGAGCCCTTTGCCCTCCCTTACATCTTGCCTTTTTTTTTCAATGTCAGATTGCTCTCATTTAATTTTAGCTGCCTAAAGGAAGGTGTTCAGGCTGTGCCTGTCTTCTGCAGTCCACAGGCTCTCCAAAAATAATCATTCCAGTTATTTTAAGGCTGTTTAAAGCATACAGCTCTCTCTGAGATTATTTGTTTAGTGCTGTAGAGCTATGCCTACCTAATAATTTACCTTCTTGGGTCAAAACTGGCTGTGCTGCAATTCCAAAGAATAAGCTACCTTGTTTGGGCATATTGCCTTCAAACTGTCTCTATGAATTCTAAGTTTCTTAGCCCTTAAGTTAAAAGACAAGTAAGATCATTTAAAAAGAGGATTCCTTATGTACACAGTAACCAATTTAACACAGTAACACAAAAAATAGGGGAGAATTACTGTTCTAGGCAACACAATGTATTAAAAAATTTTTCACATGCTTTTGGTTTGATCTGTTTTCCATGAGTACCTGATTTGGTGTTTAGAGGCATTTGATCCTGTTTTCACGTTTATCTTTTTTCTTCTTCAAATTTTATTTCTTTTAAGCAAGCATTTTCTCTTTTTTTCTGACCTAGTTTCCAGTTTATGTAATGTACTAGATTCTATACAAATAGGACACCTGAGAACAGGAGACCAATATTTCTGCCTTAGTTCAGGGCAAATCTAGGAAGAAAACTTTTGAAGGGGTTCTTCTAGAAAACAGATTTAGGCAGCCCTTTTCTCAATTGGTTTGGAAAAATATTTCTTTGGAGAGAAGTGGAAAAAAATCATTTATTTAAAAGGCAAAGCACTCCCCAGCACAACAAATGAACAATGCTAAATAACAAAACCTCTCACTGTTCCGAAGTCATGATAAATTCAGGGAGTCTCTCTTGTGGCTCTAACTCGGCTCACTCAGTTGTTGTCAGTCCCTCCAGTGCTGGGAAATGCTGGGCCCAGGTCAGGCCCCACTGGGTCACAGGTGTGAGCTCCTGGTGCTCTGCTGGTTTTTAATCCAGAGCAGGTTTGAACAGTTCCAAGAAAAAATAAAAAAAAACAGTCCAGAGAACTTCTCTGTCTAAGCTAGCCAAAAGCTAACAAAAAGCAAAGGAGAGCTCTCTCCTGCCGTCCACACTGCAGACAACACAGGCTGTGTGTGAAGGAAAGCTGAAAACTCTTATCTTTATGTTTTTAAAAACAACCACTTCAAATGTTCCACTGCTTCTCCTTCTCTTCCCCCTTTTACTCTCAGATCCAGTTTTAAAAGGTGCAAACTTACTTTTGGGCTAAACAGACGTATGGGAATAAAAGCATCATAAAGTCACCCCAGGACAATTTCATGGAGAGGGAAGAGATATTCCACACTGAGATCCGTGGTCACTCTGTATTTATATGGGATTACTGTGGAAGGACCACTGGACTGTTTTACAGCATTATTTTAGAAAACTATGGTAATGTAATGTAATAGTCTAATTCAGGGTAATCACCTAGAAACTCTATACCTTCCTTTTTACAGCTTCATCAATAAAGAATAACTTTTCCTCTAGTCTGCCAAAATTGTGCAGTGGTTTCGAAGTTTAAAAGTGAATTTCAGTGCAGAATAGAATTGCATGCCCTCTAATGAGAATTCTAGAAGAGCCATAAAAAGTGAGAGCTTGACTTCACATTTGGGAGTTCTCATCCAGTTTCTGCCTGTATCTGAAGAAGCAAACTTGTTTACCACAGACAGAGTCACTTGAGAGACTTTTGATTGCTTTAATTTTTATAAAATATTTTTTTTGTCATACTGAAAACGTTAGATATTTGCTTGTCTTCACATTCAAAGGTCTGACACTTTACATTTTGTAAAAGTAAGGAAACTATAGGATGTCAGATAAAAAGGAGATTTGTAGAAGTTTGAGATTTTGTAGTTGTCAGTTGCCCAAAGGAAGAAGTTTTGCTTCAGAGTGTTGAAGAGATAAGAATTATTTTGAATCAACTTGTACAATTTCTAAAGATTCTGTGTGTGATCTGTTCTGATTAAACCTTTTTGGTGTGTCTAATAGATATATAAATATAATGGAAGTATATAAATATATTTCTCATCAGAGCTGAGGAGACCTGGGTGAATTCATTCCTGTCTAGATAAATGGAAACTCTAAATCTCCCAGTTTCAGCAATAAATTAGGTTGCAGATGGACTAAAAGAGTCATTTATCAAAAATCCTTTTTGTGCAATAATCCCCAAACAGTTACAAGTAGATCTATAATAAGTAAAATGCTACGTTTTAAAGCAGTGTTGGGACAGAGATCAAATGCAATAGAAAGGCCTCTCTTTCAAGGCTTGGTGTAGTTGTTTGTTTATACCCCAAAATCCTCTAGAGAAGGTTTTGGGTTAAAGTTTAAAACATTAAGTATAGTCAACACTATCTCTGTGCAAGGGCCTGAGTATGCTGCAGTTTTCTTGCTGAAGACAAAAAAATAACACAAACACAGAATTATTTCACAGTATTTTTTTTTGTTTTGTTTTATTACTGGCAAGCAACAGTAAACAAATTTAATCTATTATGGTAAATTCTAAAATGCTTGTATTATTTTTATGTATGTAGTAAGAATCTCTTGGAGATAGGTAACAGTGCTTTAACTATTTTCTTCAAATAAAACTACAATTGAGACTACAATTGACACAAACTAGAGGAAATGCAAGTCAATCTTTAGTAATGTTGCTACTAAAACCAGCAAAGAAAATAATTCCTCCATCATCAGTGGGGATAAACCTCATTTGTCTGGCTTCATTCAGGTTAGAATGGGACCAAAAGAGATGTAAAAATTTGCCCATTTGAGGCTAGACCAGACTTTTGAAGGAACAGAAAGGGCTTGCCCAATTTGTGTTTGCATAACATTGATGAACTGGCACAAATCTCCAGAGGGAGGAAGACAAAAGGGCAGCAAAGAGTTCTGCAGATTTTGCTTTGACTGATTTTTCTTTTCTCTGTCAGGTAGATGAAGCTAGCATGAAGAATCTACAGAGGTGTAGCCAAAATACATTTTTTAATCCATATTCCAAAATACTTTATGCCTTTGAGCATTCAATAAATAATGCTTTGTTTTGAAACATTGCTTCAATGTCAGAAAAAAAAAGGCAAATTTTTACTCTGCTGTACCAGAGGAAATATGAGATATGAGGTAACTTTAATTCAAATGAATTTACCTTATGAAAACCATTTTGAATCATTCAAGATTCGATAAAACCAGATTTAAAATAATAGCAGCTGTTCCTGAGGAAATTTTCCCTGGATATTTTCTCTGAGATAGCTGCAAAGATAAAGCAAGCCTATTTGATGGGATTTCAGTTGATCAGAAAATCAAAATAAACTTGCATTTGCGTTCCTTTTATGTCATTAGGCTTTACTGTGTGAAGATTTTTGTGCTCTCTTAAGGCCTTTTCTGAATTAGTTTTCAGCCACAAGTCTTCACCACAAACTTTGACTTAAAAAGTCAAATATGCACTTGAATGACACTTGAATTACAGTTAAAAAAAACCCTAAAAAGCAACAGTACCAGAATCCGATTTTTTCTGCTGTTGATATGAATCATAACTGCTGGCCTTTCAGGTGTCGCATGACCCTTAGGCCATTCACTTCTCTGTGACTATGGCCTCTTCCCTGCCTCACCCTTCATCTTCTCAGAGCAGGACTCCTCATTTCCCTTTTTTCTCCTCTTTTCCCACTGGCTGCATCAGGTGTGTTAGCTCTGGTCTCCCTGATTAAGGCAGAAAGGTCAATGTCCAGAGGGGCATTGGAAGAGTAGGCTGAATACAAGAGAAAACAAGTATGTGCTAGTTGTACGAAGCAGAGAGATGCCGAGTTCCCAGGCAGGTGCAAAGGACAGCAAAACCCCAGCCTTTTTTAAGCAGTTAGCCCATTATCAGCTATGTCATTTTAAATCATAACAGACATAATTCCACCAACCACCACACTCCACGATGTGAACATGTATTGGTTGGATAACTTGTTTTTCTGTCTCTAATTCAGCTGAGTCACTTTCCCATAGTCCTTTTCTACTTAGCCATAGTAACAGGGCTGAGCCATGGAAAACTGACGCCTTCCTTTTGTAAGGTTTTGCCTATATGCAACAGTTAGTAGGTTTAAATGATTTTAAAAGTACTTAATATTTTTTCTTCTATCAATTTTACTTATGAGTATTGTTATTATTGTAAGTTGGGTAATAGTTTCAGTATCAGACTGTAAAAGCAGTCAATGGGCTAAACCAAAACTGACTTCACATGTGTATATATATATACATATTTATATATATATACACATATATGTGTGTGTGTGTATATATTTGTTCTCTTTTGGCCATGACAATATTTTGATTATTCAGAGCATAACATGATTAATCTGTTTTCTTATGTCAGTTCTTCTGACATCAAGGAGTCTGACTCATTTATTATTACAAATTCAATCTCGCAGATTTGTTTATGAAAAACCTCCGTAAATATTGTTTGGGTAAAAGTTAACTTTGCCTATTGATACAGATTCTTTTGTTGTTACTATTAAATGAGAGGCTGAAGAATTTTAACAAGAAGTCAAGGCCCAGAGCACAAATTGGTGTTAAATATTTGGCAATACAAACCAAATTATCAGGCAGAGGTTGGAACTAGCAGTCAGAAACTTCAACTTCTGAAAAAGGAAAATTTTGAGATGCTGCCAGTGTATCCCAGAGACAAATGTAAATGTAAATCCCATGACCATCCTGGAAAGGCCTACTTACTAATCAGATGGTAAGAAAATAATTTTATTCTCTTCAGGAAAATTCAGTAATCCCAACAGAGTTGATGTGTGCATCTCTTATCTATATCAGCAGGCAGATACCCTGGAAATCATGGCCTCAGCATGCCTTACAGACAAACATCATAAACAAGAACATTCCTCCTGCCTTTTCCTTTACCTATACATGATGTCAAATGTTATGGCATATGCCTTTGGGCTATGTCCCCTGCCAATCACTTGCCCATTCCCAGACAGCTCTGGAGGCAGAGTGGGAAAAAGTCTTGGCACTGCTCAGCAGTAGCAGAAATCATAAAACAGTAGAGAGGTTTGGGTTGGAAGGGACCTTAAAAATCATTAATTCCTTCAGAGTGTTTGTCTCATTCCTTTATCAGCTTTCACTATCCCAGGCTGTGCAGAGCTCCATCCAGCCTGGTCTTGAATATTTCCAGGGATGGGACATCGACAGCATCTCTGGGCAACCTGTGCCAGGGCCTCACCACGCTCACAGTAAAGAATTTCTTTTTAATATCTGATCTAAACCTATTCTCTCTGTTTGAAGCCATTCCCCCTTGCACTTTCACTCAAGGCTCCCTTGTAAAAAGTCTGTCTCCATCTTTCTTGTGGGCTCCCTTCAGGTACTGGAGGGCTGCACTTATGTCCCCCCAAAGCCTAGAATTTTGTCAAGTTAGTAAGACTGATTTAGCCGCAAATACGAACCCAACAAAGTGTAGGATGATGTGAAAGAAGTTAATTCCAGCCCAGCCAGACCCAATACACATCAGGTTTCAAAAGAAAATAGATGGTGCATTGCTAACAGCTGCCCATGACACTCCTGGATGCATAAAAACCTGAGAAAGTCAATTGAATTCCTCATTCAGGCCATTGGTCTTTCACACCAAGTAATTTCCTGGTACCATGTAAATCCATGGTAGTAACAAATGTACACTTTAAAGTTTTCACTGCTTTTCTGTGATAAGGCAAATGTTTAAGCTACTCACATACACTGTAAGAATTATAATGAGGAAACCTGCTTGGAAAAGCTTATATCCTCCTCAAGGTCTTTAATGAGGATAGTGGCTTTATAGTGATCATGACTTCTGGCAATGCAATTTCTCTAAATGCTTGAAAGTGTCTTGCATGCTAAGCTTATTAACTTTTATATAAGTTTTATTTTGATGTTTAGTTTTATTGCAATTTCACCAATGGACTGTACAGCACTGAAGTATACTGAAGCTAGATGTTCTGTCCTTTACAACATTGAAAAAATTGATTTCTTGTCCCTGAAACATTCAAAGTACCGGATAAGAATTTACATAATGTGTACATCAAGAAATATGGACGGATTTCAGGAATGGTCTTCAAACAAACCCAAGCCTTTGTGAGAATTTGCTACTGCAATTACATTTATTTAGCTACAAAGAACTTAACAGAACTAGACTCTGTTGCTGTTTTGGGGGGGTTTGGGGGGTGAGAAAGTTACACTTTCTCACACACATAACAATTTTCACTGAAGTGGAAAGCATTCCCACGTGACTTGTGAGATGGACAGACTTTCTTTGCCTTCAAGCTGTTTAGAATAGTCTAGCACTAAATTCTGGAAGCAGTGAGTGCTTATCTGAAGAATTCTCTGTGTCTCATCCTAGATACCTCATCAGCCCTCACTCCATTGCTCATGTTCTGTAGGCAGAGTAACCACATGCCTTTTCTACTAAATTTTTTATCCAAAGGCAATACATTTCATTATAATACAATTTTTAAAAGCTCCTAAAAAAATCACCACAAAATACAAATTTCTATAAACTTAATTGCTCAGAAACACTGATCATATCAAAATTGCAACAACTTTTCCTCAGTCACCAGCCTCAGTTCCTTAAAGACATACCATCAAACTACTTCCAACTGTATTACAAACTAGATAAAAGTACACGTAGTTCCCTTAAGAATGATCAGGAGAAAATGGATTTAAAAGTTCTGAGAGGTATGTTGGTCTTTGTTCACTGTAGAAGATCTTAAAATTAGAGCACAAAAACTTAAAAATAATACAGGGTTTTATTGAAACCTAGGGTAAAGATGATAAAAAAAGAACTTCTGGATATTCGAAAATGTCTGATTATAGATTCAACTGTATTGTATATAGATTATACTTTGAGGAAATTGCAATTTGAAAATTCAGCAGTTAAAAAGGGGAAAAAATTTAGCCATCAATCAATAGAAAGCTATATGTACTAACTGCAGGAAATTCTGGTTATTTAATGTCATTTATTAAAAGAAAAAAAAAAAAAAAGAGGAAAAAAAAGTAAAACAAAGAGAAAAAAGGAAGCCTTACCTTCCTGAATCAAACCTGTAATCAGTGGACAAGACAAGTATGAAAAAAGCTGCAGGATATTCCATGCCACAATAAAAGGAAGAGCATCCTGGCAGGGATTCTGCAGCTCAGAAATGCCTAATCAAACACAGAGGTTTCTGTGCTGGTACTATTTGACTGTGTAATTGAATACACATTTAAGGGAGAAACCAATTACCCTTTATGATCCCTCTTCCTGCTCTCCCCATGAAGTTTAAAGCTGAACAGGTTGATCCAGTTGGTGGAAAGGCTTCCAGCACAAGCTCTTGCTGTCAGTCCATGGCTGAACAAGAGGTTGCAGGGCATTCATTTCCCACAGACTCCTGCAAACCTGGAGAACTCAAGGATACCTATAACAAATGAAGGAATCCATAAAAATAGGAATTTTACTCCACTTATCAAATGCAAAATCAGGATTCTCATTACTACTTCAGAATATGCATATGGAAAGGTAAATATAGATGTTGAGTGGGATTTTGAGAAATCAGAAGCTGATTCTTTAGAATTTTGTTATGTGTGGTATTACATGAAATTATTATATCATGGATAATGCAAATGTTTTTATCATCACTTTTAAAAAGTTTCGATATTTATGGAAAAATATTAGTGTATTTCAGCAAAATTACTCATGGCTAGTAATTTTTTTAAAATTTGAAGAAGTACCCAAAATCAGATGCCTAGAGCATTTCAAAATGTATTCTTTTATCACAGGGTCAGTGGCAATAGTGAGATGAGGCAGGTTCAGGAGTGTGCAGCTTGGTTGGACTCATGACAGTAAACAGATTATATGGAAGAGGGGACTGATTGCTTTGAACCAATTTTGATAATGTACCAATGTCCTAACTAGAAAATACTAATTCAAGCAAATAACTTCATGTGCATTTAACTTCTCATGGATCGATATTTTTCCCCCAGTGAAATGCTCCAGGATTCTGCAACGAGTGTGGTTGTTATTAGACTATTTGAATAAAATGTTTGTTGCCAGGTAACTGCAGCTTGGAGGCATTTCAGTGAGAACTGGCATTGGGAACTAGGACCACCAAAAGTGCAAGCACAGAAAGATAACTGATATTTTGAAAGTCTAAGTACAGAATGACACCACTGTTCCCACAGTTGTAAACACCAATCAGTAAAAGTTTATTCATCATTAAAGCTCACTACTAATCACTGTGGGAATGTAACCTTGACGGCTTAGTAGAATAATATTCAGACTACTAATTTAATGTGCATAGAACTGTGTGTGATAGACACCATGGGTGGAGATATCTGTGTGTTATAGACAAGACAATGATGAAAACAAGGAGCTGCTGCTGAAATAGGAATGTGGCCACTTTTCAGACCTCCAGCTATCCTGAACTATATGCATGTGTACTTGCAGTTTATTGTTAAAAGGAGATATATTTTCATTTCTTTTCTTTCACCCATGGCACATCACCCTTGAAGCCTGTTTATATTTTAGATGCAAGATATGAATGTGAACATATATAAATAATACTATATTAATATATTGATTCATCATAATATAAATTGCAATGCCACATCATACAGTTTTATATAATGTTATATGGTGTCTGCGTGTGTGTGTGTGTGTGTGTGTGTGTGTGTGTGTGTGTGTGTGTGTG
>CM031857.1:12831037-12863671 GCA_018697195.1 Certhia americana | reverse complement strand
TGAAACATTAAGTCTGTGGCTTCTATCTTTCACATTACAGTCATTTTTATGTTTCAGGCCTTTTTGTTAGACATTTATTTATTGGTACACAAGATGTGTTCTTTTCTGTTGGAATTTTCAACAGCACTCAGCACTGGCTTTTATCACTTCAGTAAGGTCACTTCCATATGTACATGCAGCTGAATTTCAAAACAACCTGTGGCTTTTTGCCATTTCCTGTTCTTTTCAATGCCAATGTCAAGTGTCATATAATATAGGCAATTAGTTTTGTTAAAACAAACAAATTACGTTAAAAGGGTTAAAATACTGAAGTTTTTGTTGATTTTGTTTGTTTGTTTGTTTGTTTTATATATTCTGGTTTGGGGCTTTTGTTTGTTTTGGGTTTTGTTTGGGTTTTTTTGATTTTTTTTAAGCGTATACTTTATTATGGCAGCAAAGTTTCTAGTAAAATACCAGGCATTGATCACAATGAAAAATTCACCATATTGCAGATGTTTGTTTCCAGTTGGTCACACCTTCGTTATTCTGATGGAATAAGTTCCCAAACAACATGACAGAGAATACCTTTTCAAAAAGTATCTATCCAAGTCCTATGGCAGAACAGTGCTAGACTAAACTACAGCCAGTTTCAAATTGTTAAGTGTTTAATTCCTCTCTATATTGTCAGGAAATGCTTTGCAGAACCTAATGGCATGTGCTGCTTTGAAGAGTTACCCTACTAGTCTTATTTAAAATATTCACCTTTAACCTTACTGAAATATGTATACATATAAATTGGGACTATTAGTTTCAGGGTTTTTTTGAACAGAAAGATCATTCAAATGAATAATAACAGAATGTACAAACCCAGCCTCTCCATCTCTCATTCAGCTCCTGTTGAAGAGAGTAATTTACATTACAGCTCAGCGGTCTGACAAAATTTGGTAGATTAGGTGAATAAAAGAAGCTGTATCTGAAGATGTGCATAAAAACTATATGTACATAAGGCAGAGAAATCTAGAACCAGCCAGAGATGGGGGCAATGGGTGCCAGCCTACTTCCTAACCATACCAAATTATTTTAATGAGTTTTTACTGAATTTCACAACATGTATTTTAAGGGGAAAAGGATTGAAAAAAAACCCAAAAAAAAGCCACTTCATGGCAACACTGCTGCTGAAACTGAGCCACAGGATGACCTCCCGAATCAGAGAGCTGCTCTGATTTCAGTGACGTGTTTCAGTTCTGGCAAGAGGGACTATTTTACAGTCCAGCTACAGAATGCACTTATGAAACAAGAGGTAAGGACAGTTGAGTTTTAAACTCAGAATCACTAGAGGAAAGTTTGTGCCTGTCTGCAGGGCTTATAAAGTGGATTTTCAGATCCAGAGAGTGCTTTATTATAGCTCTAATATTACAAGACAGAGTTATCTTGTTACTCTTTCCAAAATGACCTTCCAGACATATAGAATGTGATTTTCATCACTCTTTCTGGACTCATCTTAACCTTTCTAAAAAGCACCTTTTCTGCTGCCTGATAATAGGAATTAACAACATATCTACCTGCACAAAACTGAAACATGGCCTAAAGACATAAATTTAACAATTGTCTTCCTTTAAATCATCCCATCCCTTCTACTTGACATAATCCTAAAGTCATCTCTCTTTCAGTTCACCCATCTCCCTCCATAGATATAGAAATACATGTCTCTCCTGTACATGTCTCTGTACCAGAAGAGTAAGTAAGCAGAAGCTTATTCTAAATGCAGAATTAGAGGTTCAATCTGGCAGAGATGAATGATTGCTGTTGCCATGTGATATGAACAAGGAAAAGGCTTTTTTTGGCTGGCATCTGCCTGAATAACCTGATTAAATGGCTGCTGTGGAGTGGCAATGATTTCTGATATTTTAATAGATTTTGGACTAGGGTTAAGATTTTTTGGCTTGTTTTCTTTTTTTGCTTGCTTGGTTGGGGGCTTTATTGTGGGGTTTTGTGGGGTTTTTTTGTTTGTTTTGTGTTTGGTTTGGGGATTTTTTATTGGCGGGTTGATTGGTTAGTTGGTTGGTTGGTTATCAGGAGTTAACACACTAGGTTTAAGTCTGATGCTTCAGAGTTCGCAGGTTTTAAGAATTTAACATTTGAGCCTGGCCAAATTGTTGAGTATTTACTATTTCAGGATCAGGTTCAGCACTAGATGTTAAAATTTGTGGTGTTTCCAAGGTAAGAGTTACTTGGGAGAGCTTCCCAGGCTGTCTGTGTAGGTTGGTGCTTGGAAAGCACTGTCACTGTTGTTATATGTAGTATATTGGCAAAGACTAAGGAGATGGGCAGCATAAAGTAGTTTTAAAACATGCAAGAAATAGTCAGTTTAGAGTCTTTGTACAGATTAAGTTAGAGCTAATAGTTTCAAGGAGACATAATTTAAAAAGTATTCTGAAGGGCTTTGAAACAATTTTGGTGCAAATTGGAATAGAGACCAGCAAATTGGAATAGAGTTCCAGCATTGTCGTTTTTATTTTATTATGTAATGAGACCATCTACAATTTTCTGCAGTGTGCCTGAAAATCTTTGCTCAATGTAGAAAACAAAAATAAAGCATAAAAACCTATCTGTGGATATACTTGATCCTGCACAATAATGCACGCTCAAGTTTTTCATATAAATAAAAATCCATAGAAAGCCTGAAAAAACTGCAGTCATTTGAGGTATTATATATACTATCCCAGTCTGGGTAACTGATTGACAATAAGGATGCAGGAAAATAAATTACAAGATGAGATGAAAGCACACCAGTAGAAACAAGGAAAAGTAGAAACAAGGAAAGTGCTGATTTGAGAGCTGATTAATAGGAATTTTCCCAGTATCTCCCTCTGCAATTCAAAGAGCAATGTTGCATTACACCCTGAGAGCCTCTTTGGCTTCTCAGCATGAGAGTCTAATAGCAAAACAGGAGTTAGTTCACAAAGGACAAACTAGAGAACCAATCAGACTTGGCACAATTCCTCTGGTATTTAGCATTTCAAAACACAAAAAGGATTTTAGAGATCAGGGAATCCACTCTCAGCTACCTGATGCTGTGGAGACAAAGATGCCCTATTGAACACAATAATTCCCAAAGTGAAATTTCTTAGGACCTCATATCTTCAGACAACTGAGGACAATTCATACATTCTAAATTAAAATATTATTGAGTATTTTCACTAGAAATACAAGTTATGAAACAACAACAACCACAGTGTCTGCTGCATATTTGTTATGGTACAGGACAAAGTTCATTAGGATGTGCAGCTGATTAATAAAATAACTTGTTTGTATTTCAGACAGATTTATTTTGAAGATACAGTTTTTAAATAAATAATTTCCGCAATGAAGCTCTGGAAGAGTTAGGTCAAGTAATGAGGAACTAAATGTGAAACTATACAAAGTTGAGTACTATTTTAAAATAGCAGTGGACTTCCCCAGGACTAGCCCCTGATTTGACTTAATGTTCATCAGCTAATTTTGGGGGAAAAAAGGTTTGGATTAAAAACATGTTTGCTGTAGTTAGATCATAGTATAAATATTTTCATCCAGATAGCGATAATGAACTTCTCTTCTTGTCTGTTGTAACAAAGGAACCTTTTTTCCTTTCATTATTTTCAGTAGTTCAAAATATTGCACTATGGTTTTAGTGCCATCACTTTAATGGGCTGTGCTAGCTTACCCATCTATACTACAATACTTTGTTGACAAGACCAGAAAAAAGAGATTAAATGTAATTAACAGAAAAAAAATCCAGTTTTCACTTTCAAAATATTACTATTACTAAGTAATACTCTGGACTTTACAAAATTTCTGTGACAGAAAAAAACCCCTTTGCATCCAATATTATTGATGATAAAGTACAAGTTTATCTCAGGGGAAAAAAAATATTTCCTTCAACTGGGTTAAGTTTTCATTACAGTTTTTAGCTTCGTAAATAAAATTTCTTGATCAAAACTGATTCAAGAAGTTTTCTCAGCTAATTTTTGCTATCGCAAATCAAAACAAATGATATTTTTATAATGCTTAGTAATGTGATACTGAAATCTAAGAAGCAAAATAATATAGATGTGAAATACTACCTCTACAATCAATCTGTAGCTATCTGCTACATACAGATTTACCCCGATAGAAAATGTTGGAGATGTCTTGTACAGTATTTCTTGTGTTGTATGGAAATTCCAGCCTGCTGGACTCCAACAGCAGTAGGGTCAGGTGAATATTCAGTACAGCAGCTTAAATTATGCAACACGAGTTCAGCACCTTAAAACCCCCAGTGTTTTAGATAGACTGGAATAGAACTGCAGTGGGTAGATGTCAGAAAACTAATAGGCCACAGTATTAAGACATTAGGCTGCTTAATAAGGGTTGTCTTTCTCAATCCTCCTGCTCCTATTAGAAACAGTTATTGCTGAAATGGGATTCACTTTCAGATGTTTCTGGTTATGTTCAGCATTATGTTCCCTGTTAACTCACACTGATCTGATGTGAAATGATGTTCTCTGCAGGAGTTCTCAGTTTTTCCAAACCACAGCTCTGGGGTATTTTTCTGTCTTTTTAATGCTGTAATTTTGCTTTATTTTAAAATGAATGCTACATGTACTGATCTTGGATGGGGAGTCAAGCACTGCTTTACTCTAAAAGCATTTTGCCTACATCAATCCCCTGATCTCTTTGCAATTTAAGATTTGGCTGTTTGCTCAGAATGTTTTGCTAAGTAGATATGGAATAAAATAGACAATAATGAGGTTCCATTTGAAGTGGAAACAGTGCAATACATTTTACTTTAGAGAATTCCCACTACACAAAGCTGGGTGCTTTCTTAACACGCACAATAAATTACGCATAAGGAATGTGGCCTGAGATGCTTCCTTTCCACTTCTTTCCCCTTGAGAGGTGGAAGGGTGGAAACCTCAGCACACGTGCTTTTCAGTTTTAAAAATTAATAGAGTTCCATGTCTTCTGCAGCTGAAAAATGAAGTGTTACTAGTCACTGGCAGTAACTTGTGGCATGAACAACCTGTTCTGTTCTTGAACAACCTGTTCTGCAGAGGCTCTGGGTTGAAGTGTTCTAGTACATAAGCAACTGTGGACTGGTGTCAAATAACTCAGAATTGCCTAGGATGTCATTCCTTATTTGGACAGTCTTGCTTGCTTAAAGGCCCTGATATCATGGAAGTTTTTAATTTTTTTTCCAGTTTTGAGCAGCTCTTAATGTGTGTTGTATCCCTGTGAGTATCTATAGTGCAGGACAAAGGGGTTGGTTTTCATATTCTTTGTCTTGGAGCTGCACTAATCGTTGCCCATCCCATTTTAACACAGGGTTTAAAACCAACTGAGCAGGCAGGAAAGAGCTACAGTGTGCCCAAGAATTTCTCTGAAATTTAGACTGAAAACTCTGTGGCTGTAGGACATGAATAAAAGTTGCCTTCTCCATAATAAAACTAAAGGCGAATATCTAAAGGTATAAATCAAATAGTAGTGTGAAGTTCCCTGTGGTCCAGACACAGAGAAAGCATTGATTTTGTTGGGAGCTTTACGCATGAAAGATCTGAATCTGGGAAATGACAAGCACTTACAACTCAATGTGAAGCCAATAAGGCTTGTGTGAGTGCTCAGTTGGCATTTCAGCTATTCATTTCAGCTGCTCAGCAGTGTAAGGTGAACACATGATTCTGAAAGTCTGTACACTAATGTGACTTTATTGATTGAAAGCAACTGCTCTGAGTGAGACAAATAGGATTTGTCTTTTAGTTCCTAATTTCATACTGTAGACAGGATAATATTCTGCAAAACTAATCTTTGTAACATGTCTTTCTGATCCTCTTATCCTGCCATTTCTGGTTTTCAATCAGAAAAAGAAATATCAAAACTACTATCTACTTTCTATGTCTTTCTGTTGCTTAGATTGTTCATTATTTCCATCCAAGTAATCCAGAAGACAGTTAGGCATTTCCTTCAAGTGGACCTTGACCATCACTGTTTTCCTGAAGAGGCTTATTCCACTGACTCTTAAAAACAGTTTCCTGCTTTAAAAGGAGAAGTGCTGTTTCTGTGGAAGGAAACACCAAGAAATATTATCCTTCCCAGAGGTAAAATGCATTCCAAGAGTCTTTGTAGTAATATAAAGCTCCTTTGCTTGTCAGGTAGAACAGCACTGAAGCACTCCAGAACCTAATCGTTGTGCAATGTCAGGTCTTTGTTACTTTTGAGTATGTGTAGAAAGAGGTTTTTTTTAATGGTACTTTCAACCTAAAAGCAGTCTCTTAAAAAAAATTAAAAATCTTCTAATGAGTTAAATAAATGTCATAATTTTTAAGTACAGAACTTAGAGATTATATTTTTCAAATTCACCAGGGCAATTAAGATGACATTAAATTTTTCCAAGTGCTATAATATGAGTGGCAGTTTCTCATACATACCAAGTGAATTTAATTGACACATATTTTCACTGAAATTGCTGACATTATCAATTGCTATGCTTTATCTATATGCGACAGTGATTAGAAAATTAACATCATTATGTTATTTCTAGTGATGGCTTATCTCAAAAAGGATATATATGGGACCTTTTTTTACATTCATGGGACTTTTCTAAAGTTATAAAAATTAATGAAATAACATTCATATTTGTCAAATGTTCTAGTCTTTTTATTATCCTTAGATATGTCCAAGACAGATTGAAATTTAAATGCAGATCTAAAAAAGTATTCACCTCCAAAGGGTACTGCAATGAAGAAACAGATAGTGTTATATCCATCAATGTAAAATCACAGCACCAAGATCTCTCACTGGTTTTAATTTGCCTGCACAACTCCCCTCTCCCCCTTCCAAAAAAAATCCACAAAATCCAACCAAATAGATAAAAATGAATGCAAATTTAAAAACCCCAACAAAGCAATAAGCTAAAATACGTAATGCTAATTTGGAAAGTTGTCTATGGACCCCGACCAGCTTCCATAGTCTTTAATGAGTTTTGAAGTAAAATCATTTTACAAGAGTTTTCAGCATTAAGATTTGGGAGAAACAAGTGAATGTATACTCTGAGATTGGAGTGAACCTGTACAATCAAAATTTCATGTGTGCATTTTAAAGATTTAATGAATGCATGACTTGAGTTTTCCTTTCCTTTCAGCAACAGCCGGAGAATGGCAAAGAGTGCTAAATTAGGATGCCTAAACATGTGTTGGATTAGATAAGTAAATGTGTGGAAGTGAAACACATCTCTCTGACCTGTGTGTTGTGGGTAGAATTTGTCAAAAACACTCCCCTAATACTTGAAAATGCCTGATGTCACAGGGAATAAACTATAAAGCAGATTAACTGGTACAAATCCTGCTCCATTATTCAGCTGGGACGTGGGCTTTCAGACTCTCAAGGTACAGGCTGCATCCCTCTGTTTTACATATGTAACAGAGCTTTCCATGCTATGTTCATTTTACTATCACTGAGACAGCAGCTTTTAAAAGGACTAATGAGGATAGGTGGAAAAACACCTTGTAAGTTTTTAAGTACCCTGACAAACACGTAAAAGGAGTCCAGTCTCAGAAGCTACATCTTCACCAATAAAATGTTTCACTCTTCGCAGTTCTGAGTCAGGCAAAACTCTTAAGTCCTGTATTTATACAATTAAACTTCCCTAACTTCTGAGATAGAATGTTCTATCAGTATGTCCTAGTGACCAAATCTCCTTTGCTGATGCGTTAACTCCTGGAAAGCACCTACAAGTTGTTTCAGAGACTTCTTAATGACAAGGACTAAAACTGCAATGGAAAAATTTTAATATGTTAACAGCACATTTTTTGATTTATAATTGTGGTTACTTTTTACGAGAACATCCAGTACCCTGTTTTTCAGGATTTTATCAAGGCTAAAATAAAATAGTTGAAAACTTGCAGCATAAGAGATAAATGGTGTATGTGCATCATCAGCTCCATTTTTTACCATCTACCCAATTCAATTGGCAGACCAGGTCTCTGATCAGAGTGCTCCTAGCTGAAAACTCTGTTTTTGAAACATACTATTAACCTGGGGAAAGCTTAGTCCCATTATGTCCCAAATCCATCCATCAGATTCTACAACTTCTTCACTACATTAATTAGTATTTATTTATACAAACAACTGGGTTATTTCTTCCTGACACTACATTTTCTTTGCCATATTCTGCTTTTGGATATGCTGGTGTCTCTTTGAAATTACTCAGGCATAATTACCTCCCTGCTTGGCAAAGCCATAATCAGGCTTTCCCTTCCTGTGAAGGAAAACTTCCTTCCCACTGAAGAGAAAATACCCAAGTCTCACAGCAAATATTTTATGTTTGAAATTAAATCACATTTTCACTAGCTTGCAAAAAGATGTGAAAAAAGTGTAATTAGAATTACAGCATGTGGTTTATTGTTGAATCATTTGAAATCCAGCATTACCAATCATTCTGAAGCAGTAAGTAGCAAAGAATGCTATACAACAAGTTTCTGATGTTTTCAGAGATATGCCAGGATATCAGCCCATGTGAAGCTGGCACAGGATTACTTTCCCCAGTACAAAAGAAGTAAGAAGATATTTCTGCAAAGCTATTCTAGTAACTCATCAGGAAAAAAAGAGTTGTAAGTGATCTCAAGATTGTGGTCTGTGGCAGACATTAAATGCCACATACTGAGATTTTATTGACTCATTTTCTGCCAACTCTGCTTAAAGGAATGGCTTCTGAGGCAAGACTGAATGGATGGTTACTCACAAGTTTCTCAGTCTCTTAGGATTCTAACCATGACATTTATATTTCATAAAGAACCTACTTACATAAAGTAATAGCCACAGGCAAGTTTTCTTTGTGTGCAAAATATGATTTCTATTGTTACATTTTTTCTGGAAATGACCTCTTCTTGGGAGGAATTACCAAACCCAGAGGTATGTTTTCTTCGCTTTACGCTAGTTTTCATTCTTTTTCCCTACAAAGCTGTTTATCCTTGTGCCTTTACAGTGTTAGAGGAGGGTTACTGTTCAAGGCTTTCTTTCGCTCTTATTGATAACAGTGTCAACATTAAAATGCTTCTAGTGGATTTAGACTCCTTCCAGTTATTGTGCTGCACAAATGTGTCCGACACTCTCTAACTTTCAGACTTCTGGTTACGCGCCACCCACTGAGCCTCGGAGGTCGACAACTTCTGAGATGCATTTATGGATCAACTGGCACTCAGACCCTGACCTTGGAAGTATTGAGAGGTTAAATTCCAGTGAGGATTTTAAATGTTAAAGCACATAGGTGTTAAGGATGTTCTCACAAAAATCTCCCTTACAGATTATAGAATTGGGCTATATTTATTGTGAACATTCTCGATATACAGGTAAACAGACTTTAAATGCTCTTTTGAGGAGACTGGCGCAGCGGGAGATAAGGGATAACCAGCTTCTTTTTCTCTGGCGGTCTGATTAGCATAGGGCAAGCTGTCTTTGACATAGAAAAGAAGCAATTTCATAGAGTATGGACAAAGATAATTCTCTACCAGGTAAGAGACTTTCATTATGACTCTTGTTGAAAATCACTTCTCAGAGAAGAGCCTTCTACTTACTAGGGAGTAAATCTAGGCACATGAGTGAATCCTATTCACATTATGAATAGTTTCCTGAAACAATGTTATACTTTTTCATTTCTCATGTTAATATTCAATTGCTGAATAAGCCTAATAAATTGCAGAAAAGAAAAAAGTATTTAAATGGATAGATTAATGTATTAATAAATAAAGCACAGTATTGAACTATATATTTTTAGTTTTAACTTGCCACAATAATGAAACATTGCTTAGCACTGCATAGGGTAAGGTAGTCTTGCTACCGATGCACATAGATCAGAGTATCTGTGAACATAAAAGTAATTTTGGTACAATATTTAACTATCTTAACTCCACTGTAGTAGAATATTTGCTATCCAAAAAAATCATAAAATCATAAGATAATAGAGTAGTTTGGGTAGGAAGGGATCTTAGAGATTATCTTATTCCAGCCCTCAGCCATGTGCAGGGACACTTTCCCCTAGACCAAGTTGCTCAGAGCTCATGTGACCTGGGCTTGGACATTTCCAGGTGTGGGGCAGCCACAGCTTCTCTGGGCAGCCTGTGCCAGGGCATCACCACCCTCATAGGGAAGACTTTTTTACATATATCTAATGTAAACCTCCTCTCAGTTTGAAGCCATTCTTCCTTGTGCAGCCCCTTGTAAACAGTCTCTCTCCATCTTTCCTGCAGGCTCCCTTCAGGTACTGGAAAGCCACAATTAGGTCAACCCAGAACCTTCTCTGTTCTGGGCTGAACAATCCCAGCTCTCTCAGCCTTTGCTCTCAGCAGAGCTGCTCCATCCCTCTGATCACCTTGGTGCCTCCTCTGGCCTGGCTCCAGCAGGTCCCTGTCGATCCTGTGCTGGGACCCCAGAGCTGGATGCAGCCCTGCAGGAGGGGTCTCAGCAGAGTGGGGCAGAGGGGCAGAATCCCCTCCCTGCCCTGCTGCCCACGGGGCTCTGGATGCAGCCCAGCACACGGGGGGTTCCAGGCCTGGAATGTGCCATACAGTTCAATCCTCAAACTCCCAAGGGGGATTATTTGCTTGGACCAGCACCTCACAATTTATATTCTCAAGGCTCTGGTTTGTCTCGGAAAAAGAGCAGATTTTAATTTCTTTAATATGTAGATGGAGCATATGAAGCTCCTCTTTGCAAAACTCTGCCTAGACATAACCATTGATAATCACTAATTCCATTACACACGTGAGATTTTTAAGGACATTATTTTCAATAATTTATGTGGAAAAGTCAAGTATTGAGGAAGCCAGGTTTTGAAGTTGATCTTTAAGTGCTCAGAACTTACTAAGGTAGCAGACTAATTTCCACCAAACTGAAAGAATTTGACAATCTGCATTTGTTAAAGCCTAGAAGTAATTTGTGGATAAAGGAATTAATTGCAGCTCAAACCACTTATTTAATTTCATAAGCCCATGCTGTTTTACTATCATAATTTCTGGCTCAGCAGGAGAAAGGTCTCATGTAGATGCAGACACAGAAAATTCAGAAATTTTGACTGTAAACTGAATTAGATATGTGGTTATAAACATTGCTTTCTGTCTTGTTTCTCAGCCACAAAGGTTAAGCCTGGCTGGCTCTGCATAAACCATGTGAATAGAAAAAATTAAAATCTTCTCATTCAAGTAATTGGCTAAGTCTCTTTTTTCTTCATGAGGAAAACCACTGAATTATATTTCTCATTAAAGTAAAAACAAACAAACAAAAAAAAGAAAAATCACAAGATTGCACAGAAATCTTGAGGAGGCTGCACCAATGTTGAGTGCAGTGGGGCAATCACTTCTCTCAACTGTGCTTATATGTGCCCCGAGATTTGTTTGGCCTTTTTGGCCACCAGGATACATTTTTAGCTCATATTGAACTTATCACCAACCCAAGCCTGAGATGACTTCTGCAGGATTGCACTCCAGACTCTTGCCCCTCACCCTCGCCATAACCCAGGATTACACCATTACAAGTGCAGAATCCAGAATTTCTACTTATTAAAACGTCATATTGCTGGGGATTGCCCAGCACTTGTATTTACCAAAATCTCTGTAAGGACTCCCTACCCTTGAGGAGCTAACAGCTGCTCCTAATTTAGTACTGTTGGCAAATGTCCTTAGTGTGCACTCAACTTCCATGTCCAGGCTTTGATAAAAAACATTGAAGAGATGTTTTTTCGCCTTTCTTAAAGGACAGAGCAGTAATTTGTCTTCAATGTGTCCTTTCCTTGTCTTTTTGCTTGCTTGACTTTAGCCCCCAAGACCTCATCCTACAAAATATCTGCCAAAATCTAGATTGAAATATAGCTTAACTTCAAGAAAGTTCAGATCTGTACTGGAACTGATTGATTTATGTTTTAGTGCGTCCATCATGCCACTCTGAAGAAAAAAAAAAAAAAAAAAAAAAAAAAAAAAAGGTTTAGAGAAATTATTTAAAACCCCACATTATTACTGAGTTGTTAAAGGAGAGATGGCCAAGTGACATTACAGAGGGAGGTTTTGGATGGGGTGGCAATAAAGTAAAAGAGGAAAAGAAAGTTTTCTCTCTTTTTTATTAGAGAAAGCTTATTGCAGATGAGACCTGTATCTAGTTATGATAACAGAACACAGATTGAGAAAGGGACCTATGGAAATAATCTGTTTTAAACCCTCTCAAGCATGATCAGCCAAGGCTGAACAGCTTTTTCAGGACAATGTCCAATTTTTTAAATAAGACAAAATCTTAACGCTGAATTGATTACAGATCATCACCATCACATCAAGGAGTTATTTCTCTGAACATATTAAATGGATAATGAATATATATGTATGATTATACATTTGTCCCAAAGTCAGTGTTAAACAGATAGGTTGCAGTTGGTAGTTTACTTCATTTTGCACATAATGAAAATAAACCAACTTACTACTCTGATACATATACTGTCTCTGAATTTGGCTAGAATAGAGTTAATTTTCTCTACACTATCTTGTATATTTTTATGTTTTCTGTTTGTGATCAAAGCAGGGTTGACAACACTCTATTGAGAGGAGCATTTGCACAACTACCAAGGCCTTTTCTGCCTCTCATACCACCCCACCAAAAAGGAGGATGGGCTGTGCCAAAAAATTGGGGGGGGCAGGGCTATGCCAGCTGGCCCTGACTGACCCAAGGAATAACCAATGACATTATAATTAAGAATAAAAGCTGGGAGACAAAGGAAAGGGCAGAGGAACTTTTTCAGAGTGATGGTGTTTGTCCTCTCAAGTCACCATGACAGGTGCTGGAACCCTGCTCTCCTGGGGATGCTGAACACCTGCTGCCCATGGGAAGAGGTGAATGAATTCTACTTCCTGCTTGGCTTGCACATGCAGCTTTTACTTTACCTATTAAATTGGATTTAATTCAACCCATGGGTTTTCTCACTTTACTCCTTCTGATTCTCTGCTCCATCCCACCAGGGCAGAGTATGGGGCACACAGCTGGGTGGGTTTAGCTGCCTACAAGAGCTGACCCACAACAGTATCGTGTACAGTACATATGCAAGTGCATTTGGGTACTATTAAAATTGCTATTGCAACCAAATCTTACCTTCTTTCATCCCCAAAAGAGAAAATGATTCAGCAAAGCTGTAGCAAGTTGTATTCATTTACCTGCTTTACAACAGTCTCTCTACACGATGCTGCACTAGTCATCAAGAGCATCTGTGAAAATTTCTCTCAAAGGCCGTAATAAGGGTAACAAGACACTATTGAAAAGATGTTCCAAGAAACCAATGGTTCCCAAGCTCTCATTTGTGTGAGCTGATTGGTTAGATGTAAGCAATAAGGCACACAACAAGCCACAGTGTGTGAGCTTGAAATTCTTACTGAGAGGCAAACTGCAGTAACTAGGTCCTGAAATTTTATTAATGTGCTTAAAGAACTGCCAGCTGAACTTCTAGTTGTTTTTGCTGTGACTCTGCTTGTAACCAAAGGCATTTCTTCTCAATTACTAAACTTTAAAATGATAGCTCATTTTAGATCTAATTTTAAGTTTCTTCACAACTCTTTCTCCTTTCCTTTTTTAAAGAGAATTTTCTAATTCTCTCCCAGTTTTGCATTGCTTTGCACTTTCTCCTGTTTCCTCTTGATTGATTTGGGTTTGGTGTTTTTTGGGGTTTTTGTTTTAGGGTGTTTTTTTTTTTTTTTTTTATTTGGGGTTTTTTTAGGTTTTTGGTTGGTTGGGGTTTTTTTTTTGTTTCTTTTTTGGTTTTTTGGTTGGTTGGAGTTTCTTTCTTTAGTTACTAACTTGTCATTTTTCTTTTCCCAGCCTCAAGAGTTTAGAAATTGTAGATAGTTGTTCATTTTCTCTCTTACCAATTATACCCCAGCAGCTGTTTGTAAAAGAAAAATGACAAGTTAGTCACTTCCCTATCTGTATTGAACTGTGGACAAAAGACTGAACTTGGTGCAGGGAGGAACTGTAATCAGCCTTCCTTTACAGCCAGATTCATGTTTAAAAGAATTCAGAAAAATGAATCATTCTAAAAGCTGATAATACACTACTTTGCACCTTGGAAGTCATTTCAGGCTCTGGCAGAAGATGAGCTCTAGCATCAGCAATTTAAGACAAAACTTTGCCCAACTCTCTCCCCACCCACAAATTAACCTTCTGTAGCAGAGTGTCACCCTGCTTTGTGCTCCCACTCATTTTCTGCTGCTCAGAATAACTGAGACTTGTTCCTGGGGAACAGAACAACTAAAATGTGAATACACTTCTTTTTCTCTATTGTAGATGTAATATTTACATCTCTGTCATTTCTTTAAATTGTGATTATGATCCAAACGAGTAGAAACATGGTTGAGACACAAGAATATTTCTGTTTCTGGACAGAAATAAGTCTTAAACCGTTACGTTTTTTGGTTAATTAAGATCTATTTGGAATTTATAGTAATGCTCCACATACTCAGCAGAGGGGCAGTTGATGGGAGGAAGAATTAAAGAAGAATGACCTGAGAGGAAGAAGTGAATTGTCAAGCTGCAAAGGAAATAAAATAATCTCACCAATCTTTTTTTTTTTTTTTTTTTTTTTCCATTTGGACATTAGAAGGTTTGCTCATTTACTTGAGTTATGTAAGTTAATTGCTAATGACTTGAGGATCTCATTAGCCATCACAGTTAGCACTCCAAATGATCTGAAAACATCTAATTCATGTAAGTACACTCCAATTTGTCCTTTACTTACTGTGACTTAAGGTCACAGTATTAGAAATAGTGTGAATATTAGAAAATATTCACAATTAGAAATAATGATGTAAGGTTTCTTACATCACTATTTATAATTGTTTCAGCCATCTGATCATCTGATCTTTTGCATTTTGTGAAAACAAATGCAAAAGGGCATTAAATCACTCAGCTTAGTCTCTATCTTTAGCCAATAAATTTCCTTCTCTTGGAAGAAGCAGCATGATCCTTTATTTCTCTCTGTTTCTCCACTCTCTACATTGTGCACAGACAATATTTCATTACATACACTTGACATCCTTTACTGACATCAGCACAGAACCTTGACTTTTTTTGCTTTTGTTCATGTAAACTTCTGTTGTATTTCTGTCCTTTCTAATCTTCACTGTTTTACTTGTGGTATATTTAGATAATATATGTGTTGGCCAAGTTGATCTCTTGCTATTCTTTTGATTTTTTCATCTTAATTGAATTGTTTACATTTCAAACTTCTGGAACTGGCTTTTGCTTAAAGAAACATTGCTGCCATCATAATCATCATCATCATTATCATCATCTTCACTATTACTTTGTCTTGGAACCTCTTCCCAAGAGGGCTCATCAGCCAGTTTTTCAAGGTGAGTGAAGTAATCTTTCCTAAATCCGTTATTTTGAATTTCTGTTAGCGTTCTTTATTGTCCTAAAAGTTCTGAACTCTGTCACCTCCTGGCCATGCTTGTCTAAGTTACCAGCTACTTTTCATTACTGAAGCTCCCTCCCTCATGTGTTGCATACTTAGAACTCCTCCACTTATTTCCACTTCTCGTGAAAGCAAGGAGGAATTCATAAGACTTTCAGCTCATTTTAGACATGGCAGGGTTTTACATATCTGTATGACTCTAAAGATATGAAGCCATAAAGATATGACTTGAGACAAGTGGACTGTTCTCACCCTTCTGGAAGGCCAACAAGAACACTTTTTGTACAGCATCTGAAATGCTAAATTCAGATTAGGCACTGAATTCCACCCTGAGTCCCAAAGCATGTCCCTCCAAAGGGATGTTTTCTTTTACTTTCATGTTGAAGTCTGTGTTCTGAATGACTTTGCATTTGTGTGCAAAAACTCCCATCCAATTGATACCTAAAGTTGACTGTGTCAGGTGTTATCAGATATTTTCAGCCTCCATCTGTGACAACTGAAAAACAAGCATGTGGCATCTCTGATACATGGAACTGCAGCTAATTCTTTAGCCCTTCCTCTCCTTCCTGAGCAAGATATTCATCTTCAAATTAATATTCATTTCTTTAATGATCTTATTGTGTCTCCAGTGTACTAATTTATGTACTTTTTATGTACTAATTTATGTACTAATTCATTCATGGGATGAAATAGAATTTCAGGTTCCTCTGGCACTTTCCTGTACCTGTCTGCTGCTTCTGGAAGACAGAAAACACTAGCACAAATACATCCACAATTTGATAAGACAGTATGAAATTAGAAAAGCTTTCTTCATTTTCTTTCTATGGCCTTGTATTTCCAACAATAAACACCCTGACCTTTGTGTATTGTCTACTATTGATAAAGAAGGGCTATTCCAAATGGGCTTGCTTTCTCATGAAAGAAAAAAATCTAGTTTCACTTGCTGGAAATTTCTCTAGCTGATTTTTTTTCAGCCACTTCTGCTTTACAGCAAATATTCTTTAGGGTACAGACGTGTGGACATTTAAATTCATAAATATAAATTAACGAACAGGATGAATTGTAAAAAATCAGAACATGTTTAGTAAATCATTACTGACAGCTTTAACAATTTTTTTCTCACTGCAATATTTAAACTAAAGGAGTTCAAAACCCAATGAAATAGTTTAAAAAAGAAGGGGTTTTTCAAACACAATGAGATTGATTTTTTTGTTTGTTTTGCAAGGAGCTGGCATGGGAGTGGAAATATTTACTTGCATCAACAACAAAATTGGATTCAACTGTTTATCAGAGAGAAGAGAGAAGATCTGTGCTCATTTATGTTTTAAGGCTTAGGGTAGGTCATCTTGATCACAGGTTCTGCCCTCAGAATTTGCTTCACCTTCACAGTAGAAGCAATTCTTCCATATGGAATTGGGGAAAACTGAGCTTATTAACATAGGAGTGGCACCGAGAGACCTTGTGAGTCACTTTTGTTTATTACATTTCAGTATCACTGAGAAAGCCACACGATGAATACTAAACTTAAAAAGAAAAATTGTTAGGAATCTGCATAATGAATACAAATGGGAGTGCCCTGACAGAACTAAAAGAGTCATCCTGCAAAGAAAAAAAAGGCATGCCCCTGCAAACTACCTTCTAAGGCAGTTCAGTTTCTTTTGAAGCTATTATTTTTGGTGCAGTAGAAAACTGCTTTTAAATTCTGAACCCATTTTACATTCTGAAAATTATAATTATTTTCTTTGTGCTTAATATGTTTAAGTTAATATCCATAAAATCTGGGATTTCAGAAGAATCAAGGGCTCACATTAGGATGCTTTCCTTTATTCTTTCAAGAATTACCTGGTCTCCTATACTATTCCACGAACACTGTATACTTCTTCCTCCTTATTTTCTTTATTTCTTTCTTTATTTTTTTCTCTTTCCTCCCTTGTTATTTCCTTATTATTTCTTAATTTTTCTTACCCTAATTCCTCAGGTTTTTTCTCTGTTGTGGAAGAACTCCACAATCATGACCAAGACAGGTGTCGCTTTAACCTTATCTTAATGGGGCTTGTAGGGAATAATGAAATAGGTAAAGGTGAAGCTAATAAATGAAAGCCAGAGGAAATGGCTTTCCCACCTTGGATACCACAAAAAAGAAACACGTCATGGCTCAGAATAAACTGTGGGGTTGGTTTTTTTTGTTTTTTTTTTTCTGAAACCCGGTGCGTAAGACTGTAGAACTAAGATTAACTGAGATCATACCCTTTCCTTGTGTTATGATCAATAATCCACTAAGAATTAATTTGATGGATTGTTTGTATTTAAAAGACTACCTTTCAAACATGTCACACAGTAATAGAGTATCTTCACAGTTTCACAGTTTTTCTCCCTAGTGATATCTGAAGTAGTGCCAGTTTCTACCTTCTCAGTTAAACAGCTATCACAGAAACAGGCATCTCAAGTTAGAATCTGTTTTTAGAAAATTATATATTTTGTTAGAATATAAGCACATTATAAGGCTAATATTGTTCCAGCTCAGCTCTTTCTGAGGCCTTCAAAACAACAATAAAATGTTCTTCTGTATTTGACCATATATAAATATTACCTTTGTGATTTCTGTCTCAGATTATTTCAACGTACTGTGCCTTTTCCAGGTGTGCTCCCAGAAATTGTCCCTTTTCCTGGTTACTACAGCAAAACACTTTTTATTTTTCAGTTCCTTGTCTGAAATCTGCACTTCACCTATGTCCCATGACGAAACCTGATTGTGCTGATGCCAGGCAGCATAAAGACCCACTTAGCTGATTGCATCCATATCCACCCTTCAGATTTGGAGCAGGGTTAGCAGCTTATGAAGGATCACAGCCTCTGTCATCAAGTGAGAGAATATGCATTAACCAGACAGAGTTTGCTCAATTTCAAAATGTAAGAATGAATTTTAATTGTACTCTGAAGGAATGAAAGCACATACAATCTGAGCTGGTAGAATATGAATCCTACATAAATACATAAAATTTAAAAATTTTCCACTCTGCTTAATCTTGAGTAAAATCCAGTGTCCTTCAATATTCCTAAATATTCATCATTATTCTCATAAATTATGAGCCAATGTTAACTTTTCCTTGACAGGACTTGAGACAAGACCACAAAACTTATCTGTGGGCTTTGAATATAGCTGGAGTTTTGCTTGACTCTTCAGAAAGTGACTGAAAGCAGGGATCCAATCCATCAGTCATATGTATTCCACAAGATTTTGCATCTTTTTATAGATGTGTCACTTGGGCAAAATGATAGGATATGCTATAGAAAGAAACAACAGTAGAAAACTCCGTTGAACATGGGTTTAAAAAAATTTACATCCAAAAGGAAGAGCAGTCTTCATGGCAACCATCCAAGAAATTTGAACTTGAATTTATTCTACCTCTACTTCTACAGATTCCTGGGAATTAGTTTACTTAGGAGAGGTGGATTAAAAGTAGACACAGCATCTGCCTTTTACAGTGCAGTTATAAATCTTTCTAACATTAATGGAGGTTTTGAAGACATACAATCAAGAATACATAGAGACTTATGCCAGAAAGCTTGGAGCAAAACATAAGTGTATTAGCAAAATGTACAGACAGTAAAATGAGACTATGAATTACAAATTTCTTCTTACTTGGAATCAATTTTTAACAATTATAACATAAAAATGTTGCAGAACTAACACCATCCTAACATTCACACATTTAAAAATGTTTAAAAATAAGAGTAAGGATAAACATAAACTTTGAGATAAGAAAGAAGATAAGCATTCATTGAACCTGTGAGACAACAGCTGTATTCGTAAATTGTGGGCGCTAAAACTTAAATCTACAGCTGGTGATAAATTCATACTAAGGACCAGACTTATGGTCTTCCATGTGGCTACACTAGTTGTAGTCTGAGGGCTAAGGCTTGTTCATTACTCTATAAGCTGGTTAGCTGTCATTTAGGGAGAAGCCCCAAAATTCAAATTAAATTTTGCTGTCTGGAAATCATATCACTGACTCAGTTTTCTAGAAGTATTGTGCTTAAATAGATATACACATGAAAAAAAAAAACAAAACCCAAAACCATCAGGCAGTCCTGAGTCTAGAACAGTAACAAAAAGACAGTTATAAATCTAATAACTGCTCTTGAAAGTCAACATATCTTTGCCTATTTATTTACAATTTAACAAACTACGAAATAAAAAGCTCTCACTGCAGCCTGTTGGAGATATACTGAAAAGTAATGATTTTATCTTCACAGTTAAATGCTCTATAAATGGCACTGACATGTTCCCGCAGCTAAGAACCAAATTAAGCAGGGGTGGTGTTAGTGGTGCTGGAAAGAGACAAGCAAAAAACTCAAATCCTCAACCCACTATAGAAATTTAAGTGCATCCAAATCCAGTATTTGCAAAGAATCTTTGACTGCTCCAATAGAAATATTCCCAGCTGAAGGCTGCAAGGGGCACTTGTCTTTTTTTATATAATTGTAAACAATTTTACAAGAAAAAGAACAAAAGTTGGACAGTAAAATAAATACAAAAATTAAAACTTGAAAATAAATCTGCATTTTGCCACAGACTGCTTAGAAGCCTCACTTGAACCCCAAATTCTTTTGTCTTCGGCTGTTTCATCCTGGTCACGAATAATTTGTGAAAAAGTTGAGTGTGATGACATTATTTGTAAGCCATGTCACAAAAATCACCTAATAAACCCCAATTCTGACAATATTTATATGTAACCCTCTGTCTGGCAATTTATTCCAGCCCTCCTACGTTATTTATATAGCACCAATAGCCTGCAGGATTTATTACAGGCATGCAGGAAGACATATGGATAGATTCTTCTCTCATTTATACTAGCATAAATCAGAACTACTGAATTCACTGGAGTTCTACTTGTTTAAAGGTGGACTAAAAGTGCTGTGTACCAACCCCAAACTTACCAGTAACTTTTCTACTTCTCTGTCAGAGAGTTTTTATTTTTCTTATCTAAACTCATTCTTTTATCCAACCTCAGTTGAATTATATGAACCTTTTAAACAGCATCAAGGATTTTTGCCATTGTCTTGACATCTTTGACTCAGAAATTATCCAAATTTCTTCCTTGAAGCTATACTTACATCAATGGAGTAGTTGCAAATGACATTCATTGTCATTTTTTAATTTAGGAACAATATTTAAAAACCTTGAAATATTTATGGCACTTGCACATTACTCAGTCCAGCAGTTTGGACGTAGTCATGCCTGTTAAGAGCTTGAGATCCTCAAGGACGTTTGGGAAACTGAAACATTTTGGGCATTTACAGAGCTTAAGTTCAGAAAATTTTGATGTAAAATCATCAGTATTTATCAAAATTTTCAAAACCTTCAATGACATTTAAGCTCAATATCAACAATATCAATCCTTTCTTTGAAACTATGATGTCACTGTCCTTTAAAGCATTTTTTTGTGCATATGTATTACGCAAAGCAATTTGCAGCAGTAAGGACACAAGGATTATCGATGAGTTAGAAACCACAGGGGCTTCTGAGAACAGTCGTGCAGGAATTTGAGCTTTTCTCCTTGAAAAGGTAGTGGAATCAATAACCCGCTGAAGGGCATCTACACTAATGCACACAGGATGGGCAACAAACTGGAGGAACTGGAAATCTTGGTGCAGCAGGAAGACTTTGACATAATTCTCATCACAGAAACATGGTGGTGACTCACACTCTGCAGTGCTTCAATGGCTATAAACCCTTCACAGGGGATAGGCAAGGAAGGAGATATAATGGGATTGTCCTGTAAGTCAGGGAGTGTTTGGAGCCTAATGATGGAGATGATAGTGTTGTGGGTAAGAATCAACAGAGCCCCCATCATGGTGGGCTTGTTGATCTGCTGGAAACCAGGAAGGCTCTGCAGAGGGATTAGGACAGGCTTGATTGATCATCTGATGCCAGTGGCATGAGATTCAAAAAGGGGGCCTGCCAGGGCCTGCACTTGGGTCACAACAATCCCAAGCAGTGCTACAGGCTGGGGACAGAGTATCTGGGAACCTGTCATGGGGGAAAAGGACCTGGAGATGCTGGTCAACAGTGACTGAGCAGGAGCCAGTGTGTGTCCAGGTGGATCAAAAAGCCAATAGCACCTGCCTTTTATCAACAATAGTGTGGCCAGCTGGATCAGGGTAGTGATTGTCCCCTGTACTTGGCAGTGGTAGGTCACTCTTCAGTTCCTCTGTGTGTCCAGTTCTGGGTCCCTCATTGCCAGAAGGACATTGAAGGGCTGGGGTGTGTCTAGAGAAGGGGCAATGGAGCTGAGGAAGGGTCTGGAGCACAAGTCTGAGGAGGAGCAGCTGAGGGAGCTGGGGTGTTTAGCCTGGAGAAAAGGGGGTTCAGGAGGGACTTTCTACAACTCCCTGAAGGAGTTGCATGAACTTCCCTGAAGGAAGGTTGCAGTGAGGACTCAATCTCTTCTCCCAGGCCATAAGTGACAGAATAAGAGAAATGGCCTCAAGTCATGCCAAGGATGGTTTAGATTGGACACTAGGGATAATTTCTTCACAGAAAGCATGATTGGCCATTGGTACAGCCTGCCCAGGGAAGTGGTGGAAACACTGCTGGCAGTGTCCAAAAACTGTGTGGATGTGGCATTTGGGATGGTGTTTCATTACAAACATGGCAGTGCGGGGTTAACAGTTGGAATCAGTGATCTTGGAGGACTTTTCCAACCTTACAACTCTGTGAATTTATGATTCTATAATTCTGCTATAGTTCAACAGAAGATAGAATGGGTTCTTATCTTAACAGCTCGCTCATTTCTTTTGGATCTGCTGAGTGAACAGCAGTAGCTAGGGCTGAATGGGTGGATGCAGGTGGAGACTGAGTAGAGTGGGCAGGAAAAAGCCACTTGTTTTCCCAGAGCCCCACTGACCACAACAGGATCTTGAACTTCTTTAGTGAATCTTCATACAGGGAATAGTAAGTTCTTATGTTTAGTGTCAATAAGGACTGAAATAAAATAGAATTAATTTTGTAATTGCAAGACTGAAAATCCTACACACGATTAAATAACTTACGGAACAGAACATAGAAATGAGAAACATTTAAATCAATCTGTTTAGAGGTTGGTTGTCTTATATAACTACCATATTTTGCACACCTCCATGTCTGGCATTTATGCAATTATTTCAGGAAACAATTTGCATAATCAAAAAATTTGCATATGCTCACCTTAAGCAGAAGGATGTATTTCATGCTTGTGAATGTGTCAGCCTGTTTGACAGTTTGGGTGAATGAAGCCTACAACTGGAAACGCAGTGAGCTTGTGTTCATTGTGCCTTCCACTCTTTCCCATCTATTTGTAATGGTGAAAAACTGCAAGGATCTTGAAAGCACAGGGAATGTGAAAATCTATTTTCATTTGTCTCCCCACTGTGTGTTAACTTTACGTGCTGCTATTTCACACTCCTTAAATGTCTTCTTCATAGTTGTCTTTATCAAGGGTTGTCACCCTGTTCTTCACATCTTAGTTATCTTCCATAGCACTGGATACTGAGTCAAAATCATCCCAACAAGCATTCTGCCATGGATTGCTAAATATTTGCAGTGTGTACAGCAGCTCTTCTTCTTCAGAGTCTGATCAAAACTTACCTCTGGCAGAGGATACAGGAAATGACCTTGCATTAACTTTGCCTCTCATATTTAAAAGGTATTTGCAGTGAACCTAGACATTTTGTTTGCTTTCAGTATAGGTATGAAGTCTTATTCTAGTTTGGCATTAGGATTTCATGCCCTTAGTGAAAATTAAATGGTCATAGATCTGCAAACTGAATTCTTGTCTTCTAATTCCAGAATTTGCACTGTAATCTGTTCACTTTTCCATGTAGAATAAAATTTGGGATTGATGCATCCATGCAAGAATGAAGGGATAAAGGTTGTTTGTGCAGCCTTTCCTTTATGCCAACTCTAAAAAAAAAGCCTAGGATTGGAAAGGAAAAAAAGGCAATCCCAAGATTCCTTGTCATTCTCCTGATCCAACAGAACTCTGCCAGAAGCACCTGCATGAAACTGTGTGTATGTCCAATTGACAAAATCTATTCTAACTTGAGAACTGATTTTACTGAAATACATTGGCATGCTGTCATTAGTATTTTCAATAAAATTGACTGAGAACAAAATATCAAAACACAAATTATTAGGTGCATTTCACTGATACTTGTACAGCTATATTAGTAGCATTCTGGATCTGTTTGGATTTTGACCAGAAGTCACAAAGCCTCTGATCCTTGAAAGTTTCATGAATAACAAAAAAGGAAGCTGCTAAAATTTATTACTCATTTTTGCATGATTCCATCTGTGCCATTAGTGAGAAGAATTATCACAAAATTAAGAACTGTAGCATTTCTACACCTAATAATTTACATCTCAGCGATGCAAAATCAAAAACATCAGTGTCTACCTTTAGATCCTTCAGCATTATTGGTTCCTTTTGCAATCATCCATACCAAGTCCAGAAAGTCCTGCTGTTTTTTTCAAAATTTTAATAATGTCCCCAGAAATACATATATACTTTGGCTTTTCTAGCTTCCTTTCTGGGAAATCATCTTAAAGGTTGGCAAATATATACATTAAAAAAAACAAAAAAAAAACCCTAAAAAAACCCTAAAAAAACAAAACCAAAAAAAACCCCTCTACTTCTTATGATTCTAAAGCATATGCCTCAGAAATATGTTTTGATGAGTCTTTTCTATTTTTAATAAAATCCTAGAGTTAACACATTGAGTGAAACAACTTGCTGTCTGACTACAATATTCAGAGCACTTTAATTTTTCACACTGTAAATCTAACTGGGTTTTAAATATAGAAATACATCAATCTTTTTATGTTGAAGTATCATCTCCTTAAAATATTAACAAAAGAAACACAGTAAAACCCCACCATTTTTTGTTCTGTGCAAATAAAGAACATTTCATGGCCAATGACAGTTTTTGGACACAGGTATGTGAAACTCATGATTCTTTTGTTTTATTTAATTCCAACTCATACCATTTCAGTCACTGGAGCAGGTACTTGGCTCTAAATCTTTACCTCTGGCACCAATGAGAAGAAGGGTACCAGATAAGTTTTGTTTCTCACTGTTGTGGTTCATACCCAGGTGTCTGCAAGTACCACGCAGCCTCTCACTCTCTCCTTCCTGGGGAGGAGAATTGGAAAAATGTAAAGTACATGGGGTGAGATAGAAAGAGTTTAACAATTGAAATAAAATATAGCGACAACAACAGCAGCAAAAAACCCGGCAATAATACTAATAGTACTACTACTAATAATAATAATGAGGGGGAGAGGGAAGGAGGGAGAGAGAGAAGAAGGTGGGGAGGGAGGGGAACAAAACCCAAGAGAAACAAGCGATACTCAATGTATTTACTCATCACACACTCACTGATACCCAGCCCATCTCCCATCCAGCTGCTTCCAGTTTATATACTGGACATGACGTTCTGTGCTATGGATATCCTGTTGGCCACCTTGGGTGAGGTGTCACAGCCATGCTCCCTCCAGCTGCTTGTGCTCCTGCTTCCTGGCAGAGCACAGGAAACTGAAAAGTCCTTTAAGGTGAGTACAATTTAGCAACAGCCAAACTATGCATGTATTATACAATAATACAATAATGTATTATCAACATTATTATACTAAATACAAAACACAGCATTGTACCAGCTACTAAGAAGAAAAATCAATTTATCTCAGCCAAAACAAGGACACTCATCCATATAGATTTAGTAAAATAATTCTATACCCAAGAAAGTTCTGCAACACAATACTGATATTCTGTCTCCAAAAGCAAAATTCCCTTGTCCAGACTAGAAACTCTTTCCTGACAGAGAAATCACTAGCCATTTTCAACAAACTGGAATCTTCCTCAACAACATCAAGGCTATGGTAAGGATGGAGAGTGAGATGTCTCTTCTTAGAAATGCTGGCTTATGCTGCTGTGCAAAGTAAATAACAACGGACCTGAAAGAATACAGAGTGCAAAACCACCACAATGCATGCCTACAGCTATTCTGAAGAACTTATACTACCTTTATGTAAATTACAACTTATTTGTGCCCCACCCACCCCCCAGAAAGAAAGACCTTGAACATTTTCCTTGATAGTTAATCTTGAAAATCTTTTACAATTATGATGATTATATAGAATGTTTCTGCCTAAGAATACCCAATTTTTTCTGTGACTGGACAAACTTCGAACAGCTGTCTTCCCAGGAGGTATGGCTTTTGTCTTAACTTGGATGAGATCAAGGATAGAGTCCAAATTGAATATATTAAGAACAAATGGTTATCTCAAAAGTTGAAGATTAATTTGGTTGAAGTAAAAAAAAAGGAATATTATCTAGAAGATAGCTAATTAAGAAGTAGAATAAGTAATTAAATGTTTCTTCTGGCCTGACCCAGAATAAAATATGAAGCATAGTTAGTTTTGGTGAAAGAGAGGTCTGTTTTAAATACTTAAATTACTGAATTTTGAATTTATTCCTCTTTTATCCACCCTTTAAATTTCAAATATTACAATGGTTATATTCATACTCAAATGGTTTCAAATTAAAATAGAAGTGCCACACAAACTTAAAAGTAAAATCCTAACATCGTTTGATATGAGATAGACATGATGTTAACTATGATGAATTAAAAAATTCAGATGTTAACTTTTGGAACATTCTCAAACTGAATAATTAAGTTAAAATATTAGCCTTGCAACCAGTTCTGTAAATGTGCTGGCTCAAAACAGAGCTAGAAAATTAAACCCACTCAAGCTGCTCCCTTTTCTCCCTGCCCCTCCTGATAACGAAGGAACATTAAGAGGGATTATGAACCGGGATCACAATTTACAATAATTAAAATTTGAGTAACTACAATGGGAACAGACCTCAACAGAGCTAGTGTTGTTAGCAGCTAGCTCTATAATGGGCTTGACTCAGAACTGCTTCCATAAAATAGTGTGGGTCACCAGTGTGCACTGCTAATGTGTCTTCTGGTGGTGCCCTCAGCTGGGATGGAGAAACAGGGGTGCTGAGAGGCTGCTGGAGGGCTGACCACATCCCACTGGGAGGTAGAGTGGCACATGGCAAAATCTCATTTACAGTCAGCCTGCAGAGTGGCCCAAGAGCTAAGCAAGGTGTAAGGATGAGACGCAGGGTTCTTATAAACTTTTGTTTGAGATTAACTAGCTTTTTGGGCCTCTGTGCACACCTGCAGTTCTTAAAGCCCTGGCAAACTCCCGGAACAAAGGCACAATTCCCAACTTCTTGTTTAAACACAATGGCCTGTTTGGAAAGAGGACTCCCTCGAAACAGTCACTGGAACTCCCTGCACCTTAAATATGCTGGTCTACATTCTTGAGGAGTCCTAGACAGTTCCTTACAAGGAAATGATCAAATTGCAAGAGGTTTGCATCCAGTGCTCAGGTGCTGTGAGGAGCAGGAGGTGAGCCAGGCACGCCTGCAGCCCCTAGAGACAGAGAGAGCACAGTTGGTTGGGTATCCACACTGCAGCCTGTGGAGAACCCCACACTGCAGCAGATGGATGTTTCTGAAGGAATTGCAGTCTGTGGAGAGTCCATGCTGGAATAGGTTTTTCCTGAAGGATGGCAGCCTGTGGGAAGGACCACAGTGGAGCAGGGGCAGATTGTGGGAAGGAAGGAACAGCAGAGAGGAGCTGTTATGGGGGTGGGGTTTCTTGTCTTCGTTTCTCACCATCCAACACTATTTTAACTGGCAATAAATGAAATTATTTTTTCCCAAGTCAAATGACAGTTTTTTTCCAAGCCCATGAAAGTAACTGTTAAGGTGATCTCACTGTCCTTATCACAACCCACAAGATTTTCAATCTTGTTTTCATTCCCCCTGTCCTGTTTAGGAGAGGGAGAGAGTGGCTGAGTAGACACATGGCATTCAGCCAAAGTTAACCACAGTAAACAGCAGAAATGATTTATGTAGATGTAAGAACAGTTTCAAAGAATGGTCTTACATACACAGATAAGATGCTTAAGAGATATTTTACATGTAAGTGGTATAATTGAAGTGGATAGTGTGTGTGGTGGTGTCTTATACGACTATGATCAGCTGGAGACTCTGAAATTAGGAAAGCAACATTTTCAAGAGTCTTATGCCATCAAGATGAAGATGCTGCTCTCAGCAATGGAGATACTCACTGCACAAAGTTGTCAGGCACCATCCTGTTCAGGAGGTTTGACTCCCCACGTGACCATTTGTCATGGGTTGCAGTGCAAAATGTAGCCAAAATTGTGTATTCTATCACCATCTGATGAAACTGGGGTGAGGGGTGGTGTAATTGTCTGTCAATGGCCAACTGTCAATAAACCTGCTGGGGCAGTTTTCTTATCTCTTCCACAGTCCAGCCTCCCTCCAGGGAGAGATCTTCTCCTAATGGGCCATTGAGTCTCACTGATAGGATTGCATCATTCCATTGGGAAATGCTCCATCCAGGGTGAGGAGCCAGGCATTCCTACCTGGATAAAAATCTGGGAGTTGGAACACCAAGGCAGCCTTTCCACTAGATTCTCAGAGGAAGACCAGGCCCATCTATTACTTCTGGACCTTCAGGGACCTTCCTCCACTTTTATACAGGAGCATCACTTCAACAGAGCCACATCTGCTACTAGGACTGCAGCCACCATGGAATGGGACTGCCACCAACACCCTGACCCACAGGGTGTCAGGTTGGATCCTGACTCTGTTTTATTGTTTATTTTAGTCCCCCTAATAAAGAACTGTTATTCCTATTCCCATATCTTTGTCTGAGAGCCCCTTAATTCCAAAAGTTATAATCATTTGGAGAGATGGGGTTTAAATTCTCCATTCCAAGGGAGGCTCCTGCCTTCCTTAGCAGACACCTGTCATTCAAATCATGACACCATTCCTATGTTAAGATGTCAATAATTTGGGTTCTCTTTTTAGCCAGTGTTCTCTCCATGCAGTGAAACTGTTACCTACAGCACTAAAAGAACGTACACAAACATAAATGCTTTTTTAAATCATCTTCTACGATTTAAATAATCTGTTCTGTCATTGTTTAGCAGAATGAAACTGAAATTTAAAAGAGAACTTAAAAGCTTAACTATAAACAACAGTTCTCTAATAATGTAGTGATTTATGTCCTAAGAATTCCTTTCTGTGTAGTGGGATAATATAATTTTCAGATATTGACAGAAAAATGTTTTTACATATCTCTTGAAATTTCTTTAAGAATATATAATTTTTCGTAGAAAGTTGCTTCTTAATGTTTGGAGTAAAGAACGCAGATATAAAAGTAATTTTTTAAAAGCAAAAACCATAATATTCATTGTTTTGTGGTACATTCCAAGGAAAGAATCTTCCTACTAATTCTATATTCTGGAGTATTCTTCTAGTATTAGCAGCAGTAAAATAAAAAGCAAGATTCAATTTGAAGAAGCACAAAGGGTTTGTGGTTTTTTTGTGTTTGGGTTTTTTTTTTTTGGTTTTTTTTTTTTTTTTAATGAAAACCTGGGGTAGTGTAAGATACGGAGAAATAATTATATGGTGTGATAATACAAAAACTGGAGGTTTGTGTGTCTTCATATAACTCCTGAGAATGATATCCAGTGTTTGTTAATTAAAGACTTTCCTATTTCCACTAGATGGCTGCTTCTGAAAGACTGGCTTCTTAGCATAAAATTAATTAACCTTCAGAAGACAGTCTGAGGTACTTCAACAATCCCACTGCTGCCAAAAAAAAAATAAAAAAAATCATATTGCAGGATCTTTCACAAATCTTTTAAAGGCCTTCTGCTATATATGTGGTGTTGGATGGACACAGAAGGCAATTATTTCTGCACTATATATCAGAAGAGTGTCTATTCTCACATTTCAAGAGGTATTGGGACATTACAAGGAGACATGTAGATGAGATCATATCACTGTCACTCTCCTAGCTCCTTCTCCTGTACAACTAATGTTCACTGCTCAGAGCTCACTCCCCTCCCACCAAAATAACTACAATGCAGGCACTGTATATCAGCTTTTGAAGCAGGCGTGGTTTTAATTGACATCAGAAAACCATTATAACTTTGCTCCAGATATCAAGTCATTTGGAAGTACCTTTTTTGTATCCTCCTTTTTCAAGCAAGGAAAGTGAAGGATGCACCATGACATGGTACCAAAGCAGAAAGAAAGGCAGAGATTTCATGTCTAAATCCTTCTGCCATTTGACCAAAAACTTTATAGGTGGTTAAACACCTAACCTTGCCAATAAACCCATTGAAATGTCATTTTAGGACCTGATTTGATTTAGATTGCCTTAGTGAATGAATTTAGGGATGAAGTATTTTTTCAAACAATAGAGCTTATCATGGCTTACCACCTGAGGTTACCCCAGTGGTCTGACGTGCATGCATCAGCTTTTTATCATATACTTAGGATCATTACAGGGGCTTCAAGTGTGGACAAGAGTGCAGTGAATCCACACAGACAGAATATTGAACTGAGAATTCAATTATGAGCTTCCCTGCAGCCTCTGTGTTATATTTTCTCCCTTTTATTCTGCCTCTGTGAATTTAGTTTTCCCATCTGTAAGCTGAGAAAACAAGTGTTAAGATCATAAGATTTAAAATAGACTATTATTATTCTAGATGTGCTATACATAGAAAATGACATGCTTATGTGAAGGAAAAGATGTTTCCATATGCATTGCACTTAACATTGTCATACTCAAGTTCTACATCTGTTGGTGCCAGACATTTGCCAGCCTTCTAAGATGTCACTACTTAAGCTCATATACAAGAGAAATAGAAAGTGGAGAATTATGGGATTTGATTAAGTCTTATGTGCCAAGGCTAGTTCTTTTTTGTCTGGAGCCAAGAGTAATAAACCACCTAGCAGTAGCTGCCGCCTACAATCTTCAAAACTTATTGGAGTATTTCAACATTCCTTATTATAAGAGAAAGACATATTTCCTTTTCAATCCTCACTACTTTTTATTTCTAATGGAAATATCTAATTCTTTTTTTGCAAATGTTAACTGATTTAATTATAATGAGGTTTGTGTTCAGAATACCCATATAATCCTTTCCTTCCTAAATCACTGTGATTTCTTCTCATCTGAAACAGGGAATTCTGCAGGTGTCTTTCAAGGTTCCAAGGCCCAGCTCTGATACCATGGCTCAGAGACCAGAAAAATTTGCTATATTTTATGATAGATCACTGAGGGTTATGCAAGATAAGAAACGTTGACAGAACTGTAGAGGCACAGATAATTAATACCTAGAAAGTTCATGGTGGAAAAACAATGAAATGTACAGGCTTAAAACCCCAAAGCAAAAATGTGGAAAAGCATTAGCCTGAGAGGATTTGCAATACAGCTGCCTGCTGACATGGAGGGCTCCTTCCTGCCTAAATGGTGCCTGACTGACCAGTAAAGTCTCTTCTCATGTTTTACTGAGGGGTTAAACCCACTGCTGCTTAGCCTATTAGTTTTTAAACTCCTTGTGATCTTGTCTGTGCATTAGGATATACACAATCCCTTTATGGCTTTTTTTGGTGTATGTGCCTGTAATTATATCCAAACACACAAATATAATCATACATGCATGTTTCTACATATCTATTAATATTGTATTTGCAAGGACTCCTCCTGCTCAGCTAAAAGAGGTCACACAGTCATTCTTTCAGTATTACAAATCAGAACATTTAAAATAATTAATTTAAAATAACAACTATACAAGTGGGTAAATGCTATGCTCTTCGCCTCCTCTGGACAGAGTTATTGAAACTCTAGGACAGTTTAAAATAAACATGATAATAGTTTCTCAGTGTACTCTCAGTCCTTGTGACATTCAAGAATTTCAATATGAAAGGCTGACTTTGCTGAAGGATAATGCTGGGCATTCTAAGTCACCAATTAAGATGCAAACCTGAATCCCACCTATTGCTAAAATATAGCCATTTGCATAAAAAAAGAAGTCAGTCAAACAAACAAGAATGCTGTTTCTGGAATCTAAAGTAACTGAGACATAAACCTGGCTTTAAGCCAAAAAAATCACCTATTTTGAAAAAAAAAAAATGACATGAGAATACTTTCTTATTTCAAAGATTGCTTTTAGTGAAATAAATGTCAATTCCTCAAAGTATAATGTCAATACATACATTTCTGCATCCCAAACTGAAAATAATTAATTTGATTTATTTTAATTCATTATGCGAACCATGGAATTAAAACCAAAACAAACCAAATGAACCATAACATAGTTGGAGACTTAGAGTGGTTTATCTGTGTTTTGAGAATCTCTTATCAAAACTTCAGAAGCCACCTAAAGCCAGAAGAGTTTATATGCTCAAACCACCCCAATTCTTTTCTCTTATAAGTTATACAAGTCCTACATTAATGGTTCGGTGCCTTATAACAATCAGATATGAAGATAGGAGAAGCCTGAATGCAAGTTAGGGTCTAAAAATCCAGTTTTCTTTACAGGTCTCCTTCAGAAAAAAAGTAGTGAATCTGCATTCCATAAGCAGCCCCATAGATTTTTCTGATATCAACCCAGGTGAGTAACCACTTCCTGTAATTCATATATGGACAGAAGAAGCTCACCTGTAAATATCTACTGAATTTTCCGTTATAGTTTTAAGCATCTTAGAAGCATCTTACATCTTCAGCTGAGAAAAAAAAAAGTCTTCTGTAGGAGCACCACATTACTTTTAAAGCAGTTGAAATCAACTCCTTCTGGAATATGCAAGTGAGAGGAAAATGTCATAGTGGCATGCTACATTTACACATTTGTACAAACAAAGCTATTAATAGACTACTAGAGCTGTAAAAGCAAGCACTCCGAAGTAGCAAATGTCAGAGCTAAATTTATTCTCTATGACCTTAATTCATTCTTTTTCATGGCATGCTCATTACAATAAAAGATCTAATTACATAATCACCTAGTACATTCAGGGTTCCTCATGAAATCTGTGCAGGTTATTTGAGAAATAATTTGCAATGATAATAAAACAGAGGGGAAAAAAATACCCTTGTCACACATCATTCAGAGAAATCAGAGAACTAGAAGTGTACTCCTAAATTAAGATACTAAAGTAAGTGTGGTGAGTATATTAATTCTGTTGGAATTATGTGACTGTGTCTTGTATAAATACTTTATTATTATTATTATTATTATTATTATTATTATTATTATTATTATT
>CM031857.1:12761890-12831027 GCA_018697195.1 Certhia americana | reverse complement strand
TTATTATTATTATTATTATTATTATTATTATTATTATTATTATTATTATTAAACATTATATTAAAAACAAGAGAAATGTTTCATATGTTATGGTCAGACATGAGCTTAGTTATATCTTTGCTAACCTTGAGAAGGATAGACTGGAATTCTCTAGGTGTTTCAAAATAATTCTCAGTAATGAGATTCTCCCCTCCCCTAAACATTAAAATCTTGCTCCTGGCTGCTTTCAATTTATATCAGCAAGTAACAGGCCTAAATTGAAAAATTCAGTATAAAGGAAAGAAACAACAGCAAAGGAAAAGAAACAACATCCTTCTTTGCAAAATGGGGCATAATTAAACCAAAACATGGCTTTTTTTCCTCAGTAGGTCTTTGAAATACTGTATATATGTAATCCCACAGTCAGCCACTTAGTTCTGTTCCATGTGATGTGTATCAGGTGTTACAGAAAAGAAAACCTTTCCTGTCACAATCAGCGCACTCATCAATTTCAGCAGTTCCCAGAGGGTTCTGTTTGAGTCTTATCGGATTCCAAACTAAGAAATCTTGGATTCTGGAACTGTGTATTCCTCCAGGCATGAGGAATTGTTCTCTTTGTAAATGCTATCAATTTTAAGGATAATTATATGATCTAATGAATTTGTTAGGCTATTACTGAATTGACTGCTTATTGAAAAGTAAAACCATAGAAATGAGAAGTGTAAAACTTTTCTCTGAGTTGTTCATTTTATGTTAACAATTTTAGGGACAATTAATGCATAAGTACATACAGGATTGATAGAAGCAATATTGATTCAGCTCTTGACTAGATATTAAGATGACCAGAAACTACAGTGCAACTGAACTCCACAGCCATTTTTGACTTTTATGCAGTCAGAAAAAGATTAAAAGAAGAATTTATGTAGTGTATATTTTAGCAATGAAAATAATGTAAGGAAGAAATGAACTACAGAGATTGATAAGAAAACAAGCTAATCTGGATAATTATAAATTAAAATCAATTATCTATTCTTTACAGGGTTTTCTTTTGCCACTAGTTTTTTCATCTGAGTAGAGTTAGGAAATTCTATTCAGTGTTAACATTTATAGATGCACCTATTTGCTTTTTGGACATAATGAATTAGACTATGCTTTCCTAAACACAGCAATGAAGCTCACTCTGAGTTTCCCAAAAATTATTTATTTTTTATGAGAAATGATAAAAAAAAGAGTTCTTATCAGAAATCTCAGAATTTTCCTTGTGTACTTAGTAAAATTGCAGACTGGTCTTGATCCTTTTGTTAGCATTAATCTTTATAGCTTTTAAAAAAATATATTTTTAAAGGCTTTTGAAGTTGTGGCAAAATGCATGTCCTACACCTCTGTGGTCAGAAAAAGAATGAAACTAGAGGGAAAAAAAAGTCTGTTTAATGAAAAAATAATATCTAAAACTAGATAAAAAGTTTACAATTTGACATAAATCTTTATAATTTAAATAAAGTTCTCCTTGAGTCAAAGACTGCAAAGGAGTGGCATGGGGCTTACCAATTTACAGATCAATACAGGGTCTGCCTGAAACATCAGAGACCTTCTTCAAAGACCTTCTTCAGACAAAGAAAAGGGAATGTCCTCTTGCACTTGTCTAAAGGGGCTTTAAAAGTAGTAAATGTTTCTTTACCATAATTGATTTTTACTTCAGTAATGGCTACTTTCAAGTAATATACTCATATCTTAAATTAATCAGCTTTCCCCTTAGCCTCTTGATCTTCGGTAAACTTTACTTTTAGCTAGTAAAACTTATGTTCTATCAGCTTTTAACTCATTTTCTACAATAGCAATTCATTAGTCACACTAAATTTTAACAGCTCTCAGTAAAGAAAAAAGCATTTCATAAGAAATCAAATACTGCATTTAATTGGCATATGCGTCAACAAAACTAAAATTAATCCAACCTTTCAGCAGATTGGGGTTTTTTATTTAGTCCTTTGCACCTACTCTGCCTACTTTAACACATTGTACTCTTTAATGCAGTTAGCCTTGACATAAATTCCAGGTGGGAGAGTTACACCACCTGTGGTATTGTAGTTACAATAAGGTGGCTACAACATCTGTGTGCCCAGGTGTTCAAAAAGGCAAATAACACCTCTTTTGCATCAGAAATGGGGTGGCCAGAAGACCAGGGTGTAGATTTTTCCCCTGTGCTGGGCACTGGTGAGGCTGCGCCTCAAATGCTGGGTTCAGGTTTTGGGCTCCTCATCCCTTTTGGGCAACAAAGATACTGAGGGGTTGGGGCTTGTCTGGGGAAGTGCAATTGAGCTGGGGAAGGCTTTGGAGCACAAGTGAGGAGTAGCTGATGGATTTGGGGATGTTTAACCTAGAGAAAAGGAGCCTCAGGGAAGGCCTTAGTACTGTCTTCAAGTCCCTGACTGGGGTTTGTAGTCAGCTGTGGGTCATTCTCTTCTCCCAAATAGCAAATGACCTTGGGTTGTGCCAGGTTAAATTGGATATTAGCAAAAATTTCTTCACTGGAAAGGCTGTCAAGCACTGGCGCAGGCTGCCCAGGGAAGTTCTGGAGTCACCAGTCCTGGAGAGATTTAAAGGATGTGTAGGTGGAGCACTGGCTGAGTGGCAAAGTGGGTGGTTGAAGGTCTCACCTGCTGATCTCAGAGGTCTCTTCCAACTTCAGGGATTCAATGATTCTGTGAAAATGAGATTTCTCTTTTCTCAGTATCTGAAAAGTATCTAAATGGTGCTGTTTTCTCTGTGTCTTTCCTGAACTACTGGTACTACTTGGTGAAATAGCATTGAACAGATATTTGGCCCCTTAACATTTTTATTATTATTTGCACGTTTCCCAGTGACTCAGTTATTCCCTTACATTTAATGTCCATAAGTCTGACTATTTTTGTGCCAGGTCATGACTGTTTCAGTGTTATTCAAAAAGCTGTCTTTTTTTTTTTTTTTTTTTTTTTTTGTTTGGTGGACAATATAATTAGAGACTAAAAATCACTGTTGTCAACATTCATCTATTGGAAATGTTGACTGCCACAGTGAGATAAAAGACTCATAATGCAATTTGATCAAAGTGCCTTAAACAACTACATTCAGTGGTGAGATTCAATGAAATATTGATCAGGTCTTTCAAGTAATTCAGAAATAACCCACTTAAAACCTTAAAGATGTACACAGATTTCCTATCTTCTTTTTTCTTCTTTTTTGTTCTGAAACTACTGAAATTGGAGGGGTGGTGGTTTTGGTTTTCTTAAATTAATAAATGAATGGATTTATTAATTTGTGCAAGTAAATTTATCTTAATATTTTTTATATCAAATTAATAAGCAATTTAATTTATTTCCAAAAGTACAAAGATGCTTGAGATAGTTTTAGGTTAATTGGACAGCCATTATTTATTTTGAAAACTTATTTTCTTTCTTCTGAACATCATGATTAAATTAAATTACTGATCTGACTTCATATGAAAAATACAGCTCTTTTTATTGCTGATTACCAAGGAAGGGATGGCACTCATATTATTAACTGAAGTTCCATTTATTCCATGATTACACTGTTCCCCATGAAATAATGTTTGCATTTACTAGGACATTTTCTCTATTCTTCACCTCCATTTTTAACGGCTTATTCCTTAAAAAAATCTTTTCATGTAAGCACCACTTTGAAAATGGCAAAGATTTTACTCAAGGTTATGTTTCATTGTCATATTTTCGTGACCTATTATCCTTTGGTTTTTATTTTCATCTTCCAATATTTTCTGCATTTTTGCCTGTAATTCCAGGTGTAAAGCCCAATGTGCCACAGGAGTAATGGAAACAATTTCACCTGCTGCCTTTAAAAAGCATATTGTTTGCTTAGCTGTGCACTGTGTAGTTCTGTATTGCTGCACCTCAGCACACAGTGTTGACATTGGCTGTCAATTGGGAGTACATGACACCATCTGGGGACTCTTTATACACTCCAGAGTAGTTATTCTGGATTTTAGGAGGCTGTAAAATCTGTACATTTTTTTCCTCTTATGCCATAGCATGGGATCATGAAGATTGAGAATTTCTTATCATTGATGCTCACTGGGCCACAAATATCTTTCCTCCTCTGCAGCCCTTGGTGCCCACCTCGAACTTGTACCAGGGTTCTTGTATTCATTTTATTAATATATAATAATAATTAATTATTCAAATTTATTAATATATAATATTAATATTTTTATATCACATCTGCTGCCTTAGCTTCTCAATATCTTATATTCTTGACATATTATAAACTGTACTCTCTCACTTAAAGAATTAACTAAAATTTGGATGAAACTGATGAGACAAACATGATTTCTTCACTCCTTTTTGATTTGTCATACTCATATAGCAAATAATAATAAACCATCCACTGCATGGATATGACCCTTATTTACTGAATAATACTAAAATAGATCATATATTTCAGCCTTTCCAGCTCCATAACTTCAGGATGGTTACACAGTGTTGGACACTCTACAGCTCCTTAATAGAAATTTATTCTAGCTTAAGTGGAGCTTTCATAGAGAATGATATTAGAAAGTTAAACAAATAAACGATCAGAGAGGTCATTATCTAGTTTGCAATTATAAGAACATGCAAACAGCACAATAAGTTTGCACCAGTGTTTATAGGGCGTTAAATTCCAAGATTATCATATTAATCAGAGGGAAATTTGTTCCCTTAAATTCTGAAAAGGAAGGTGGCATCAACTTCATGAGGATATTCTTTGTCCTCAAGCAGAAATGTAACTTGTACCTGCTGACAGGCAATAAGAATGTTGGGTTAGGACTTTTAATGCATTGAAGTGCTTTCCAAGGTTGACAAAAATTTGTTGTTCACAATTTAAACACCTAAATATGCAAGATCAATATGGAATATTAATGTTTGATGAATTGCTTTGCATCCACTTGTTGCATGACAACTTTTATGTAAAATATTTGGTAACTATTGGTTACAGTTAGAGATAGGGCAGATAATTTAGAAGATAAATAACTAATGCTCTACTCTGGGTTTCTGAAATTAAAGGTGTTAAATACACAAATTTCCTTTATTCCTTGGAAAGAATTTCCATCTCACACAAAATTTAAAGTAAGTTTTATTCCATTGATTGCAGCGTAACTTCTCCTGACAATGATTTGAATGAGTATTTTAAGACTACTGTGTCATCTGATCGTGTATCTTCTGTGGTGCCATGTCATTCATGCCAGGAGGGAAATTGTCCTTTCACTTACATCCATGTAAATCTGCTGTCTAGTAAGTTAAAGGAAAGCACTGAACAATATCCACATAAAGTTTTGAGGCAGAATGATAATTTGGATATAGAAACAGATATTATAAAGCCAAACCAAAAGCTGTCTGTACTGAAACTGAAAGGCAACTGGTTGCATTCCCAGTGCAAATCAGAATCTGTGGGATGTCCTCTCACATTAACAGTGTCAGGGCTCTTTGACTAGTCTAGAAAATAACAGGAGCAGGTTTGTGTGTCTCATTCTACTACTTCGAGTATTGATACATGTTTTTTTAAGTCTAGGTATCACTGCCGAGTAGAAGGCTAAATAAGAAACATGCAGATGCTTTTGGGACTCTCAGGCTCACTTGACAGGGAGTAATGCATCTTATTTTTTATTGGAAACAACAAAAATAGAATTGGTTTCAGTTTAAGACAAACAGTCAAAACTTCTGTATAAGAAGGGAAGAATGTATAGCATTAGTGCATTCTCTTACTGCTTTGGAGACATAATGGTCTCAGTTATGGAGTGTAATTATCTATTAATTATTAACGATTATTGCTGATAATTTTATTAATTAACAATTATTTGTTGCAATTTATCTAAATTGATGCAGATTGCAAATTTTCACTGCTCCAAGAAAAAGAGTTGTTTTGTCTCCATCTGGAAGCATCCTTTGAACCTGTGTGACCTAAGGACTGTGAAGAGACCTTGTGTTAACAAGAGCTTTGAGATAGATTTGTCTGGCCTGTCTCCTCTGCAAAATTCTCCAATTAGGAATGAAGGTGACTTCTCAAGTTGCCTCCCCACCCCTTTCTCTCCCCTCAAAAAAACCCAATCCCAAATCCTTTACAATAAAAGGGAGAGGTTCCATCAGACTTGATACTAAAAAGACTGGATTTTCAAAATAAACCAAATTCAAAGTTACACAGTGGAAACTATTAAAAAAAAAATTAAAAATCATATTTAACTCTGTTTGCTCACTGTTCTTTGAAAACGATTCTTGATACACCTTTGGTCTGATTGTAGCTAATCCATGACTGTAAATTGTAACAAACTCTCCATAATCTGCAATGAGTTTTTTTGCTATTAGCCTGGCCAGCTTGTCTCTTCTTTTCTCAGCCAAGTATCCTGATCCCTCAGGATCAGAGTCTCTTCTACCTCCTATGTCTTACTTTCTGTGAAATCTTTTCTCCCCTAAGCATGGAAAATAGCTCCCTTAGGAAAGTACTTTCTCACCCATGTGTGAAACATAAATTCCAACATGCTATGAAAGAGCAACATTACATTTTTTTTTTTTTTTTAGTTTTTAAAAAGTCATATCTATACACCATGATATTGCACCATATTTCTGGGGAAAACAAGTTTACCCAATAATTTAGCATGCTCACTCTTAGCTGACTTGCTTAGCTTACACTTGGCATATTCAGTGACATAGTTTCAGCAGATTGTATCTGTGATTTCACAGTGCACAGAGGTTTCACATTGCTCCACTCCTTTAATGGAGCATAACATAAAAGGAGAGCAAATAAAACGCATCATTTCTGTCTTGAGTACAATGCAGCACCCCAGAAATATATCTGAGTGTTTATGTCTATCCAGTCTTCTGTAATATATAAAAAAAGTGCTTATGACTGTGTTATAGGAAAAGGTCCATTCAATTGTGTTAATGCAGAAGTTAGACTTGAGTAATATGTATTTAAATATGTATATGGAGCTGAGTGATTGTTTTTACTGACCATAAAAGAAGTTCCTCCCCTGCATTACAGCTCTTAAAGCTGAGGGACGAACATTTAAAGCAAACAGAGTGTAGCAAGACCAGACTGCCATAGAAGTTAGTTGTAAATTGACCAATTTACCCTGGCAATGGTAAGGTTTGTCATCCCCAGAAGTAATGATTATGAACTATCTTGTTCACACAGTATAGGAGATTCAGTCATATTTCCAGCCTTTCTCTCTTAGAAACATAATATTGTGATCTTGCAGCTTTTTGAGGAGTCACAAATAAAAACTGCATTAATTTAAACAGAACAAAAATAGGCCTCCACCATTTCAGCATTAAAATATATAAAAGCCATTAATTCCAATTTTCAAAGCTTCTTGTTCATCCAATATTTATTCAATTTTCATAAAAATAAACACATTGTCTAATAATGATCAAAGTAATTCAAATTTTTATGTTAATATGAGTGAACACTATATTAAAACATAAAGGCAACATATGAAACATGCAACATTATCATTTTACCAGCTCATATTTCAGCAGTTCTTGTATATTTATGTATGATTTCTTTTTGTAAGAGTATTTTAGCATGTTTTTTTATATTTATTTCTATTTGCTTATCCTGAAAAGAAAGTAAAAGACTTTTGCAGTATACATTTTTTGCGGCTTTACATAGGGTAACGTCTTTCTGAAGGCAAACTGTATTACCCCAAACACATGAATTACACTTCACTACCACTTGTTATTTATATGAAATCCTGTATGCCACTTACTAATATAGTCACATTGGGATAGCAGCATTGTTGTGTTCATGCTGTTCATGCATACACCCATTGCTAGATATGTGTTATTGACATCCACTGAATTCCTGAAATAATTGAATATTTTAGTCAACAATGTTTGTAGAATTAAGTAATGTATATTCTATATATTCTATATATCTATATTCATGACTGACTCACCTAGAAAAAAAAATATTCATATTTTAATAGCAGAGGTTTAGTAATTTTTTTTTTTTTTTTTTTTTTTTTTTTTTTTTTTTTTTTTTTTTTTTCATGCTAGAGAGTGAGGTGCTGGTCAAAATGAGAAAGGTGGGAAGTAGCTGTCAGGTACCTGTAAGGATGAAAGTACCTACCCAATGGACTCTAACTTGAGTAGGAGACTTTATTCTTACTGGGTGCTCTGTGGTGGTTTAACCTAGGCTACCTGCCTTGGAAAGACACAGCAAAATAAGATGACAGATCTTGTGGTTCAAGATAAGGACAGAGATATTGCTCAGGAATTATTGTCAAAAACAAAGCCGACTTGACCTGGGGGATTAATGTAATTTTTAATAGCGAAGAAGAAGAATGAGAAATAAAACCAGAACTGTCAGCATCTTTCTTCTCATTTTCCCATCTTCTTCCTGGGTTCATCCTCGCTCCTGACCATTCTATCTCTTTCCACCTGAGCAGCGCAGGGTGATAGGGAATGGGGACACGGCCCCATGTTTCTGTAACACATCCTCTCTGTTGCTCTTCTTTCTCCTCACACATTTTTCCCTGATCCAGCATAGTTCCTTCCCACAGGCTTCAATCTTTCAGATTAAACCTGCTACAGCTGGGCTCCTCCCAGGGCAGCAGAGTGGATATGTGCAGGTATGCACTCCAGGGGAAAAGCTGCCTCTCCATGGTGGTCTTCCTGGGCTGCTGCAGCACCTTCTCCCTTTCCTTCTCTAATATGGGTGTCTAAACAATTTACCCACCCCAAAACGTTGCCTGTAAACTGAATAGACCCCCATATCTGGGATGTTATGGAGGGAATACCAAGTTTAACTTTACCTTTGGGCTGTTAACCTCTGCTGCTCTTCCACCTAGACACCAATGATGCTGCTGGGTGAATCCCAAGCATGCCATGGAAACTGAGCTCTGGAAGTGAGGGCCAAGGGACTGAGGGACAAATGATATAATTTTATATGGTTTTAAATGCTGAAAGAATTAGATGTACACCATGGTTCAGTACCCAGCTGTGGGGCTGATGCTGCAGGGAGAGCTTCACCTGTAACAATAATTTCTTGAACCATTGGTAGAATAATTTGGTAGTGTTGTATCAGCCCATTGGTCCATCATGGGATCACACATATATTGATAGGACACGTTTCTCAGTGTGCATCAGGTAGACAAATAACCGGGTATAGGAACAGGCTCAGTCAGGCAGCTCTTTAGGGATGAGACAGTGTTCTTCTAAGTAATGAAGAACAGTTTTCCCCAAGCAGAAAGTGCTGGGCTGTGTGCAGTGTTGAGTTCATAATCATCAACAGTACAGCAAGAACATTAATGGGCATAGAATGGAATATCCACAGAGGATTTCCACTCCCATACTCAGTTGTAACCCCTGGCATGGTAGCTGTATATAATTGTTACTATAACTGCATGTTATGACACTGCTGAGTGCAATTCCTGACCTTTACGCAATACCTGTGCTGAACTGATTTTGTCAGGCAACTACAGCTATCTTCAATAAAATCCATAGATCTTTGGGAATTAAAAATCTGTGAAGATGTGCACACTCAGTATGTTGAATTTCTGACTCACTGTATTTGGTAGCTTTAAAACCTCCTTCAACTCTCTGACTGCAAAGGGAGAATAGTGCCTCCAGTATTTCAGCCTCCTGCTTTCCCTGCTTTTTTTGCCAGCTCAGCAAACTGTCAGTAGTTATAACTTTCTGTGGCATTGCTGGAATAAGCAGGGAGCTTTCTCTAATGGGAGGTGCAATTATTTCCTCTGCATACTCCTCTTGAATCATTTTATCAGCCATTACCTAAACTCAAAGTCAGTTTGTACTGACGATGTAGTAACATATTGATCCACCCAATTTATCTGTGCTGGTGAAATTCTTAGCAGCCCATTACATATGCTTCTTTAATACTAATGGGTTTGACATTCACACATGGAAGAAATATAAGATATATGTTGGTTTTCTGCTCTTGAAGACAAGCCTACACCACACTTTAGACAACTATTTGACATTAATTGCAGGTGCAGTTTGCCAGCTCTTGAGTTCTGACATTACAGCCTTGCCACAACTTTGAAACATGGAGTAGCACGATTCAAGGGCTCTGTATTCTTCCTACTTAAATTAGCAATTAATTCCAGCTTTTATGCAAAATTCCAGTTAGATTTTAGCTAAATTCGCACCATACTCAAGGTTACTGCATATGTTCTTAACATAATTTATACAGACAAAGTTAAGAATTGCAGATATTTTCATTCAAAATCTTCTGGTTATGTAATACTATCCTTCTCAACCTTTCCTGTAAAACACTCCAGTTGATAATTAAAACATTAAAGTAGTAAGCTTGCATGCTTAATCCTTGCAACTTTAGCTGTTTCAGGATCATACTTGCAGAATTAGGTTCTGTTTCTGCAAACACTGAGGTCAGTGAGAAGGTTCGTGAGCTTCAATAACTTGGCTGTTCAACTCAAACTGTATTAAGCACCAAAAAACAAGTACTGAATGCCATTGTACTAAACTTGTGTATGACAAAGCATGCTCTGATTTGTGAGCCTCTCTGTTGTAAAAAATTCTACTTTATATTTAACACTCTAGGACCACTACCATTCTGAAATGTACGCATCCATTTCAGTTAGAGCATAGTTATCCTTTCAGAGAGAAAAATAATTCCTTTGAAATCAGTTTCATATAATTTCCTTCAAGATTCATGTTCAAAATTCTGACCGAACTTCACTCAGGAATTTATATAGAGGAAAAAATCTAAGAGGAATTAAAAGGAATTAAAAATCAATTAGATATGTAATGTCTATTACAGTTTTTAGAAACTGGATACATGAACTGGAAACTGGATACAAACTACCTGCAAAAAACAATTTTTTTTTTTTTTCCCACCCTCAGTACAAAAGTAATAAGGTGAGATAATAGGATTCACAATTTGTTGAATTTAAGTTTTTGGTAAAACAGAAGAAAGTTAAACAAACTAGGAATTCAGTGCTAATTCTCCATATGTGCTCCCACTTAATGAAAAAAATCAACTTTTCCTTGTGCTTGCATGAGTGTGGCTCTGTAAATACAGTGAGAAGGCAAAAGCTGAAGAAGACTCAATACATAATGCATCTGTCATGTAGGAGTAAGAAGTGGGCACAGCATCAAGCCTGACAGAGTTCAAGAAGCATTGAATGGTCCTGGGCAGAGGGTGGGATTGTTGGGGTGTCCTGTGCAGGAGCCAGTTTTCCCTAGAAATACTGATCCATGTCCCTTTCTGTGTTATATATTTCTTCAGATGTGGTATTTGTGTCTGCATGGGTTTAGACAGTTTGGGGTTTTTTTGACTTGATCACCCATCCCAAGGAGCTGACAAAGAAGTTCCTTGTGTGGCTGCTGAAGGAAAGCAATCCCATACTGCCAGCTCAGATCCATTGCTCACAGTCAGATCCTGGACACACCTGGCGAGATAGAATGCTTTCATGTTGAAGCAAAGTGTTATTTAAAAAGGAGAGAAAATAATCAATTTTACAATGATTTCTGTTTAAGAAGCCTGCATGACAAATCTCAAAGGTGCATCCAGAGATATGTCCTTCCTCTGAAATGTACAAATATTTTCAGAACATTTTCAAAAAAATTTTTTTTCAAATAGTAAGAGGTATTCCCTTTAATGTGCATTATCTGATTTATTGTGTTCTTTTTTATTAATATTCTGTGACTGCTGAATATTAAAAGAATATTGGAATTCATATTAATATTCTCAATGAATACTTCATATAATGAATATATGATTAGAATACTCTCAGTGAATACCAATGGAAAATGTAACTGCAAGAATATTGCTGAATGGCAATTTTTATTTTATAAATATGTATATTTGCACTTTCAACCTGAGACAGAAAAATGGTTTCAGTGAAACTTCTGAATGTTGTTCATCAAATTAGAATCATAGTCAAGTGACTTTCAGATTACTATTTCTAGACATTTTGAAGTAATTTACGTAATGGTTTTGAACTATGTACAAATATCCTGCAGAACATATCCTCCACATAGACTAAACCTAGGAATGATCTGAAGGAAATTTGTGCACCTTGTGGATAGAAACATAAGAAAAATAGTTAAAACCAAATAGACAAGCAGTAAATTCAGTTCAGAAAATTTGTTTTCATTCTTCTTTCTGATTCTTGTCACTTACCTGGGTTGTTTCTCAGTATTGCCTGCACAAAAGATAATTATCATATTTTCATTTTGTCTAAGAATCTTAGGAAATACTGCCACTCGTGTGTAATTGCAGTGCTTAAAATAATGGCAAGCTGAGATCTTGACAAACTAGTACAGTACACATCTAGTTAGTTCTATTATTATAAATATATATTTCAAGTAAGATCTGAACACATTTCAACCAAAAAACTTGAAAACTCAGAAATCAAGCAGACTTCTAAATAAAAAAGGTGCTTTAAAATTAAATGAAACTTTTCTGGCAGAAGATATGAAAAAAAAGTATAGGAAGCAGACAAATTTTAAAGACTCAAATTTGTTGAACATTGACGCTCTGTGTCAGTTTTTATTCTCAGCCCTGGCCAGCTCCCAACACAGCAGTCTTGGAGGGCTGCCCCCAGAAAGCCACACGATCTGGGGTGCAGCTGTAGAGCACACAGGCTCTGCTGTAGGGCTGGTGTGACACCGAGGAACAGGGCAAGAATGAGAGAGGAACCTCCTGTGTGAATTCCCAGAGGATTTATTCCAGGAGAGAACAGGGACAGAAGAACCAACCAACAGGCTTGTGCAAGGGATTTTAAACGGGGGGTGTTTTAGGGGCAGATACAAATGGATAACCAATAGGATAGGGAGAGGGGAGGGGTAATTTGGTGGGATTGACAATATTGTAACCAATGGGGGAACCCATGGGAGGGGAACAATTCAAATAAATCAATGGGGTGACAAGGTTTAGGGGACTGACAGGGAAGGTACTGGAAGAAAGAGTGGGGAATACAATGAAGGGCAGTTCAGGGGAGAATACCAAATTAGGAATACACCAATTTGGGGAAAACAAGAGGGAATATGGGGATGAACCATTGACAAATTATTAAGTATTAAAAGAACATATTCTGTCTTTCAATATACAAGCAGGAGGAAGTTGAATGTCTAAATGTTGCTATTTCTGCTTAATATTTCAGGGTGGATTAACTTGTCACAATTAGCATTGACGGCAAAAAAACTTGGCCTCTTAAACTGTATTTGCTATGAAGCCAAACTGAAATCCCAAGTATTCACTTTGAAATATAAACCAGGGGGCTGGGGAAATTCCTGAAAGATATAGTTAGGAATTGTTCCATTGCCCAAACACAGCACCATGAATGAATGATAGGTACTATCTGGGATAATTATTGTTAGTTTTTTTCCCCCTGCACTTTGCAGGGAGACAGCACTAAACATATTTAAACGTTGAAATGCTGAGGATCCCAAAATCCAATTTCAATAGGATACATAAGATGTGTATCCTTCGTATGGCTCTCCCAAACATCAGATTCCCTGGCAGAGAGAAAATTTACCTCTTAAAAGCAGAATGTGAATAAGAGAGACATTTTTAGGAACTGTGTAGCACAATGTTAAGTTTTTATCTGAAACACTATGTGTGGCCCAGGTCACAACATCAGTGAAAGGACATTCAAAGGAGAAGTTTAAAGATGGGTATCAGAAGGAAAAAAAAAAAAAAACTTGCTTGAGAGTCTGAGGTCTGAATTCATGATGGAAGATCTGTCAGGCATGGCCAACACAGTTTAGTTAAAGAAGATCTCAGAGGAAGCTTACAAATGTACAATGAGTCAGTGATGTTGTCTTCAAAGCCACACAGGTTTTAAAATGAGCAAATTAAAGTGAAGGAAAAGTACACGTACTATAAAAATTCTCTTTTTAAGGAATGCAATTTATCTGAATGTTTAACTTGAAGACTCACATTTATTTGCAGTTATGCTAATTAAGCCAGGAATATAAACTAATTGCAGATTTGCTACTTAACTTTTTAACAGCTAACAGTTATCAAGCATTTGATGAATCTTCTTAGGAGGATTGTTTCTGGCTTTGCTGTCTGGAGCAGTGTAAGAAAAGTAGAAACTCTCCTGAAGTTTCTTTCCCACAATAAAAGTAATTAAAAATGCAATTTCTCTGGGGATTTTCTGTGCACTTGCTACAATTCATACAATACAAACATTTTTTCTTTTTCTCACCTATTTTCTGTCATTGATGAGAAAGTTGACTATGTCTAACAAAACTCTTCTCTTCACTAAAAGCCATGAAATTATACCAGAATTTGAATTTTCCCCTGCACAAATCTGAACCAGAAACTGTGAAGAAACTCCAAAATCTCAGCTGATAAATCTAAGATTGTGAAAAGTGCAACGTAGAGATTCAGGTTGAATATGTATTACTAGATAAGATAAAAATGGAGCTTAACTGCTACGTGTGAAATATCACTTACAATAGGTGAACAACTTTGTCTCATATTTCATAAATTTTGGTCTAAGAAGCTACACTAAGCTGCTATGGATCCACAGATAATTAGTGTCTTGCTTGTTTCTTCAGTTTAAGAAATTTTTTGCAGTATCTGTTATGCTGTGGAAGAGTTTTACAAGTATTAATAGTTTTGTCCACTTTGTTTTTATTTTAAAATTAGCTTCCCATTATTAAAGACTGTCAAATACCAAATCTCCCAGCCTCTGACTATATCATGCAAAGTCAGCAATAAAAACACTATTTTCATAATGAGAAATGTGTAATATTGTCCTATTGAAGACCTGCTTTCTCGCTGAAGTCTGAAAATTTATAGCAAATAGAAACCTTCCAATCATCATTCTGAAGACTGTTGTAAAAAGGGTCGTACAGATAGACAGCCAAAAATATTTATACAAGGGTCTCAGCATAAAAGGACATTCAGCTTTAAATATTTTGCTCTGAATTTCTTCTGTTTTAATAACACAGAGAAAAATTAGGTCACATAGTACTGGAGAATGAGCTTATTGCTCTAAAATACAATGCAATATATCATTCTTGATAATGTCTCTTCCAGAGACAAAGGAACATCAGTAAAATCAGCAGAATTTGGTTGCAGATGTTCTTTATTGATGCTTTTTGTTCAGTTCACGAAAAGCATTTAATGGCTCTCAGTAACACATAAAAAAAATGAAGAACTTCCCTTTTATCTCTGTCAATGTAAGTGAAAGTTTAGGGCAAACATAAGAGCTGAAGATCTAAGCAATATATTTAGACATTGTTTACATGTCCTCTTTTCTCTCTTCAATCAGCACTGATATTTTATTAAATAGAAGATGAGAGAAGGGGAAATGGGATGTCTCTTCTCAGTCTAGCATGTGTAGAACGGACAGAATTCTCACACTGGTGAAGATTTCTGGTTCTTCAGAGGAGGAATTACAGATATGAGTGTGAGCCAAGGTGCTCTAGTCAGTCTTATGTGCTGCAAGTCCAACTTACTCTTTCTTCACTGCAGTCAGAAAGGCAAGATCCTGTACTTTGACATCACTTTGGCCATCTTTAAAAGAAAAACATTCATTCCACATTGCTAATAAAAGATTCATCTTGTCCTACCATTAGTGAAATGGAGGCAAATCCACAAAACAAGCTTAGCAGTAACATAACTGAACCTTATTTAGACTTAAAAGGACATAATATTAAAAGCTATTTAGCTTACAAGCCCTATTCAGCAAGAACTGGGAGTAAATATAAGGATTTAATATTCCAATTGACCTCTACAAACTACCATTAAATATAGTATCTGCAGCCCTTCATTGTATTTCCCATGGTTTCTGTTTCTTAGTTTAGAAATTTGGAAATTTTGATAAGGAAACAATGAAGTTTTTAACTCTTGCCAGGTAAGTTAGGGAAGAATTAATCATAATTTATTGAATTTCTAAATGTTGAAATGTTTAAGTGCTGAACTACTTAATTCATATCTTCTTATACTGAAGAGCAATTGCTAACCTTTATTTAAAACAAAAGAACATCTAATATACTTTCTAGAGGAAAAGTAAAATGCCAAAGAAAATCTCCTGAATATTTGTTACTTTGAATGAAGTGGTTCTGACTCCATTTCCTTTATTTAGACATTTCTCTTGTATCTTCAGTTTTTCTAATGAGCATTTGTGCACACTATGAATGATGAATGACATTTCTAAATATAAGCACAGATGTTGATACTCAAGTCACAAAGGCATAAACTAGTAAAAATCCTGTCTTAGAATTGAAAAATGGAAATCTTTCAAGGAAAAAAAATCAAACCAGAAAAGAAGCCTCATTTCACTCAATCAAAACGACTTCTCAATTTGAATTTCTTTTCAATAACTTTAATCTTCTGTAAAAGAAATTTCTCATCTAGAAATTGCACAGATGAAATTATACATAGAATTATAGAATTATTTGGATAGGAAGGCACCTCTCTGAGATGGACAGGGACACCTTTCACTAGACCAGGTTTCTCAGAACCCCATCCAGCCTGACTGAATGCTTCCACAGATGGGGAATCCACAGCTTCACTGGTCAATCTGTCCCAGTGCCTCACCACCCTCACAGAAAAAAATTTAATCCTGAAATCCAATTTAAACCTTTCAGTTTGAAACCATTCCACCTTGCCCTATCACTACATGTCTGTGTGAAAAACCATTCTGGTTTTCATGACCTTTTCAAAACTATTCTCCCTGTGACTGACTGAGGAATAACTGAAATTATAAATTATCCAAATTAATACATAATGTTTTAAAGAAAAAAAAAAAAAAAAAAAAAAAAAAAGAAGATACACTGTACTGGTAAAAAACCAGTCTGTCTTTTTGTTAAGACTTCCAGAACTTAAGAAAATTTCCATATTTGCTTGACTGGGAACAGTCAAGCAAATATGGAAATGGGAATGGGAAGAATTGTGGGTAAGTAGGTTTCTAACAGACTAACGGAAATAAGATATCCTGCTGTAGGAAGCAGCTGTTAGCAGATAATAACGTTATTAACAGTTTGTAGTATTATTGAGAGAGATGCAAAGAAGGCATACACAATGAGTAGGAATTATCTGGACAGAAGTCTTACGACATGTGCTCCAATTTTCTAGGACTGGAAGGCTTCATCAAAGATGATATATTTGAGTGTACCCTTTTTTATCAGCCCCACAGGGTTTTGGCCTTTTCTTCTTGTTTGTTTTAAAGCTAACTTGCCAGTGATTTCATCCTAAACAATGATGGCTGAAGTGTCCTCTTGATTTGATTTTCAAGCAAATTATTAGTTCCTGTACAATGAGGACAGATGGGATATGATTACTGATTGGAAATAACAATCATAATCTGAGGCCACCTAATATTTTCTGAGGGTGTTAAGACCTGTGAAGAAGAAATGTGAGCAATCATCAGAATAAGAAAGGATTTTGTTAGTCACCTTTTACAGACATAGGAAAACCCCTAGATCTCTAAGGTCACAGACTGAAAACTACTGATTGAGATGCTTTCCCGAGTTTCAGAATGTAATGGGTCCTTAGGGATCTCATCTTCACACCTAGGGGAAGGGACTTTGTATCAACCATTAAGCAGCTGATTCACTGCTTAGCATTTGGTCTCCCAACCACTGAGTAGTTGTGGGAGGTTCATAAATCCAGTCTGCCATCAATCTTGAACAGCTATGAGCAACAGATCTAGAAAGATTTTTATTTTTTTTTTAACCTGTGTAACTATTTTACAATTAAACACCACGCTTAATTTTTTTTTTTTCCATAAGCAGAAAACTATATTTTATATAATTTCTAGCATGCTGAAAATCTCAAAGCTCTTTAGGAGAAGAGAATTTCTCAGATTTCTTACTGGATTATTTCTTGTTTTTCTGGAAACATTTTTAGATGGCAAAGTTTTGTTTGCAAAAGATGTTTGCAAAAGAAGCAATTGTGGTTAAATATTTGTGCAAATATTCACCTGAGTATTTACCTTGATAATGCTTGTGAATTTTGGCCTGCTACACAATCAAGAAAAAAGAAGAGTTTGCAGTTAACTCCTCCCTGTTTTCTGCATTTGATAAATTTGGGAACTGCTCTGAAATCCTTAATGTTTCTAACCCAATTTGACTTCATGTCAAGACAGATACATTACAGATAAGCCAACACCCCGATGAAACTAGATTATCACAATTTGATACAGCTTAAAAGTCACCCTATTTTTCCAGTTAAAGATGTATTCTTAAAAGATACCTTTTCCTACTTGTTAAAAGAATACTTTCCTAATATTATTTAGTAGGCTCCTTTCTGAATTAGTTTGTAGTTTGTTAAAGAAAACCTGGAGAAACTGTGTTCTTCTGAGTTATCACAAGAGTCTTAACCACTTTTATAAGAGTAGGACTAAATTTTATTTCATTTTTCCAGAATTTACTACCTCTTTGTCTCCCTTTAGGTAGCTTACTATGATTGTGCCTTTTGTTAAAGGAATCAAAGGTATTATTTATGGTTTGGGACAAAGGTCCTTTTGAGGATTGATGAAATGGAGAGTGGATTCACAACAACAGGGAATTAAAAAGATCTAAGGCAATAAGGACCAGTTCAAACCTGGGGTTCTTTTTCACAGAATTCTTACTGATAAGCTATAGTTTTTTTCCTTCTTAGGATTTCCACTATCAATTAAATGATGTAATTGCCATTAAGAAAAAAATTAGAAATTAATCCTTGCCCGTATATTTAGCATTCACTTTTGATGGGTCTTATGACTTAAGAGAATTTGGCTTCCTTTTTAATCTAAAATCTATATAAACCAATATAGAAAAGGAAACATATAGTAGAAGTGTCCCTCAGAGCAGCAACGTATTTATGAAACTATAGAAAAAAAGAAACCAGAGCTGAGGAGAGAGGGGGGAAATATCATCTTAAATGCTGAACTCCATGCAGCTATGGCTATGTAATTGCCAATAATTGTGTCAGATATGTAGAAATACTTCTGCCCTGACTGAAAACATACTTTTCATTGATGTGTAAGTGGAAATGAACAAATGGTGCTACTCAAAATTCCCGAGTTTATAAGTGACCTGAAAGTATAGAAAAGAATTTATGCAGAACTACATATAAATGAGTATAAATGAGCCTACTGAAAAACTGGGTGCATTACCTTGATTTTTAAAACTTTTTTAATTGGGAATGGATTAGTGTGGCCTGATGGTTTCTGATCTGGCTTAAGGACATAAGCATCTTCGCCCATGGTAAGGTACAAAATACTCCTGGGCACCACAGTTGAGTTTAGGCATAGTGTATCTTGCAATAGCTAGGTCCCATGTCGGTACCTACTGGCAGAGTCAGTGTCCCTAACACTCAGTATAATAGCTCAGCATTTGCACTGTTCTTCCTCTATTTTAGTCACTTTTTTCCTTTTTTAAGAAACAAAATATTTTTAAGCAATGGAAATAGGAAAAAAATTATATTGTTCTTACTTTTGGTAGCCCAAGCCCCAATTTTCTTTATATTGGCAAATGAAAAATATTGCCTTCATGACGACAACAACAAATATTGCCTTCATTTTAATTCCCAAAATGACTTTTGTTTTTTCTTCCTTAAACACTTTAACTAGTCCCTACTTATTTTTATTCTGCTCCATTTTGCATTTCTATATTCTCTTTAAACATAGATACTTTTCTGGAATTAGTTATGTGACAGAAAGGATCTGCTGCTGAAAGTATATGCAAGGATAAGACCCATGCAAGTATTTCCTGCTCATATAGCATTAACACGGGCATTTTAGATTAGGAAGCCAACAAGAGAAGATAACTAAAGTTCCTAAATCTTACAGTTTTCTAAACCAGAAGAATTTTGTGCATTTTTCCTATGTTAGGTCTTTTTCCAAATTAAGTATCAAAAACAACATAATCATGAGAGACAGAGGGAAATGCTGAAATGCTGCAGAAATGTTATCTTCAGTACAAATTTTCAGGCTCAAGAGAATGATACAGTCTTACAGAAATAAGATATATAATCTAAGAATAGCTGTGATGATCCTGTTTAAGGGGCTCAAACTGTACAAGAATTAAGTACGGCTGCTGTGATTTCAGAAGCTCTGGAGGAAGGGCAACAGCTGTTTCTAGCACAGAAACAGAGACTGAAGTGAGAAAGAAGCACTTCCTTCCACAGACACTGCCAGAGGAATGGAGATGCTGGCAGGTCTTACAGGCTGAGGAAGGGACCGAATCACCTTCCCTCAAAGCACTCAGCTTTCTGTGTCCTCAGACGGAATTTGGACCTTGGCCCTGTGAGGGAACCTGGTTTCAATCCTTGAGGAAGCATGTGAGCTAAAATGATACAAGATAAGATAGAAGTGAAAACTCAGAAGTGTCACTGCTGAAGCACTGGGAGCAGTTCACCTTTTCAAGGGGGAAAATACTGACATAAAATGTTATAAAACCCTTGGGGTGGCATCTGAAAAACAAAGAATCAGAAGAATCACTATTCAACAACATCAAGGACCTGCAAGTAACAACAGAGGGTGATTTATGTTTGCAGCAAACTCTGGCATCTTCCATCAGGGCCAGTGAGTCTCTTAATGCTTGGCCTAGGAGCTTCTTCATCCAAGATATCTGCAATACAATGCATGTATTGGCCAATACATAATCATGGTGCACTCTCATATGTATATATATTTTCAAATTGTCTGGCCTAAGTGACCAGAGAAAGAGCAGAAAGGAAGGTTACTGAACACAGGAGTAGAGAGGGACCTAAGGTAGTGCTGGGTACAGGCAGGAGAAAGTTTTATCTATCCCACTAATGCAATGAACACAGCTTTAAAAGGGAAATTCTCATTCGGCCTAAGCTGTGCTTTCATGTTCCAGTTTATTTTCTCTAATGTAAAATCATGATATAAAAGACATTCATTACTGGAAATTCATAAGCGCAAAAATCTCAAGACTGCTAATAGTGTTCTTTCCCTTCTAACGAGACTTTATAAAAATAAATGTAATGAGAGTGTCAAGAAGAAAGAGGAAGAATAATTAAGAAAGGGAAAATAAGGACGGGATGAAAGGGAAAAGAGATAAGGAGCAGTAGCAGAAAATGGGAAATAGAAATATAAATAGGCAATAGGAGAAAAGGGTATATTACAAGAAAAAAATACTGTTGAAAATGAACGTTTTTACATTTTTGGCATTTGGCTGCTGTACTGCTATTCTTTCTTTAAGCTACTAAAATCGCATTGTCTGATTATTTTGCAGTATAGAAGATTATTAATGTGTAAGAACCTCATGACAGCTATCTGCAAATGACAGACCTTATGAATTCTGAAAAATGACTCTTTATATTAGTCGTACAAATACATGAGTACTCTAAAAAGATTCATCTCCAGGAACTTCACGAAAATATATTTCAGACAGATGTGAAAGTACACCCTGCTGTGCTTATGGAACCCTTTTCCGAAACTTCCTTCAGAGCAGCCTTGTTCTTTTATTATTTATCATTCTATTGTCTCTGATCTATAATTCAAAAAGGAAAACCCTTTGATTAATAGATATGCAATATATTTCCAAATCAGTGTTGAAAATCTCAGCTACCAGTTGTCCATTATTGTTATCAACCACAAAAATGCGAAGGTGGAGAATACTGATCAGGTCATTCTGTCCACATTCCTGCCAATAAAAGACATCCTCTGCCTATTTTTACTGCTGTTGTTATGATAAAATAACAAGGATTGCAAGACTTGCTGTACTTTCTCACTATTCAGCTGTAACTATTGAAATGAAAAAGTCTTGTTCTCCCTCTGTAAACTAGTCTTGTCCTGCCTGAAACATGAATTATATCACAATTTGCTCCAGGGTCATTCTGCAATCAGGTATTCCTTTCAGTCTTCTTGGTGATTATATCCATCCATTAAATTACAAAAATTCCCTAAAAATGAAGATAAGTATTCGTAAGTATACTACTGATGAGTTGAGCTCTAACATTCTAATAGGTATCATTATATTAGATTATGATATATTGTCTCATGTTTCTCATTAAGATTTCATTGCAGTTTCTAATTATAAGGGTGCTCCCTAATGCTACCAAGGGAAAGCATGTGCTATAGCTAAAAACCTGACTTTCTATAGGGGGAGAAATTTGCAAAGGCAGAGATGTCCCTAACTTGCATTGAAATTCAGTTAGAGTTAGCTACCTAACTGCTATTTATCCCTTAGGAATGTAACTGAAGCATAAATATTTTTTATGTTTGCACAGCTTGACTGAGGGAAAGAAAAGATTTCCTCTTCCTCCAAAAAACCCAGAAAACCAAAACTGCAGAAGGAAAAAAACAATTTCCCTGACAATTATATGGCAGCAGGCAATGATATATTAACAACCAATTTTCTAATTAAAAAGGACACAATTTTTGTCCTTCATTATAATTTTAACTCTTTGAATATAAAGACATCTATAACTATGAAAAGGTCTCTAATGAATTGAGCATGACTTTAAAATGTTAATAAGATAGCTGAAGCTCCTTTTCTTCTATATAACAATCTATAAAATAAGGGTTATGGTCCTTCAGTTGTGTTGCTCTTAACTCATGTTACTCTTAAAATGGGGAGAGTGAAAATCTATTTGGAAGGATCAGGGATATGAAAAGTAGATTCTAATACACATCTAACTGACAGGCAGGTTTTCCTGAGCATTGCATTTTCACACTCTTTTTTTAAAAAATAAAAGATTAAAAATAATCTAATATATTCTTGGCATCTTGCTGTCAAAAAACATGGCAAATGAGGAGAAAGAACAAAAGGAAAAAGATGCCTAAAACCAAGGAAAAATGAAAAGTCCCATGAGGGAGGTGGAGGCTAGAGCTCTGTGACAGCTGCACAGGAGCGGAGATCAATGTGTGCCAGAGTAACAAACACTCTAACCTAGACACACTAGGAATTATTGCTCTTGTTCCCCCTCTGTATCACAGAACCAGAATAACAGAATTGAGAAATCATAGAACGTTTTGGGTTGGACAGGGCCTTAAGGATCATCTAATCCAATCCCCCTGCCATGGGCAGGGACATCTTCCACTAGACCAGGCTGCTCAGAGCTTCATCCAGCCTGGCCGGAATCACTTCCAACTTCTCTAGGCAACCTGTTCCAGTGCTCCATCACCTTCTGAATAAAATAGTTTTTCCTATCATCTCTCCTCTTTTGGTTTAAAATTCTTCTCCCTTGTCTATCCCCCTACCTTATTTGCTTGTGTAAGAAAGTCTCTCTCCCTCTTTTTTATAAGACACTTTCAGTAGGTTAAAGTCAAATGCTGCCATCGGGTTTCCCCAGAACCTTCTCCAGGGTGAATAGCCTAGATGTTGTACAGACCCAGATCTCATTGCCTGTCTTTATAGGAAAGGTGCTCCAGTTCTTGAATCATCATGGCTGTCCTCTGGAATTGCTCTGTAATTGTAAGATGGTCCACATTTCTTTGTGCTGGAGACCCTGGAGCTGGATGCAGCACTCAAATTGGGATCTCAAGAAAGCAGAGTAGAGGGGGAGAAGCTCCTTCCACACATGCTGGTCACACCTCTTGTCATGAAGCACAGGATTCACTTGGATTTCTGGGTTGCTGGCACACGCTGCTGTCTCCACTTCAGCTTTACTTGTGAGAATTTACAAGTCCTTCTCTGCAGGCTGCTCTCAGTGGCTTCTCTTCCCAGTCTGTACTCATGTCTATGATTGCTCTGACACAGGTGTAGCACCTGGCACTTGAACTTGTTGAATTTCATCAGGTTCTTGTGCGTCAGCTTCTCAAGCTTGTCCTGGTCCTCCTGGGTGGCATCCCATCCTTCTATTGTGCCATCTGCACTGCTCAGCTTTGTGTTACCTGCAAACTTGCTGAGGCTGCACTCAATTCCACTGTCTCTGTCATTGATAAAGATATTGAAGGGCCACCTGCACCTGGACACAGAGCCACTGGACAAAACTCTCTGGCTGTGTCCATCCACCCTTTAAAGCCATTTCTCTCAAACTTGGAGATAAGGATGTCATGCGGGTCAACGTTGAAGTTGTCACAGAAGTCAAAGAAGTCATAGAAATCTAGATAGGTGACATCAGTCTGTCTTCCCTTGTTGATCATTGCAGACAATTCCTCACAGAAGGCCAGCAGATTGGTCAAGAAACAATTTGTCCTTAATATAGCCATGCTAGCTGTCTTGGATCACCTCTGTAACATTGATCTAGAGAGGAATAGAATAATCTAAGTCTTCATGTACAAAAGAGAGAATTTATATTTCAGACTGAAATTCCTCTTCCTTTTCTGTCCACAGACATTTACTCCTGTTTAACATATTTGAGGTGACTTCTATCAAGTTAGAAAATTTGGCTAATTTTATAGGAGCAAACCTGAGAGATAGTAATGAATACAGCAACTGGATTCCAACAGGCTTTTGGATAATAACAGAAAAATGTAAACCATTTAGCCAATAACTGCAACAAATATTATGAGTTTAATCTTCTATTTTTTTTAAAGAGATATGTAATGTGCTTAGCAGATCTTAAATGCTTTAATATCAAACTTTTTGCAATTACCCAAGGCTGTTTTTTAAGTGTTCTTCTGAAGTGAGACAATTCCTTTTCACTTTGCCTTACCCACCATCCATTGGATAGAGAACAACTGCATGCAGATGGATTCATCAGCTTTTCACAGCATGTACACATTTCACTTCCACCACTACTTCACTAAATAACTGAAATAAAAGAGATGATAAATTAGAAATCTTATGCTTACAAATCCATTTCCTTACAAAATCTTACAGTCAGAATATTTGTTAAAAATACTGAGTGACCACATAGATTTTGCCCAGAATAAGGGTTTTAAGCATATATATATATACAGCATATGTGCAATGTAGTATGACATATAGTGTATATATATATATATATATATATATATATATATATATATATATATAAAACATAAGCGGTGTTCTTAATTGAATCTGATGAGAAAATAATTGCATTATTTAAAAAAAAAAACAAAACAAAAACATGGCTCTTTCCATCTAATTATGTGAGAAAATATTAAAATGTGTATCCTCAAGTTTTGAGAAAAGAGGCAACAGGATGTTTTTTTAAATGTGTATGAAATTATGCATATGCAGATAGATACTTATGCAGTTACATGACAAACTGTTGCAGGTATCAAAGTCACAAGTTTTACTGATAGGAATAATCAGCTATCTTAGTGTGAAAAACGTCCTAGCTATTATTTCAGTGCACTTGAAAAGACTTTCCAGCATTTTCCTACTACATAATTATTGAATTAGGTTTTAGTGTTGTATATCCTTACATGATGTATACAGGGGTGGTGCTGATATTCTAAAATGGACATTTACCTTCAAAATTCTCTTTAAAATGACAAGATATAACAATAAACAACCTAACCTGAAGCACATATTTTATTTTTCAGTTTGTAGAGAAGTGCTGAAATTGCTGGAGATATTAAGTAAAAGCTTTCTGAGGGGACGAAGGTAAGATGTGAAAGCTTATCCCACTAATAAACAAAATGAAATGAAAAGAGGATAATTTGCTTAGGTTTTTTTTTTTTTTTTTTTTTAAAGGCACATGTCATACCACACTGTTCAAATACCTTCAGGTATTTGCATCTCAGCCTATGGTTCCCTATATATTCTGTTATATTTCATGTTTCTTTTGTATGTTGTGGTTAATTCTCACTGCAGACCTTAAAGGTGGATAGTTTCATACTAGATTCCTGCAATTTCTAATGTTAATTCTCTGAACATGGGTGTTGTGCTCTATCCCATCAGTGTGTGAATACTCTCTTTGTTCACAGAAACTTTCTTGATTGAAGGTACATGAAACCATAGTTCAAACTATAATTTAGGGGTTTTGAGTCTTAGAATAAATGACAAATGAAGAGCACCAAATGGTTTTAATCCAACCCTTTCACAAACCAAATCATTTTAGTTAAAGATATGCCGCTCTATTTAAAATCTAAGTGTAAATTAAGTGTAAGAGTGAATTTAGGGGATGCACAGCTTGAAGATACAGCAGCTAAGATAGAAGACTAAGATGTACATAAAACCATGTACATGAGGTATGCATGAGGTTCTCTGCATAGTAAAAAAGCCAAACAAACAGAAATCATAAACAAAAGGGGTAATTTTTATCACATTCATCCTAACATTTTTCTAAAAGATTTTCCTCACAAAAACAACCCCCACTGCATCCATTCCCACCACTCCTAGCTTTTTATTAAAAAAACAATAATTAAGAAGTCAACAAAATAAAAAAAGATACCAAAGTGGATAAAAATTGATTTGTAATACATTAAAATATCTTTTCTAATTATGTTTAGCTGTTGTCTTCTCCTTTTTTTTATTTTTATTTTTTTTTCCTCTTTTTCTCCTCATGGGTCCAGACCTGCTGGATGTATCAAAATCCAAGGTAAGAATCCCTAGCTTTTTATATTCCTCTTTGTTCTTCTAATATCATAAAAACTTGTAAATCCAAACGAACATTAAGGAGACAGATTGATAATATAATTAATTATACACAAAGCTGCAATTAAGTTAGACTAACTGTGTTCAGATGTAAATTATGTCATAAGGGTGCCCATGGGAGCTGTGCTAACACATAGAGCAGGAGAATTTGATCTTCGGAATAGAGCTATTTTATCTCTGTGTTTATGTGGATTTAAACATATTTTACATGAAGCACACTACTGCTACAATCTTAGGTGGTTTTCTGGTAGATAAATGTTTCTAACACAAGATATTTTATACCTCATTATTTAAAGACTATTGACTGACTGTGATGGGCTGACCCTGGCTGGATGCCAGGAGCCCACAAAAATCACTCTGTCAGTCTCCTCATCAGCTGTACTGGGCAGAAAAAAAAATGTATCAAAAACCCCATGGGTCAAGATGAGGACAGGGAGAGATCACACAGCAATTAATTAATTAGGACGAGAGGTAGACATAGATGACCTGTAATAAGACACTGGATATATTCAAGCTTTAGACAATGGGATTTATTTTGTTATTAAGTTAAATCAAGACTTATCTGCAGAGAAACAGAAAATATGCACATAAAAGCATAACAAATATTGAAGAAGAGATAAAAGCATCATTATGGTTTTAAATATAACATTTAATATTCAGGATCAGTAGGCATCTACTACATAAAATTCTCTTTCACACGTATGATTATTTACCTAAAATAGGTGTAAAAAGCAGCATTAAAATGATTTGGCAAAAGAAAGATTAGTGCATTTAGCTGAAATGATAGAATCACATGGTAGTCTGGGTTAGAATGGATTTTAAAGATCATCTTGTTCCAAACTTCTGCCATGGGCAAGGACACTTCCCACTAGACCAGGTTGTTCAGGGCCCCATCCAACGTGGGTTTGAATGCTGATGGAACAAAAAGCACACATTCACCAAAACAGCTCTCTGAATCAAATACAAATGTCTAAATTGGAATGGAAGAAAAAGCACACAGAAAGAGTTGAGAGACACATGCTCTTCACTGCAAGTCAAAGCTATGTTTTGCCATAGATCAGAAAGAGAGAAATTGAAGAACTAAGGGTCCAGTTTAGGTTCTGAAACCAGACAAACAAATCTAAATATACTGTTGAAGTCAAAATAAAATAAAATAAAATAAAATAAAATTAAATTAAATTAAATTAAATAATCTTGAATATTCCTTTTCCTCTGGAGACTGTTACAATTCTGAATAAATACATATATTTTAAATGAAAAAGTATAGGAATTTTTTTTCTTTAGTTTATGCTATTAAATAAATCTAAAATTAGTGTGGCAAATGTACTTTGGGAAAAAAAAAAAAAGAAACAAAAACACTGCTCTTCCAAACCCTGAAGTTCAAACAACAATGAAAAATAATATTTATAGAAGAACATTTAAATGAAAAGTTCTGACTTCAAAGTTTGAAAAATCTTTGAATATTCATCGAATGCACCCTGATGTATGTTTTTAGAAATTATCATTTTCAAAGGAAATTTTTTTTCCCCTTGCATAGTTTTCTACTGTTTTGTCCCTAGTGCAAGAAAGCCAGGAATTGTAATTTTGCAAAAGGGTCAAACAATACTGGACTTCAGTCCCCTCTTATCTGGTTTCTAGACACTGAGGGAGTACACAGGTACACAATAATTTTAGTATGCTAGTTCTCAGAATTATTTAAAGCTGTAAATTTAAAGACAATATTTAATTTCATGTATACAAAAGATGGCTCAAGTTCTGCTTTTTGGTACACTTTTATGAAAGAGAAGCAATTTCCTCATTGGTTTTTCCATGGTAGTCTTGACCAGTATTCCAGGTGTGACAAGAAAGAAAGCCCAGTGTGCTGTGTACAATGTGTATTAAAAAGAATTGAAAGTAAAACCAGTAGAAAACAAACTTTTAAGAGCACACAAACATAGTAAATCCCCTCTCCAAGTAGGTGGAGTAATTTGGATTAAAAAAAAAAAAAAAAAAAAGCAGAATATTTTTTTACTGCGATCAAAAAGAGACTGCAGATGATTCTAATTAAATAACTTGTATCTCATGCTTAAATACTCCTTCAGAAGACCCTGTGAATACCTTCCCCTACAAAAGAAAAATAGTAAGCAGTTGTTTCAGATTTATTTTAGTCTGACAAGGATTGCTGTCTAAACACTGCAGAAATTTTGAGGAACTCTAAATAATAATCGAGATACAAGGTACAAGAAGCATCACAGTAACTGACAAAAGGAAATAAGGTGCTGCAAATATCAAATACTAAAGAAATGCATGAGGTGACCCAAATATGCCAGCAAAGGCTTCCACGCTAGTTTTTCAAGAAGTGATAATTTTACACACGATGCATTTTACAGATATTCACAAAGTAACTGTGAAGTTGTGCAGCCTGCATTGCCGACAATTTCCTTCTTTGGAAAGTAAGCCATGGCAGGTGAGATCCTTATTTATTTTTTCTAAACTTGTTTTTATCACCAGAAAAGACTTGTCAGCTCACTTGGAAGAGCTAGAAATCTTTCTCAAAAATACGTATTACTGCTATAATTCCTGAGCAGTGATGATAAAGTATAAACATTATTTTCTTCCAATGGCATTGAACATGGCTTGTCCAGCAGGCTCAGCAATCCATTTTTACAGTTTGCATTAGCTTGAAGGAGATCTCTAAGAAAGGGGAGAGATGACACAAGCTTTAAAACTTTCATAAAGTTTCTACACAATTTAAAAAGTTGTATAAGACTTAAAGCCCAAATATTTCTATAACATGAATTACAACTGTAAGAATTTCCTGGGATGTTTGCTGTACCAACAGGTGATCCAGAAGCTGGAGATACTTTCCCATGTGTATAAAAAAACATTTGGATCTTGTGTCCTGGGCTGCAGCATGCCAAAACAATATTGCCCAAAGAGTGAAATTGTTCATGGTAGAAATAGAAGATAGCACTCAAGAGCAAAGGTGCCTCGTCCCTGGAAGTGTTCAAGGCCAGGTTGGATGGGGCTTTGAGCAATCTGGTCTAGTGGAAGTTGTCCCTGCCCATGGCAGGGGGGTTGCAGGTGCTCTTTGATGTCCCTTCCAACTCAAACCATTCTATGATTCAATGATTCTATGAAAAATTAATGCTCATAAACAGAAATATGCTTAGGACACAGTGTTCATCTGTACATTGAGAAAAGATTGAGTCCAATACTGTTGTTTTGCTGTTTTTCTGATTGCGCATATTTTGAGTTATTCAACAAGACCAGCATCATGTGCAGGTTATCCTTTTTCTACAGGTGGAAACATTACTATTGCATAGTCTCCAGTGAAAAATACAAAAACTCAGGCAGATAGAAAAGAACTTATACTTAAGCAGTTTGTCTGAGAAGGTACCACCAAATTATCACAATTAAATGTGTACTGTCAAATATGGAGCTGCTTAAACTCTATGACTATTTTATGTTACTTTATTAATCATACAGAAATAAAGTAAAAAAGATAAATTAAAAAATTGTGAAAAAAGGGCTAATGATATGTCAATTAAAAATAGAGTTTTTGATCAGAACAAATGACAGGAAAAAAACGTGTTATGTGGTAATATAAAGCACTCTGTCAACTATCAAAAGAAACATTGGAAGACTAAACATATAATTTTTTAAAATCCAACAAAGATCAAAAATTAGTGGCAATGTCTTTAGAAGCAAAACTTGCTGAGGTTTGGTATGATAAGATTATAGCTAAATTAAACCTGTAGACAGACAGAGATTTAATAATTTATTTATCTTTTAATCAGATTTACATAAATTTAAGCTATTCTTTGATACAGATTCAAAAACAGGTCATTTGCTTCTGTGGCAAGAAAAGGTAACAGAAGGTGATTTTAACTTTCTACATAAGATTCATTGGTGCAAATTTTCCTGTACTTCAGTGAGGTAAATGAATAATTCCTGATCTCTAAGACAATTAATTTTATGAAGACAGAGTTCTAAGACTTTAAAAAATAATCTACACCAAAAATACAAAGCAATGTCTAGGAAATTATTTCTAAAAAAAAATAATATTTCCTTATGAAGTGAAATTGTACAACTAATGACACAGAAAAACATTAATTGAGTTGAAATTAAAAATTCTTGGGGATCTTGGAATCATAGAATGGTTTGGGTTGGAAGGGACCTTAAATACCATCTTGTTCCAACCCTGCTGCCATGAGCAGGGATACCTATTCCAGGGTCCTGTGAGCCCCATCCAGCCTGCCATTGAACACTTCCAGGGATGGAACATCCACAGCTTCTTTGGAAACTGGTGCCAGTTCCTCAGTGCCCTCACACGGAAGAATATACTCCTAATATTGAATCTAAACCTAGTCTCTGTCACTTTGATATATATGAACTTTACATAAGAAAAGACATGATTTGCTAACAAAATATGAATAACCATTTTTTGTCTTTCAATGTTTTAACTAGACATTTTTTTGTTTATATGTATGGCAACCTCCCTCTTCACCTGTTTTTATGTATTTCAAGTATTTTAAGTCTTTTCTGGCTTTGGAGGTGAAGGTTTCACTTAATATCATTACTGTCAAAAAACGTCTCAGCAGGCACATGCTTAGAGAAATGCTTAGGAGTGGGATTAACAAGAAATATTGTCTTGATATATGACTGTAAAGTTTACAAACACCTTTTCTAAACTCTAGAGAGTATTTGAAATGTCTGGACACTATCTATTAACAATATTTATAAAATTATGACAGAAATAGCAAAAAACCCACCCTGTAATTACCTGCTTGGATAGACTGCAATATTCACTTTAATGGATCTATAAAAGATATTATATACATGTTAATACTCACAAATTTAAGCTTGTGACCAGTCTATCATTTGTACACTGCTCCAACAAATTCACATGCTTAGAAGATTTAAACACAGAAATTGAACTATCCTCATATTTGTATTATTAAAAATTAAATACATAAATGTATTCTCAACCACTATGAAAAATAGAAATTCTTCTGACATAATGATATATGAAGTTGGTCTCTAGATGAAAAAAATATTGAATGAGGATTGTCTTTTATGAGCACAGTAATTGTGTATTTTTCCTGAAATACACTTATGGTTTCAATAAATCAATATGCAGAAAGTCATCATGTATTTTGGGGTGAAAAATTTAAAGGATTCTTATAGGAGTTCTTATATCACATTATCCTTGATGGAAAGTAACACATTTATTAAAGCAAGGAAACTGAAATTACTCTAGGTATGAAACTTTGTAATCATTGTGAATTCTCCATCTATAACAATATGTAACATGATTAAAAGGAGCTTTAAAACACTATAAATCAGATGAAACTGAAATTAAGGAGAGGGTAAGTAATACTTAAATAATTTATAAGATTCAACATTAATTGCTTTTCATCTTGAAGACAATCAAAATATTAATTATAGAGGTGTTAATCAATGAATGAAACATTATGAGGAATTTTTAGCACTTTATGTATCCACAATCTTCAAGTTCTGCTAGAACAAAATGAATAACATGCATAGTAACATCCAAAGTAGTAACATATTTATGGCACATCCAAACCTTTCTGGTTAAAATTGTGCATTCTCACAGGTATCATTTCAATGTGTCCTTATTACACAAGGCCAAAATATACTCACAACCATGTGTCTAAATATATTCCAATCCCCCAAATTGAAATGAACACATTTCAAGGTTGATTGCCCACTGTAGAAAAAAAATAAATAAATAAAAAAGACTCTTTTTCCTCAAAGGCATCTCCTTCCTATTCCCATACTTGTTTTTCCAACCCCAAATGTTCTTATTCCCATCAGGAAAGCAGTCCCTTTCTTTGTCCATAGATTGCAGCCTTAAAACTAGAGACCAAAAACATAAGGTATATATAACATAATTCACAATGTTAAGTATAATAAATAATTGATTTTTTTTTTTAATTTCAGAGAAAAATTATTATCTCCTTTCAGCAGAAAAACTTATTACCTGTCTCTTAAATCAAGGCACAATTATAATTGTGATTTAGTTCTGGAAGTGTTTAAATGTCCAGATATCTCTTTAAATAGAAAAAAATGGGAAAAAAACCCACCAAACAAAACAAGCAAAGAAACAAAAAAAACCCAAAATAAAACAAAGAAACACCACTCACACTCCCAAACCTACACACTGATCCAAAAAAACCCTGACAAGGTTTTGTCAGAAAATCTTTCTTGTCAGAAAGGAAAACCACTTCATCTTCCGTCGCATATCAACTGCAGCAGCTGAAATTAGAAGTGACCTTTTGAAGACCTGGATCAACTCAAACAGGAAGCACAAAAGTATTTAAAGAGTTCAAATGCAAAACCCCCTGCACTTCTGTCCCATGCTAATTTGTTTCTAGAGAGAGCATAAAGAACCACTTGCAGATGAAGTAATTGCTGTATTTAAAGGTTTAGGGTTTTGGCTGTGGTTTTGTTGGGTTTGTTGTGTCCTCATGTCCTCTCACTCTAGCAAACTCTGTTTTTTGTCTGACTTCATTGTACATCTGAAGTGAATTTCAAACTAACCATATATCCAAGGAATTCAATCATTAATTCCAAAGAGCTTTTCCTTAACTGTGAATTCTTTGCTTTCATAAAAAGCCATATAAAAATAGTGATAGCCATTAAAAATTAAGAGGTAAGAAAATAACTATGGCAATAAATTGATTCAGGGACCCAAATGCTGTTTAGATTGCTCTCGGTTTGGTTTTAAAGTGTGGGGAGTTTATTTCTTTTGTTCTCAGATGAAGAAAACGACCTACAAACAAGTGTAAAACACATAATGTTTTGTCAAATACAGGCAATAAAGTACCACTGGAAATCAATTAAGATGTCTAGTTATTTGCAGAGCAATTTTTGCTGCATGGTAGACTTCTAAGTTTATTCCAATATCTTGAAATCTAAAAAATGTCATATTAACTTGGCTTCATAATTTCTTCATCTGTCCCAATATTCTTAAAATTCTTTCTATCAAAGAGAATATTTAAATTTTTCTGTGCCTTGTGTAGTTTCTCTCACTTATATGTTGTCAGAATTAGGAGGAAGTATGTGATGAGAATAGAAAAACTGCTTATTATTCAGGTCTTATAACAAGACTTGTAAGAACTTACAGAGAAAAACATTTCTGTCATCTAATTTCTTTCAGAAGTAATAATACTAACAGCAGAAAAACAATTCATGTCTGAAATGAGAAGGGAATGTGATTGAAAAGCAATCTATTTTTAATGTAAACAAGAGGTAGAAATGAGATTATTGGGGGGGGTTAATTTTTAATTTTTTTTTATTTAAAAGCTAGACTTGTGGTTAAAACTAGTCATTAGGTTAACTTACAACTGGTCAAAGGGGAGAGGTACTCTTTTTAGTGTAGCTCCTACTGTAGGTGGAGCAAAATATCCTCTGAAGATAGTCTGCAGAGACCCTCCTAAACACAGAAACTTGGATGACAAGGTGCAAACTTGTAAGAGGAAGTGACATTATCACATCAAAATCTTTAGAGTAGTTCATTTGACAGTGGAAATTCATGGTATCTCTTCTATGGGTTTGGTCACCTTGTTACTATTTGAAGTTTTTACTTATGAAAATGTGAAATGTTTACTGATGTTATTTACAAGAAATACATAATTTAGTCATTTGGGAGAAAAAAAATTAAAAGGACAAAATTTTAGAGAGACATGAGTCCACAGGCATTACTTTCTGTGGCATTTTTAATAAATACACCTGTTCAGTACAAATTTAATCAAGCTTTGCAAGAACCCAGGTATTCAAGTGTACTATTGCAAATAGAAATGAAAGTCCCAAGAAATTTATGCAAAAGTTGTCTAAAGGAATAGCTGTATAGTTGCCAGGTATCAGCACATTACATATCACCTGGTATCTAAAGAGGACAAGCTTCTGCTGTTCCAGACTGATTGTCCAACCTGATAAAGAAATTAGTGCATTGTTCACTGTACTCACATGTGGTAGTGAAATTAAGGCCTGCCTTTGTATGTGGCAAAATCAAAAACTGAATCTCTATAAGAGGTCATTAATCTTTTCTTTTCTTAAGTATAAGAGGTGATACTGTGTTTCAGTGCTTTGTGTTTCCAAAATTTTAAAAAATATGCTGGATTTAGGGGAGGTAACTAAAGACAGAATTGAAAAGATTCATACTTCTAAAAAATACATCAATATAACTATTAAGTTCTGGGATAGACAACTGAGTATAAAGCTTTATGGAAGAGTTAGAGTGAAATGAAAATGCATTTTTAATCTCCTTCTATCAGATAGTTTTGAGCTTTTCTGCAGGCGCCTGAAAACAAGCAATGTCTGGGATTATTCCCAGTTGCAATCACAAACACAACTGTAAATACTTCTAGGACAGCCTTCTTGACTGACTACCAGGAAACAACCACGTGCCTTTTAAAACCTTAGTTTAAAGTATGAAATATTAAGAAAGTAAAATCAAATTACTATGAGAAAATATTGAGTAGTCCTTCATATCCATTGATTTGTAAGATGATATTTTAATGCCAGTTCTGACAGGAGACATGCTTCAGTACTATCTTTGAAGATGGGAAGGACAAATCTTCAGTCAGGCACACAAAGAAAAGCAATTCTGGTGTCTGTTTAGGAGTACAACTCAAACAGGTAATTATAATGGTATAAAAAGAGATAAAAATTCAACAACAATGACATCATCAGGAAAGAAGGAAATGTAAAATTGACTTTAAAAGGGTTGTTGCAAAAAAAAATCAAACCAAAAAATCATGCTTATTTCTCTACACTTTTCAGCCTGCTTGGAGGTCTGGTAGTCAAGCTAAGAGTTCCAGAAATTCATCTGACTCTATTCCTTTTTCCTTTTCCTAGGCCATCAAAGCATTTGAGAATATATGCAAAATATGCAATTGAGATATTTATATATAAAATCTATATGTATAAATAACATCTGTACTGGATCAGAGCCACTGTGTATATTCATTTGTTGGATTAAAACTCAACCTTGCTTTTAATAGTACCAAAGTGACAACACTCCAAACTATTAGGTCAAAATAAGTATGCAGTCTTTGGAGAAGAATTTCTTTTTTTAAAAGGAATGCATAAAGAAAGAAAATTAATATTCTTTTCTTCTTAGCTCTTCATAAAGTATTGCCATAAAAATATACAAAACACATGTTTTCACTTGCAAAGTGAGAGCTTCACTGGATTTTCAGAGTACTTTGAAACTGCCCAGTTTACTCATAAAACAATCTCAATGCATCTTTAATACATTCAGCATTATTGATTTCTACAAAATATTCTCTGTCAGATAGTTTGAGTTATAGTTGAATACCAATAGTGGAATTCTCCAGGGTCACAGAGATAAATTGTACGTTGGAAATAGAAGAACAAGCAATTGTGCCTCTTTCTTGGTAACTCCAGTAAAACCAACATCTTGAGGCAGTCAAGCCAGCATTTATTTCATACAGCTTCAACTTCTGAATAAATTGAATTTTTCTTCTGCTTTGTTAGGGAGCTTAGGGGTTTTTTCAGTTTTTTGTTCTTGTTAACTATTATAAATAACAATAATGTAGTTGAAACTTTGACAAAATCTGACCTTGCTAACATTTATACGTAAGTTTTTGGGGGTTTTTTTTCATGGAAATTACTTTTTTTTTTTTTTTTTACTTTAGATATAGCAATTTCAAATAGTGAAATATATTATAGTAGAAGCACAATTGTTATGACACTTTTTTATTCAGAACAAGACATCTTTCTTTTGAACTGCTACAATCAAGGCTGCTCAATCCAAATATATTTAAATCATGACAATAAAAGGATCTAGGGCCTGTGTTTACAATGGTTGAACTTGGTTGAGGTTCAGCAGATAGTTTCATGATTCTGTGGTATAAAAAATATAGATAAAATATGTCAACAGAAGCCTCAGACTGAAAAAACTCAGCATGGTTGCTGGTTATGAGATTCTGTGGATCAGGTAAAAACAGCTTTAGAGTTTAGAAAGAGAGGAGAAAAACATACAAACCTTAGATTTACAAACTAGCAAAAAAAGTCTAAGCCACAAAGTAAGAAAATTATAGGTCTAAGCAAATTCTGATCTACCTAAGGAGTCATGGAAAGATAGAGCCATGTCAACCTCGGACCATTAGCATCATACTTTTAGCAAAATACTGAGATGCTTGATGACTCATTGTAAACTCCTTCCAAGTCTTTTCCTGTTAATTGAAGAAAACTAGCTGTGTCGGTCTTAGGATCTGGAGTAACATTGGAAGAATGAACATAATACCCACAAGATGCTACAAAGTTAATGAACAACAGCATTAAGAGTGTTATGGGGATTTCAAGAGTGTAATGAAGCTTTTCAGTAATAGAGATGATAAGATTTGGACTTTGAGCATCCATTGTTAGCATCCTCGTACCTAGACTAGCAATAATAACTGGTTTATAATTTGATTATCCTGTTAAAATATTAATCACATATAAAAACCAATTCTAAGCAACACACAGAAATTATCTTTTTGCTTATAAGATTTTTAGCGCAATTTTTGTCTTATGAATATTTTCTGCTTGTTCTTGTTGTAAAAAAATTTGCTAAAGACTTTTTTATTGTACAACTGGGAAGATGGTTTGTTCTCAGGATAACTGTCCTCTGGGTTGGTAGATGGTGTCAGGGAGCAGAATGGTCCCCTTGTTATCCAGGAGGAGGCAGGCAGGGAAATGCTGAGCTGCTTGGATGTTCATAAATCTATGGGACCAGATGGGATCCCCCAGGATGATGGGGGAGCTGGCAGATGAGCTTGTGAAGCTGCTCTCCATCATTTACCAACAGTCCTGGCTCACTGGGGAGGTTCCAGATGGCCAATATGACACCCATCTACAAAAAGGGGTAGGAAGGAGGATCCTGAAAATTATAGGCCAGTTAGCCTGACCTCAGTAGCTGGTAAGGTTATGGAGCAGTTCATACTGAGTGTTATCACTCAGTGTTTACAGGATGGCCAAGGTATCAGACCCAGCCAGCATGGGTCTAGGAGAGGTAGGTTGTGCTTGACCCATCTGGTCTCTTTTTATGACCAGGTGACCCTCCTGGTAGATGTAGGACAGGCTGTGGATATTGTGTACCTGAACTTCAGCAAGACCTTTGACACTGTATCCCACAGGAAACTCCTGGAAAAGCTGGCAGCCCATGGCTTGGACAGGACTCTCTGCTGGGTTAAGAACTGGCTGGATGGCCCAGAGTGGTGGTTAATGGTGCTGCATCCAGCTGGCAGCCAGGCATGAGTGGTGTCCCTCAGGGGTCTGTGCTGGGACCAGTCCTGTTCAGTTTTTTGTTGATGACATGGATGAGGGAATTGAGTCTTTCATTAGTAAATTTGTAGATGACACTAAGCTGTGAGTGTGTGTTGATCTGTTGGAAGATAGGAGGGCTCTGCAAAGAGACCTGGAACAGTTGGATGGATGGGCAGAGTCCAATAGGATGAGGTTTAATAAGTCCAAATGCCACATCCTTCATTTTGGCCACAATAACCCCCTGCAGTGTTATAGGCTGGGGACAGTGTGGCTGGACAGTGCCCAGGCAGAAAGGGACCTGGGGGTGCCAGCTGAACATGAGCCAGCTCTGTGTTCTGGTGGCCAAGAAGGCCAATGCCATCCTGGCCTGTTTCAGGAATAGTGTGGCCAGCAGGAAGTTATTCTTCCCCTGTACTTGTCACTGGTGAGGCCACACCTCAAGTGCAGTGTCCAGTTCTGGACCCTCAGTTTAGGAAGGACGTTGAGAGGCTGGAGCGTGTCCAGAGGAGGCAACGAGGCTGGTGAGGGACCTGGAACACGAGCTCTGTGAGGAATGACTGAGGGAACTGGGGTTATTTAACATGGAGAAAAGGAGACTCAGAGGTGACCTTTTCATTCTCTACAACTTCCTGAAAGGTGTTTGTGGTCAGGTGGGGGTTGATCTCTTTCTCCAGGTAGCAACTGAGAGAAGTCTCAAGCTGCACCAAGGAAAATATAGTCTGGATATTAGGAAGAAGTTTTTCATTGAAAGAGTACTAAAGTGCTGGAACGCTTTGCCTGGGGAGGTGGTAGAGTCACCATCCCTGGATGTGTTTAAAAAAAGACTGGATGTGGCACTTGGTGCCTACTTGGGGTGTCAGGACATGGGCTGGACTCAGTGATCTTGGAGGTCTCTTCCAACCTAGTAATTCTGTGATTCTGTGATTGTGTGACTGGAAAGATGATACTGATTTATCTTATAATAATAAATGTAATTCAGTTTTAGTGAGACATGAAGCTTTATCTGTTAAATGTAACACACACCATTGATCAGGACCTTCCGTCTCATCTCTTTCCCTTTACAAAAATCTTTTAAACAAAATATACCTGCATGGATGATATCACACCAGGTATGTCCACAATGAGTATTTTGAGTGAGTTTTGCTTAATCCATCTGATGCATTGCTAGCATGCAGTTCCAAAACTTTCTCTCTTGTGCTATTTAAGAGTGGGAACGTTAATAATTTTAATGCACCAAGTCAACCTGAATGCAATAAATTATTCATTCTTCTAAAGAAAATTCGTCATAGAATCAAAACCCGGGATTGGAAGGGACCTTATAGATGCAATTCCAACCCTTCTGCTGTGGTCAGGGACATATTCGACTAGACCAAGTTGCTCGGAGCTCCATCTAAACTGCCCTTTGAACTCTTCCAGGGATGGGGCAGCCACAGCTGGGCAACCTGTGCCAGTGTCTCATCACCCCCACAGGGAAGAATTTCTTCTTAGTGTCTAAGTAAGTATTTAAAACTATTCTGATTCTTTCCTGTCACCCCAGGCCCTTGAAAATAGTCTTTCTCCATCTTTTCTGTGGGCTCCCTTCAGATACTGGAAGATCACAGTTAAGTCACCCCAGATCCTTCTCATTTCCAGCCTGAACAATCCCAGCTCTCTCAACCTTTGCTCACAGCAGAGCTGCTCCATCCCTCTGATCACCTTGGTGCCTCCTCTGGCCTGGCTCCAGCAGGTCCCTGTCCTTCCTGTGCTGGGATCCCAGAGCTGGATGCAGCCCTCCAAATGGGGAAGGATTCCTTTAATGTGTCTACCTGTGTGTTCACGCACATGAACATGTCTATGTTCGCATACTTCTATGCATTTCATAAATGGGGGAAAAAAATAAAAAAAAGTTCTACTATGTTTTCAGTTCCTTATAGATCTGTTAGATCTGTCACACTGCTTCAACATGCTTAATATTGACTTATTTGCTTGACATTATTGACTTTTTCCTGCAGCACTTTTTTTTTTCTAATAAGATACTGTTCCTTTCAGATTATTTTACATAACATTTCAGAAATAGCCTGATAAGTTAGAATTGTATACCTATATGTATATATATGTATATATATATATAAGATTTTCCATGCAATTCTTACTCAATTTTACTGGAAAGAAAGCACAGATTATGACAAAATTGATCTGTCATGTGAAGGATGAACAGAGGTACATGATCTAACATCTACAACATTACAATGAAAAAGTCAATGACTTCCTTTTAAACTCATTTTGAATACTATTAATCTTACAAAGTAATTATATTCTTCCAAATGTAGATTTTTAGTTCTGTACCTCTAACTTCTCTGCAAGCCTTACTCATGGCAATGACATTGCTTATAGACCTGAGTTACAAATCCTGGTGAGGAACATGAAAGCTCAGGCTTCAAGGTCTGTTTCCTCTGGGTTGTTGTCTTTTTTTTTTTTTTTTTTTTTTGGGGGGGGGGTGTATTTTTCTTTTACCTTTCTAAAAATGTTCTTCAAGCTTTCTGTCCTCACTAATATTCTTACTAGCATTGTAATTGAACTCCTGCTAATTCTTCTCTTTGTGCATTTCAGGCACACTCCATTAGCTTGTTCTTCTGAAGCTTAATAAACTTTTCCCTGTGCCAAACTGTTATCACTTTTAAGCCTTATTTTCATACAAAAATAATACCAATATAATTATACGGATATAGTTAACACACTACAGTTCCTTCAAACTGGCACAGCTGTTCTGTTATGTATATTTAAGCCAACAGAGATGTTTCTTTAGGCACTGCTATGTGAAAAATTCTACACATAATTTCATATTAATGGTTTTACTGGAAAATGAACAGTTTCTGTAGAAAATTGTACCCTTAACCAATTTAATTATGCCAGAATGAAATCTAATAAGAGACAGCTATTTTTTTTGGCTTCAATCCTACAACAAACAAAAGATCAAGCTCTATATTTGATTACACAAAGGACTATATCCATAAAAATGTAATTATTAGCATCATGGGAAAAAGTATTCTCATCAAAAAGAGTGAGTGGGCCCAGCCTTCTGCTATTATGAAATGCAGCCTTTCCATAGAAGTGTATAGAGAGGTTTAATTTTATACCTCTGCAGTGCTAAATGAAAGTGTTTAGCATCTTATTACAGCAAAGATGAACATGATTAATACTTCTGCACAGAAAAGAGACCACGCTAGGATCACACTTCACACTGAGTAATGAGTTCTCCCTTGACTGTGAGACAGAATTTCCTTATATGTTATATGGGAGTCTTGGAATCTTAAGCCATGATTCCACTGAGGGTAATCAGGGAAGCCTCTCTGCCTCCCATGTGATCCAGTGTTTCTTTTTAATAACAAAGGAAAAACTTGCTGCTTTTTTTTTTTTTTTTTTTTTTTAAAGATTTGTATTTTCACAGTGAAGGTACATTTTTTTCCCGTACAATGCTTTAACATGTTTTCTTTTAAAAATGCTTAATTCCAATATTAAGATTTCAGTACTTATTTTGATTGTGTTCAGCTTTCAGATTTATTAGGAGATTCATTTACACCGCAAATTAATTGTTTCATTCATTACAGAAAATAATGAGTTTGTAACAGATTTTCTAAAGCAACTAGAGTGCTTGGAAGAATTACACTTTGGATATATTTACATAAAATAGCTGCTAAAATTATTCTGTGCTCTGTTATAGATCCTAGTGGCATTGTTTTTGTGAGGCATTTAAAAATAAATGAATATAAAAAATATCAGGAATTAAGTTTTAAAGGATAACAGTTGACATCCTGAAGTATATTAAAGCATTACATTATGTCCTCCTGCTATGCTTTACTAGAAAAAACAGATAAATATTATAAAAATATTCACATAACACAGTTGTTAGCAGGAACTTAGTAGTAAAGTAATATTTGTCTTCCTGAATAGGTTTAATTACAAAGCATGAACATAACTCACGAGTGGTAAAGAACAATGAAATGTTTTTATTTTTCTTCTGCTTTTGAAAGATTTTATTTTGTAATGTCTACTTATTGTTAAGTACCTTTAAGAATATAGTAAAATAAGAAAAACTTCCATATATTAGGACTGTAATTAATACAAATTAATTAGATTAAAAGCCCAAAGAATTAAAATTCAAATAACAGACCAGTTATACTGTGAGTTCACAAATTTCAGACACAGAACGGTGGACCTCAGGATCTGGGTCTTTTAGTGAAAACTCTCCCTGAAATTTTAAATCCTTTATTAAAGCATTACTTATCCAGGAAATTAGCAGAGTTTCTTGATAGGAGTTGAATTACAAGCTAACAGTTTGTAAAGGGGTTCTCTGAGCAATCTGGAGACAGACTTTTAATCTTAGTTTAGTCAAGAAAATCAACTGCCCATCAAATTATATTGTGCTTTTATTTTAGTTTATTTTACTTCCCCAAAGCATGAAATTAAAAAGAAACAAATAACACTCAGTTTCTCTCTTGTATATGGGATTTTTTTCCATATTTTTGGTAATATAAATATATTTATAATATAATATAAAGAGGTAATATAAAGGTAATATAAGCAGCATCAAATAGTCATGGAAATAGTCATGGACTTCTTTTATTCTGTCATCAACAGGTGGTCCAATGATTTCATGACGTGTGGTAAGAGATGTACTTAATGAAGATCTGGATCAGGGCAGTGCACATATTGCACTGCAGACATGCTCTTATGGCTGTGCACCTCATAATATGGAAATTTTTAGAATGAAGAACTCATCTGCAGAATTTTATATCTCATGGGATCTAGTTCAGTTCCTGAACACGGTAGCAACAATTTTGAACTGAGAAATATGTAAATGTGTTTTGCCATTCTTCCTTGCAGGGAGATATATAGCAAACACAGCACAGCATTTATTATTGGTTATTCTAAAGAAAAACATGGTAAGGGTTGCTACTATTTTTCACCTGTTGATAAAGAATTTTTATTTTCTTTATATTCTACCATTATTGTGAGTTGTTTATTTCTCACAAATGTAAAACTCTTCAAGGCCAATTGAAATGCAAACTAGTCAGTAAGGGCTCATAATTCATATCACATAGCTGTGTTTTCAAACTTTGTATAGTTTGCAGTAAAATCCAAGAGCTGAGGGTTCATCCATCACGTGTTTAATTGCCTGTAACAAACATTCAGGCAGCAAGAGGAAGAAAGTGAAGGGAGGGAGTAGATCATCAACATAAACTGCAATCAGGCTATTCGTCTGTTATCTTTATCTAATACAGTGCCATCCATTCCTGTCCTCAGGAACAGGTTGGGAAAAAAAATACATGACTGTTGTAAGGATTTTTCCCATGTATACGCTCCTGAAGTTTGTATATTTGATACCTCTATGTGGCCCCACCTGCAATGTTGCATTCTGTCCAGGAAGGACAGGGACCTGCTGGAGCCAGGCCAGAGGAGGCACCAAGGTGATCAGAGGGATGGAGCAGCTCTGCTGAGAGCAAAGGCTGAGAGAGTTGGGGTTGTTCAGCCCGGAACAGAGAAGTCTCTGGGGTGACCTAATTGTGACCTTCCAGTACCTGAAGGGAGCCCACAGGAAAGATGGAAAGAGAGACTGTTTTCTTGGGTCTGGAGTGACAGGATAAGGGGGAATGGCTTCGAACTGACAGAGATTGGGGTTAGATTAGAAACCATGAATAAATTTTTTCCTGTGAAGCTGCTGAGGCCCTGGCACAGGTTGCCCAGAGAAGCTGTGGCTGTCCCATCCCTGGAAGTGTTCAAGGCCAGGCTGGATGGGGCTCTGAGAAACCTGGTCTAGGGGAAGGTGTCCCTGCCCATTGCAGGGGGTTGGAACAAAATGGTCTTTAAGACCCCTTCTGACCCAAACCTGTCTGTGATTCTACAATGTACAGAATTTTATAACTGCTCTGTTTTGCTTGCAGCATTTCTTTTCCTTTAGGAAAATGTTTAGAAATGATGTTAAAATAATGATTCTTGCAAGTACATCACACATTTTTCACAACTACTTAAGGAATTGCTATGAAATACTCAAGATGATGGACATGAACAAAAGATCATAGTAGGTACTGACTAGCCTTCCTTGCTTGCTAGGAAAAATAGTTTGCACTACTTCTGTGTTTTCCCAAGGGGACTAACAGAAAGAAATTTCTGCATGGAATTTCAAGCACTCAGGGGTACCTAAGGAAATCTCTGCATGGAATTTCAAGCACTCAGGGGTACCTAAGGAACTCCAGGGAATTTTCAATTAGTTTTCATGGTAGTTGTTCTTCTGAAGAACTGTGTGCAAACATAAAGCACTGAAACCACCCGCACCACTTGCATTATTCTCTTCTTTTATGATAAGAAAATGATGTGCTTGGCAGCATAGGAAGCTTGGAGGTCAGTAAAAGTAATCAACAACAAGAAGAAAAAAACAAACACCCCCCCATTTAATTAAAAGAGTAGACAACTCCAAAACATTGTTTCTAAAATGCTACTTTCAAGAAACTTCTGTCCAACTTTCAATATATAAGTGTGTTCCTTAAATGAAATAGAAAATACTGGAATTGAGAACTGACAGATATCAATCTGTTTGAATGACTAGAACTTTCACCTTTGAAGTTTAACACTCCAGGTTTTCTGAGAGAAAGAATAGTCCTTGAGATAACAATCATAATTAGTTGCTGCAGTAATTAAGCTGACGCTGAAAGTTTTTCTGTAATGTTTTTATCCTAAAATCATGTCATGGAAATTCAGATACTAATTGCCATTATTTAAATATGAATTAAGCATGAAGGCTTTCAAATACTGATAGAAATTCCAAATTAAACAAAGCTTGTATTTTTTATGTGTGTTATAAACCACAAGTCTATAAAACTAGAGGTGATATAAAACAAGAAGTCTGTTTAAAAATGTTGACTATTCATCAATAGAACTATTGATTTCTAGATATTCTAGCAGGTCATTTCCACAACTGGAGAAAATGAAATTCCCTTTTTCATATGTTATTTTCCCTGACTAGACTTTATTTCATATATGAACACTCTTTATTTAAAAAAAAAAAAAAAAAAAAAATCTGTCCACTACAGAACATTAGTTCTCCTAAGACTAGCTGCAATGTATAAAACTTCCAAAAGACACTGTTACTAAAAATGTACATTTATAGAAAATAGGATTTTAACTATTTGCTTATGGTTAGATGTTTGTTATGTGTTTTGAAGTTTATTACTGAGAATGTAACAAAATGTTTCAATCTTCTATATTTTATGGCATAAAACTCTAAGATAAAAGTTTTCCTTAACTGCTTTTATGTGAATCAGCCAAGATCTTTCCTTTTAGAAATGGACTCTTTTAATTTTGAAAATATGTACTCAGAAAAAATATAAGTGGACTACTGTGATACAGCCAGGACTGACATAAATGTAAGATTTAATTCTAAATATTATGGTTGCTTGGTAGGCATGGAACTTCAATAAAATTCAGTTTACAATAAAAAGACTGAAAATATTCTAGAATGAAAGAAACTAAGTGAAAATTTTGGATTTTTTTCCCTGATTCCTCATTGAATGTACAAGCGTGAAATTTTATTTTTTAATTCTTTGAAGAAGACATATTGACTATTGACCTGCTTTTGGCACTTTTCTGTTTGGTCTTATGTGGGAAAAATAAATAGAATAAATTAAAATAAAAATCTAAGTTTGTATCTTCAGATTTTTTTTTCTCCCTCCATACACCCAATGATTTGTCATTTACTGAGATTATTTCTCCTGTACAATACTACCCAGGATGCGTTCCTTTCTTAAAAAAGAAGTCAGTTTGCCATGAGAAGGGTCTTTATATCTTCAGCTTAGTCTTTCATGAGGCTGGAAGGGCATCTCTGCTCCAACACCTGGAACACCTCCTCTCCCTCCTCATTCCACCTTTGTACTATTACAGTTCACATTAAACCACTCTCTACCAGTTCCCTCATGCTTAATTACACAGGCACACAGACATTAAGGATATGTCTGAAAAATACTTGTTTAGAATGAGGTGAACCTTCAATCCTCCAAGAACTGGTCCTCAATTAATATCAAAACTGCAGGCAGCATTTGTATTCTGGGAAGTTAGTAGTAACATACCTTTTCACTGCTACAGAATCTTTTTAGCATCACAAAAACTATACATGTGTATGTTTGCATTTTAATAAGCTTCTCTATGTGGTATATGCAGTATAGATGTGTGCAAATACCAGGTCAAGAAAAATACGTGGCAGTACATGTTGCCACTAGAAAATAATAATCATCCTTTCCCGCAGTCCTCAGGCAGAAGATATAAACTTACTTTTTCCATTCAAAATGGAAAAAAAAAAAAAAAAATCCCCGTTTTGTTTTCATCTAAGAAGACTTTTTTCTTCCTTTTCATTTTCTATTTAGATTTGTACATAAGTTCTCAAGTTTGCAGCATTAGCTTTATGAAGCATTAACACACAGTCATCTTGCACAAGTTATCACAAGTTTTTATTTACTTGCTCTTTTTGCTCCCTGAAAAGTTATATATATCATAATCCAGAGAGAGGAATCCTGCCTGCGAAAGACTATTCTGTATTTGTTCATACTTCACTTCTGGAGAATCCTATCAGTAACTGAGAGTTTTTAATTAATTTCTCAATTGGGAAACACTTATATTTGTGTTCCATAAAATTTGAATTCAATAAAATGCGGTCAGATTTTTTTTAAGCATGAGAAGAGCAGAATGCAGAACTCTTGACTGGGCCAGCTGAGCAGGCAAACAAGCATTCAAAATTTCTGTATTAGAGTGAAGTTTGGTTGGAAGTGTTTCATGGGGTCTTGTTATTCAGATTATCACAGAAATTTCAAATCTAAATGTTTACATGCCTTGCCTGAGTATATGGATAGGAGCCTAAAAATAGATGTACCTATAACAGCTAGTATTGCCTGTAACTGCATTTGCAATTAAAACAGTTTTTCTAATGATATTTACCCTGCTTTCATTTTTTCTGCATCTCCTCATCGTGTAAGTGCAAAGAACTCATGTGACTGCTGCCTGCTACTCTGAACATCTAAACTGCAACATTTGCCTGTCATTTTCTCTTCTTGATTTTCCAATTAGTCTCTTCTCTTGACAGCTTAATGCCTTGCTTTACTTGCATCCTCAAAAAACTGTGGTATGCCTCTGGTATTTCAGGGTACATAATTGGGATTTGCTCAAGGAAGTATTTTCTGACACCTTAGGTATTAGTGATATTCATGACCATAATATGTAGAATCAGAAATTATGAGAACCCAAACCTAAAATCTATCTCCCCTATTGCTTCAGAGGATATGGATTAGGAATATTCACATTTACATAGATAGATGTCACCTCTGCTTTATTAGTTACCCAGCTTCTCCAAGCTGGATGTTATCTTCGTGTAGCTAAATTATTACCTTAATTTCTCTGTAGTTGTGTAATCTCTCATTGTATATTCCCTACAATTCACATTGTAAGCCACCTGAGGTGATGCTGGTTTTTATTTTTTGTTTGTCTGTTGGAACATTTTTGGTATTACATGCCTCTAAACCTGTCTTGCAGTTCTTTTGTGTCATCACAAGAAAAATTAAATTCCTTCCTACATCTTTTGAACAGGAAACAACATTTCCCACTACTGGGGACTTTTTCGATGTTGTGTTTGAAACTAAGACATGTTCTAGGAATTTATTAATTTCACTGCCTTGTTGATGCACCGAAGTGTCTTCTCATGGTTGCTTCATGAGCTCATCTGTTTAAGCAAACATGACATAAAATTTGCCTCAATTTATTAAAGACTTGTAGACCTTAGAGAACACAATGCACTAAATGTGAACAGCTGCTTACAATTGCTTATTTAGGGACAGTTTAAAGTGTTAGGACACCTTCACCTCTTTTTTGGCTCCTAATTTCTCATTGATTTTCACATGTCAAACATTCCATTCACAACCAACATTGCTCATGTTAAATATCCTCTTCTTCTGCCACCATGGCTTTAGGTTGAATTAGATCTTTTGTATCAAGTGGCTAACTCCATGTGATGGGGGAGTGGGGGGTTGTGACAAATGGTGTCCCTCTGATCCAGGAGGACAGTCCACCTGCCCACATCCCAGCCCTAGTTGCCACTGAAGCAAGAAAATTGAAAATTCAAAGAGTAGAGCTTAGCAAAAAGAGTAGAAACAATGCAGAAATACTAGCAAATTATTAGCAATAATAATACAATATATTATTCACTTGACTGAGTGGTATTTTTAAAGCAAGACAAGAAAAATATCATATTGTGGAGATAAAGAAACTGTAACTGCAGCTAGGCTCAAAGCTGGCCAGAACCTGATCAGGGGGTTTGGACTGTGCCCAAGGGACAAGATGCCCTGCCAATAAGGAGATAGAAGGTTGCCATGACAAAGAGGAGCACTGACCCATTCCAAACCCCACTGACTCATTCCAAGAAGAGAACTGTGCAAGCATAGTCAAACTTTAAACGTATGTTAATACAGAGCAGTGACAGGCAGGGTCAGGTAATAAATATGTATAGGTGTATGAAGTAATCATATGAATATGTAAGACTTTTATAATTAAATAGAGAACAAAAGCTTTGCAATTACACACACACACCCCTTTAAAAAGCAATTTCTGCGTGTGTTTCCAGCACTGTCATAAAACATACCCTTTCTAATTTTACTTAATTAGAGAGATTTTGTCTATAATGCATACTTGCATCACCATCACACTCAAGGTCCCTCTGACAGAGGTTAAATGGATGCCAGTATTTTTCACAGTCATTTTTCAAGGCTGTCTTTAAAACAAAATAAAAACAAAAGAAAACAAAACAAAACCAAAAAAAAACCCCAACAGCCAAATCAAAAGAAAAAAAGAGAAAAAGCATAAAGGGTTTGATTTATATATTCCCATTAAATTTCACACAGTCATACCACATCAACTTTGCAATATGTGACTGAGAGCAGGGTGATATTTCCCTGGAAGGGCATGGCCTGGCCCCATGCCCAGGTATGCATAATCAACATTTGCTGTTAGCACTGTCTGATTTCTAAAGCAAGATACTGGATGACCTGAGTGCAGCCTATCCCAAGATAATCAGTGCTAAATTCTTATGTAGATCAACTCTACTTCACGTACCTTTTCAACAGTCCTATTGATAGAAGAAAAGAAGTTGTAAAGCCCAAAGTAGTAAAGCATTCTTATAGTCTGGAAAGATATAGATTCACCTACCCATCCTGAAACTGCTATTTTGAAATAATCACTGAATTTAGCCTGGTGAAAAAAAAATTTAAAAAAACCCAAAAACCCACAAAAACCCAAAACATTTTTCTGTGAAATGTTAATAAGGTCATCTGCCAATTATTTTTACCAGCTACATTCTCAAATTAGGCAAGCATATGTTATGTATTTTATCACTTTTCTATTGGCCTAGGTGGGTTTCCATAATGATAACTGGTAATATGAAGGCACCTACATCTGTGAGACCTTTTCTAAACAATATATATTTTTAGTGTTACAGATGATGCTATTCCAGAAACAAAAAACACCCCTTTTCTTATTAAGGAACTAAATTTGAAAGTAACTAACTATATCTGGAAGAAGGAAAAATAGTTTTTTTTTTTTTTTTTTACTTCAGTATTACAATGGCTTTAAAAGCTGCCAGTATGCAATAAAAACTTAGAGCTTGGTGCATCAGCACCCATCTATACTGTATGCTGATGAATTTTATGGATTCATAGATTCCTAGAATAGTGTGGAAGTTGGAAGGCTCCCTTAAAGGCCATCTTGTCCAACCCTGGTGCCATGAGCAGGGCTGCTCAGAGCCTGTCCAATCTTACCTTGAATATTTCCAGAGATGGGGCATCTCTGAGCAATCTGCTACTGTACTTTACCATGTTCATTGCATGAAAAGTTCAGTTCTTCTATCTCATCTGAATCCACCCTATTTTGGTTTAAAAACATCAATTTGTCCTGTCGAAACAGGCTCTTCCAAAAGGTTTGCTGTAAGGTGACCCTGAAGTATTCTCTTCTCCAGGCTGAACAATCCCAGCTCTCTCAGCCTCTCCTTATAGGAGTGGTGCTGCAGACCTCAGGTCATTTTTGTAGCCTCCTCTGGAATGGCTCCAACATGTCCATGCCTTTCAAGTGCTGAGGAATCCAGACCTGGCCAGTGGAATCCAGGTGGGGTCTAACCAGACCAGAGGTAGTTTGATCATGGCTTCAAAGCTTAAAACTTGGGGTGAGGAGAGTTTCTTTAATTTATATCCTTCTTATGCAGGACCAAAGAGAAGTGACTAGTGAGATGTGTTGGTGCTATAAATGCAAGATTTTAGAACACTTCCTCATTCAAACAATTCATGTTATTTTCCCTTTTCCCCCTTTTTATCTTCCCTCAGCTGTCATTGATGTGGTCTATGGCTTGGAGAAGAGCCAGATACTCACCAGATGTTTTAAACCCAGTCCTTCATGTTAACTTAGGCTAGGTTTTCTCCTGTATGAATATCTTACAGAGATCTGCTCATATTATCTAATAGGTTTTGTGGATATTCTACTGTTTTTTAATTCAGCTGCATTGAAATTCAATTCTTTGGTTATGGATTCCCAAGTTATCAAGTTATATTTTTTTCCATGTATGCTTCTGTTTTTTAAACCCTTTAACTTATTAGATATCTCCCTCCCAGATACTGTCCCCTGTGGCTCTGATCAGTGCAATCAACTAGATAATCCTCTGGTTTGGAACTCATCTATAGCTTGCCACTTAACTTATTTCCTAATTTTTTTTCATGTTTCATGAAGTGGGATAGAAAGCAGGGAAAAAAAAACCAAAAAGAAAAGAAAAGTGCAATAGGTCATCTAAGTGAAACTTCCTAGGAAACACCTGTACTCTTTAAATCCTACCTGGACCACTAACATTGTCATGCAGAAGGGGCAGTGTGGTGACAGTGTTAGTGTTCAGAAAAGCATCTGAGAAATTGAATTTCTCCACTGCTTTACCAAAAATTGATATATATTTGTTCGTCTTTACTCGTGCAAGAAACTACTGTTTTGCTGTTGGATACATTCTTTTTATTCTGTACAGTAAAGCTCTTCCTGGGGGGGCTTTAGTAGAAAAAAATATTTAACTGAGGATTTATTTATTAAAGCAGACTAAAATTTCTTTGTCTAAGATAACAAGGTAAAATACTGTGGTTTCTTTCAAATCTTTATTTTGTGTAATGACTGTCTCGTACTCATATTTCTCAAACTTGATTGACAGAATAAAAATACTGAATTAACAGAATAAAAAACTGAATTAAAGACCTCACAAAGCTGAACAAATGGAAACAGACCAGCTGAGTCAGATGTCTGGTTTATGTTCAACACTGAAAGTAACCATGAAAATAATTTCCATATACTGATTATTCACCTTTCAATGAATTGCTGCCAGCAAATCGAATACTTTAAAGAAGATATATCCTGGTTAGTCAACCCCTATCTTCTTCTGACATGGAACACATTTCTATAGATTGCACTTTTGAAGCCAAGTAATTGGATAATCATTTTTACCACACACAGACTACAAATCCCCTCACATTAGGAAAAAAATTCTAAAACATCTCTTACGGATTTTTATATAACGCATATATGGAAATTAAACTGTAAAAATATGTAGGTGAGTGAAGAACTATCAGTGAGCAATATTCCTGAATACAGTCTAAAATATTTAACTGTCAGAGGTAATAATTTATAAGCCAGGACTGTAGACATTTTCCTGATAGATCTGAGGGGCATGTTAATGGAGCACAATGAAGACAGATAGCTCCATTCTAATGCCATCGAGCAGACAGCAGCCTCATGAAATGCATCTCTGCCAGTGCCCATCAATCTCACCCTGCTGGCCGCTTGGATTAGGCACAAAAAAAGTACTCCTGTGAATCTTTAAAAGGCTATTTCTGTCTTTTGGGAAGTTGTTTAACATTGTTTTCGTTTTATGGATTTGGCTGGACTTTAATGCAGACAGGAGCCTGAAGACCTACCCTTATAAAATCCTGTGAAAATAGACAGAAACATAAATCGCATCTTTAATGGTTTACTCACTTGAGCTTGCCCTGTTTTACAATGTGTACTACTGTATGGGTTTTGCATCAGATGTGTAAGCTTATTATTAAATAAGAGCAATTAAAAAATTTGATAACGTTTAGATATAAATATGCAAAGTTGAACTTTATATGGCCGTGTTCCCCCCATTGCTGCAAACAGCCTGTCATTCGGAAATGTTTAAAATTCAGTGTCTCTATAAAAAAAGGTACTACTTCAGTTAATTTTAAATTGCTTTCCTTTTCAGTGATTTCTCCTTTATTTGTAGCAGTGAGACGTTATCAAGCTGCTTGCAGAAGTCCAGTTCTCTTACTTGGAATTATTCTGAACTCAGCAGTGTGGTACTAAGTGCCATTAAACTTGGTGACTCCTGTCACAAAAATAAGTTGTTTTGTGACATTAATAGAAAAGATGAGTCTCACAGCTTAAGAGCTTTAAATAACATTCATGGATTTTAACACAATTTTGGACAAAATGCTGTTCTTTGCCTTATAGTTAAATATCTTTAAATATGTGCATCTATTTCTTCTACTGTCTTTCATCTGCATCACTTCCAGCTTTTGGACATATTTGTACAAGTGAAGCTTTCCCTGGACACACTGCCTAAAGGGCGATGAGGTGTACTATCAAACTTGTGACCAAGGGCTAACCTATAGTTTCATCAACTTGTAAAAAGCCTGCTCACTAATAGAAATGGTGCTTTGAGCTTTACAGGTTAATTATTTTTCCTTATTCTCAAAGGAATTCACAAAGAACTCCATAAGGTCAGGACGATATAAGCGACTTCCTTGTGGTTGGTTTTTCAAATAACCAATAACCTGTCTCTACACAACCAATTTACACTCTCAAAAAAATGAATTATGGCCATCCAAAAGTTCAGCAAATTAGCTACTGATATTCTTCAGAAAAAGGATACAAAGCCATCATCTCTGTTGCAGATAACTTTGATGTTCGGGTGTCACAAACTGCAAGAAAGCTGCATGAAGTCTTTTATTTCTTTTGCTTTAAAAGGCCATGAAGAAGGCATATCAGCAATCAGTTATGGAGACAGGAAGACAGGAAATCTTGCCTGTCATCTGGACATAGTTAACATGTGAGATAGGTGAGGAGTCGTGATGATTGTGTGCCAAGTTCAGAGCTTGACTTCCAAAGGTACCATTAATAATGTTCACTTTAGTAGTAATTTTGAAACAATCTAACCCAAGTTCATTAAGTCTTAGCAATTTTTTTCTATTTCTCTGAGGAGCTTGATTGATTTTATCTCTGGGAATTTTTCTGCTCTGATACTATGCATTACAGAGCTCTATGTATGTGTTTGCAATGTCATGAGTTAATATTATGGGCATATTTTCCAATTTGATGTGTGAGATGCAGTGTTTGACTTCCTCATCCACCTTCATTTTTCTGTAGTTTAAGATGGTGATTGCCATTTCAGTCTGAAATCCCAGCTTATTCCTAGAGAAATGTGGTGAGATCACACGTGGTGGTGTGATTGCCATAAGAAGAAGAGTTTATACATAAAAAATGAGTAGTGGTGCAGAAAAAGGAAAAAAAAAAAAAAATGTAACTTGCCAGTCAGAACAACAACTCCTTGGAGAAAGTTAGGGAAAAAAAAAAAAGGGGGGGCAGGGTACCAGCAATGTAGGAATCTGAAAATATCACCAATGTGATTATATCAGGAGCAGCTACAGAAACAAGTCCTGCAGAGGCAGAAGTCTGGTCAGCTTTGTTGGGTGGTAACCTACCTATAAAATTATCTGCATGTCTTTTATTCACAGAATTCTAAAAATAGCAGCAATTTAAAGGGAACTGAATTTACTCAGTCTACACTGTCAGAATCCATTTCACCCTGTGAGTGTTAAAAGCATTGTTCTGTAAGGTGTAACATCCTTTGGCACAGAAATATAAATTATGGGTTTGTACGTTTTTAATTTTCTTTCCAAATGCAACAACGTCCTTATTAGCATATCTTTTAATTACATGTTTAATATTAAGCAGGGGAGCAGTACCAGCAATGAAATGAAACTGGAATATTACATCTAGGGAAGGATAACTTGCATTCTGATATGGAAACAGAGAGGAAATGAATTAGGACAGGGGAGCTACAAAATTTATATTACAGAAGATGAATATCAAGAGATTTGATTGCTGTTCCTAAAGACAGTGAAGCAATTTTACTTTGTGTGGGCTTCTCAGGTTTTATCATGGTTGCTGAATATCCACCTCAGCATGTTCATCACCATGCTAAGGTGTTTAAAGGTTAGTACATCTGCTTTGACAGGAATATTTAAGTCCCTCAAGTACCTATTGAACTAGCTTTAGATCTGAAATTAGTATTTTGAAACAGTTTTTGGGAAACTGCTTATCAAGATATTTTACGTATCAATATCTGCATAAAATCTCTGGGTCAGGTTATTATCAGGTCCAAGTCCTGCCTGTGTAAAGAGTCATTTTCCTTCCTTTTATAATCGCCTTGAAGTACTGAAAGCCTGCATTGATGGCTCCCCAAAACCTTCTCTGTTCCAGGCTGAACAATCCCAATTCTCTCAGCCTTTCCTCACAGCAGAGCTGCTCCATCCCTCTGATCATTTTGGTACCTCCTTTGGGAGGCCAAGGCTGGATGCAGCACTGAAGGCGGAAGGTGGTTGTTCATGTGAGCAGAGCAGAGGTGAAGCATCACCTTCCTGGATTTATCTGACCACTCCTCTTCCAAAGCAGGCCATTTGCTAGCAGACAATCTTTGAAAAGCTGTTGGTGGTTGATGGTTCATGATTTAAAACATGCACACTCAGCCAAACATACACATTCACTGGGAGTCAAATTAGAGCCCAAGCTGGATGACTGACACAAAGCAAGCTAGATCACTATGGTGTATGTTGGTGTGTGTTTTAGCAGAAAGATTTCAAGCATCAGCAACTAGATGAAAAAAAGTGTCTCCACATTATTCATTCAGCAACTGAAGCTTGGCTGAACATGAATTCATTTTATTAGAAGGAGAAGCATTCTTTAAAAAATATAATTAATACTATAAAAGATAATAGTACATCCAAAAATTTAAGTTTATAATACAGGAATAAACACCAGATATTTCTAAAACTGCAGAAACAGGAATACTACAACAGGGTTCCATCTGTTTGTACATCTAAGCATCTGCTTCACAACTTGGTTTTCTGATATTAGTCAATCATAATTGTAATTGCAATTGTCATCTGGAAACTGGTAGGTGGGATCCCACAGGAAGCAGCTCTGAGTGCAAAAATATGCAGGAAAACTGTCAGCTTTTTAAAGACTGCATGCTCCAGTTGCAATAACAGCTCATCTCAATAGGCAGTAAAATAAGGAGCTATATCAGGCTTGGCAAAACACACAACTCAAGACAGCGCTTCAATGCAAAAAGGCAGAAGCAGAAATACGTAAAACAGGGAATTTAGGAACGAAGCCTGATTTTGTAACCACAGACACATATAAGGCTGTCTTTGCCTTAGTCTTCATCAACAGGGTCCTCTCTGCCGAGAAGGAAGGTTGGAGTAGGAGGAGAACAATCTGGGATGCATGATGATCAAGCCAAGAACTGCTTTTGAAACCTCATAGAATCATTGAATGTTTTGAGCTGGAAGAGAACTTAAAGCTCATCCAGTTCCAATACCTCTGCTATGGGCAAGGACACCTTCCACTGGACCAGGCTGCTCAGAGGCCCATCCAACCTGGCCTTGGAACCCAGACTCAGTCCATAAAAGTCCTTAGAAGTGACCATAATGCACTACAAACAAAGGGCCAGTGGCTGTGCCACTCTTATCACCTTTGATAAGTCAGAGAAATCAGAGATGACAGGAAAAGTGCTAAGCACTGGAACAAGGCATATCTTGTGCAATTTCAAAAAAGTCCAAAATGATGACCCAGGGAAATGCAACCTGGTCAGCTTCACATCCATACATGAGAAAAACACTGAGGGAATCTCCTTGGGAAATATTTTTCATCACATGTAGAAGGCACTGAGTGGCAGCAATCAACAAGGATTGACCCAGGAAAATTCATTCCTGACCAACATGATTGCTTTCTGAGATATAATAACGGGATTTGTGTATGAAGGGGGGATGCAATGAATATCATTTACTGTGACTTTTATAAAACTTTTGACACTATCTCTTGGTATATCCTTGTATCAAGTTAAGACCTTGTGGGGTTGATGCACACATAAACTAGATGGGTAAAGAAACATCTTGGACAATTAATAGATAGTGAGTCATACTCGTCTGGAAACCAGTAAAAAGTGAAGTATTGAAAGGTCTAATTTATCATCTTTTTTATGATCGTTATCTGGAAGAGGTGACAGAGTGTTTGCTTGCCAAATTGTGTATGTTGAAATGAGAGGTTCAGAGAGAAGGAAAATCTTTTTTCACTTTGAGGACAGGCAGGTAGTGGAGCATTTTGCCCACTAAACATCTATTCTTGAAGGTTTTCAAGACCAAACAGGGTCTTGAAAAGACCTGAGCAACCTGGTCTGATCCCAAAATCAATCCTGAAGGAATTTAGACTGGAGATTTCTCAAGGTCTCTTCCAACCCCAATTATTCTGCGACTCTATGACTAGTTATAAAAATTGGTCTATAATGGTATCTGGAGAAGACATCACTATATGCTTGATTCTAAATCTATCAGCATTAGTGAAGCACTTAACCTAGATTTTAATGGTCTTTAATATTTTAACCCAGTAGCTGGAGTATGTGGTTTATTATTGAACTGGTTCAATAGAACTAACTGGAAAAATCTGTAGAGAAAGCATTTGTTTCATTAGAAAATTGTTCAAGCCTACTTCAGGAGGCAGATATGAGAAAACTAACTGGTAGAACATCATAATACAGGTAAACTTGACCAGGAAGTTCTAAGCAGCACTAAACAACCCAAAAGCAGCTTTTCTACTCAGCTAAGTGACCAGCATTGCCAGCCAGAACTCTGGGAATGTGCCTCATATCAGCAATAGTCCCCTTTTCCTCAAAAGGCTTTTATTTTGTGTGCTCTGATCTTTTCTTTAGAGCAAAGAGGGCTTAGGTGAGAGAACTGGTGATACCGTGAAGAGCTAGTACAAAGGCACCCGACTGTCTTTTTTAAGAGGCTTATCCAGTTTTCAATAACTCGCTTAGAATTTGGTCAATAAACACACTTCACACAAAACTGAGTTTTGCCCATATTATTTGAAACACTCTGTTGATTTTTCCCCACACAGATAGTAGCAATAATGTCTTTTACTGACTTATCTCTTACTTTTGCTGAGCACAGTCTTTGAGAATATTCTGCCTGTTCCTGTACAGTGATGGGTTGACACTGCATATGGCTTGACTAAAACCTTTGGCACTCTCCACCAGCTGTCTGAATGAAAGCTGGACTGAACTGTTTGCTGAAAGGAATTTCATGCAATGAACAGAAAAGCAGGTAGTCTTCAGAGCATGTACCTTATATTCAAATGCGGTTCTTTTTTTTTTTTAATGTATTAATTGCATAAAACAAGCTAGTGAAGGCATTCTTTTAAGTATTTTTAATGTTTCATATGATAAATTGTTTCTTATTATATCACCCCATGATGATAGTGTTGGAAACTAATATATTTTATTTTAATACATTTAAGCTGAATACTTTCTCTCCTTATCAACTTATAAAGACACTGCAATCTCTTTTTAGTGTTGGCGTGGTTTTGCCTGTGTCCAAGTGTCTCGCTTGATTCTGTCCCACCTTTTGACTTGTGAACTCTATGAATTCTACATCAAACTTGTCAAACAAAGCAGAGCCACTGCAAAACCAGCAGGGCAAGGGCCAAAGCAGGGAGCACTTCTGAATAAACAGCATCCATATTTCTGAAGGCTTCCTCTATAGCACAGGAAAAGACTGAGAAATCTGCAACCCAAAATAGACACTTGTTCTTAGCACTTAGCTGTATTTCTCGTGCTATGAGGTACTTGAATTTGTTTCCATGGGCACAGCAAGCAATTCTCTTTTTTAACAAGAAAAAAAAAATCTTTTTCTTGTCCTTTTTTGTATGCTTTTTACCTCCTGGCACTGAGAACTTTCTATTTCTGTTGTTGCTGACAAACTAGAAGTTTGATAACCCTATATTACGTATGTGTGTGTATGAACAATATATACAATATCCGTTTTAATAAAAAAAATTGTAGATGGGTTGACATTAGATTCATTGACTTAATGATCCTTTGCTGACTATGGAGTTTTCAGGAAATATACTTTGCCTTTTAGCTACATCTGATGTGGTTAAAGAACAAGCAAAATTATACACTGCTCAGCATGGAAATCATGCTGATGGTAGTTGATCAGACTGAATCATCTTGTAGAGAACTTTCAGGCTTCAGAGCATATCAGAAAACTAGGATGTACTCAAATTTAATAATTTAATGCCTGGAAAATAAGAAGAGCATGTAAGAAAACACTATCAACGAAAAAAAAAAAAAAAAGAAAGAAAAGAAAAAGAAAATTAATTTCTAATGACTATATGGGAATTGAATTTTCAAAATAACATTGCAGATGGAGAGCACATTTGCAAAATGAACAAGGTTTTAAATTAAAAAAAAAAATCCTAACTTTTAAATAAAAACAGACATTCAAAAGCATTTTTGCAACATTACCTAGATTATGCCATAAAAAAAGGATGTATTCATGTGGGATATTCAGTGATATTCAAAGGAACCCAAAAATAGCCCATGTTGCTTAGTGTCAGAGTTAATTGCATATGCCCAGACTTAGAGGATTCAGCTGTATTAGTGGAAACCATCTCTTAGTACAACTTAGATTAAGTGGGTTTAGCAGCTGTGTGATGTATTGTAGCCCCATATTGAAAGCAACTTCTCTAAAACTGTCTTCTGAAAGCAGCCAATGAAATATCTAGTGCCTTTTCTATGTACAGTTCATTTAAGATATTGCATATATAGATGACAAGAAACCTCATACTTTCATGCACAAAGCTGAATGACAGATTTTAATGAGATTTTTGCAAGACCATGAGCCTGCAAAAGAAGAGTACAGATTCCTGGTGCTCAGCTGACATTCTATAAAAGCAGAGCCACAGTTTGCCCTGATCAAATTCTTAACAAGCAGTGGGAGATAAAAACATGGTTCTATGACAGAAATGAAACATCAATAAATTATAAAAATATGTGATTGCTTTCATTCCAGACATGCACAATAAAGTTTTTGTCTTTCCTACGTCCAGAAGAAATTTATTTATCCAATATTTTTGTCATACTTAGGCCTAATTCAACAGTCAGTGGTACGTGACTACAAAAGGATGAACATGATATTTTATCAACTATAGAAAATATTCAATAGAAACTGAAGTCAGTGTGAGACTTGGACACTTGTAGGCTGCATGACTGAAGAGAAGGAGTGATTTCTTCTTACTTCTCCTAAACAAAACACTTGCAATGCTAATATAACTCTTCACAAAGCAATATGTCTGATGAGGGATGTATTTTTTTTATGCTTTTCAGGTCTCAATAAAAGAACATATCACTGAGGACATTAAGAAAGCCAAAACTCATGGTAGCATGTTAATGTGAAATTGTGTATCTGGTAAACACTGCACTTATTCAAAAAGTAAAGGTACAGGTTCTGGGCTGCAAAATAATTGTGGAAAAGAATAATGACAAAACGGTTTCTTTTGGAGAGCTACTGCAGCTGCCAGTCACTTTAGAAGCATTTATAAGGTGGCTTTTATAAAGCAAATAAAAACAATTAAAAATCAAATAATTTTTTTTGTAAACAATGAAACTAAGGAAAGGTGAATACTAAAACTGTAAACATAAAGTGGATAGGAAAAATACACTAGCATTGAAAGCAGCAAAGATGAGACAACATCCTTTATATACTTGAAACTGCAATAATCCCTTCTCAGTACCTGTGAATCCTATGATCAAAAAATTCTCTTACTTTCCTTACATTTTCATTTATGATCTCCTGAATGCCCCAAGTTCTAGCCCAAAATACTCAAACCATCTCACATTATCCTTCATGTATCCTTCGTGTGCCTGAAAGCTGAACATATGTTTAAAAGAGCTCAACAATAAATCCTGAAGGTTTCCATCCTGTTTTAAATATAGCTGGTGCTCATCTCAGTCTAGGGTTTCTTCAAGTAGTTTCAGCATACAAGAAGTTTTAGAAATAAAGACTGGCCACTGCTGGTAAGTGTAGTTTCAAGACATCTTAGTCTTTTATTTTACAAATAGTCCCAATGTGTATATGTATGTATATATATATATATATATATATATATATGTAATCATAAGAACATGAGAACAATTCATTATTAGAAAAACTTGCCAAGTTCCATGCTGGCTAAGAATACAAATCAATATTTTTGCATTATTTGAACATAAATAGGTAATAAAAATGAGGTAACAGTGACCAGCACAAATGTGGGACTTTATTTTTATTACTACTATTATTATTATAATTATTATTATTATTATTATTATTAATAATAATAATAATAATAATAATAGTAGTAGTAATGTAGTTTGCAACTGGGATAAAATTGTTAAAAACCAAGCTCAGCTCTTCGAGAGTATAGGAAAAGGATTCTAAACTCATATTTACAAGGTTAAAGCCTGTTTTAGGTATCAGTGAATATGGGTTTTACTGAAAATTAAAACAAAACAAAACAAACAAACAAAAAAACCCCAACAAAAAACCAAAAAACCCCAAACAGTTTAAAGCACACACACTCATATATATATATATATATATATATATATATTTATATATGGTTCCAGAGAAATAAAATAATATAATAATTATTGTTTTGTTTTGCTTTATGAAAGAATCTGACCTTTTTGGATAGTAATATTAATCTCCAAAATAAAATATTTACAAGAAGAAATATGATTTTCTGTTCAAAGGTTCCTAATTTTAGTTTTTTCCCAGTCTCTTTCAATTTTCATTGAAGTTACTCACTTAAGAATAGTACCATAATAATCAAGAGATTCAAGTGGTCAGACAGGTGCTAGGAATGACATCCTAAGAAGCTGGAGAAAAATTTCATGTAAAGAATGTGTCCCCATGTTTCCTTCAGTCCCAGAAAAATATTCAAAAAAGAAATACCTTTGAAAATAACTATGACAAATTCTGCAAATTCATTACTCTGATAAAAATAGGATTCAACCATAAAATGTGTTGTAATTAATAATCAAATATCTGCAGTAGTTCTTGTTTTTTACGAGTGTCATTTTACACTTACATAATCAATATATAAAACAAGACATAAACAAATATTAGGTCAGCCGCACAGGATGCTTGGAAAGTTGTGAATATTTCAAACATAATTAAAGGGGAGCTGCAATAAAGATGGAGACAAACCTTTTAGCAGGGCCTGTGGCAATAAAATAAATGGTTTTAAACTAAAAGGGTTCTGATTTAGATTACACATAAGGATGGAGGTTTTATCCAGTGAGGACAATGAAACACTAGAGCAGGTCACTTGGAGAGGTGGTAGAGTTCCTTTCCTGGAAACATTGAAAGCCAGGTGTGGTGGGGCTTTGAGCTGAAGATGTCCTTGGTCATTGCAGAGAAATGTGCACTAGTTGACCTTTAAAGTTTCCTTCCCACCCAAACTATTCTGATTCCATGATTCTATGCTTATTTTGGCAATGGCAGCTTTGAGGACCCAGTGTAATAGAGAATAGGTGCATTGACAACTGTTACTGGGTCAGCACACATGCGTACTAAGACATGAATAGAAATCTCACAGTTTTGCAATTTTTCCTTTTTAAAATTAATGTAGAATTAATATTTTAGGGAAAACGCACTCTCTTGGCACTACAGCGCAAGGATTTTTTAGGAAGAAAGTGTCTCATTTCTAAAGAAACAAAAAAATAAGGCCTCCCCAAGAGTAAAAGAGTTTTCCTTTTCAAATTATAATATATACCCAGAAGATTAGGAACATATTAACATTCTCAAGCTATGACATTTTTCAAAATACAAAACATTTAACAATAAATTAATAACTAGCAAAGTAACTTAATCACTTTTGTTTAAATTAATCACTTTACCTTTCATAAGCTCATTAGATTTCAATTCTACATTAATCATGATTGGCATTTTGTATTTTTGTTTTGATTGCATTGATAACTTTTTTATTCATAACTAAGCAATAATTAATTAACACATAACTTTTTAGATGTACAAATGAAATTAAGCAGTAGCAGATTCCTGTTATGTCCATGTTTGGCTTTAAACATAACTGATTTTGGCATATTATTAAATTTGTAGTTTTGACTCTCATTTGAATTTAGTGTTTCTAGAAGAAATTCCATATTTGCAAGGCTTTGGAATTGCAATGGAAATATGTGAATTAGAAAATCCTTGGTCTAGTGAGAAATTTGATATTAGAAAATAGAAATTCTCTGGAGATGACTATGAGTTTCATCTTGACGTTTTCCATTGAGAACTATTATTAGGTAATATTTCTATTTCAGAAAAAAGAACTGGAAATTTCTCCAGTTTTGTTAAAACAATATGTGCAAGGAAAGAAAAGGACAGGGAGAGTTAAGAAGAAAACCAGGTTAAGTTTTGGGATGATATTGTCCAATGAAGGAGATAAATGTATCAAGAAAGAGGAGCATGGCTTGAAATATAAGTTTATAGATACAAGGCATGGCCTGATATTTTAAAGGTTTAGAAATACTAGCTTTTTTTCTCAGTTAATAAGCCATTGCTGTTTCATCTTTTGTTATATTTCTGGAAAACCACAGTTGCATATTGGAATTGTAAAATAATATGCTATGATTTTTAAAAAATTATTAGATTATTCTGACATTAGTGGATGGAACCAGGAGTATAAACAGAAGCAGGAATTTACAGGGAATAGCTTTAAAGTATATTTTAAACCAAATTAGTTCTAAAAGGGTTAGTATTTAAAGAAAAGAAAGTTTTGCTACTTATTTTCCTTCCAGTGTAGTTTTGCGTCAACACTTTCAATATATTTTACTTCTCATGGGAAAACATATTCTTCAAAAACAGATGATTGGAGGAAAACCATAGAACTGCCTTTTTCTGTATCTGATTCATCACGAAAAAAATATGGATGAGAACTGAAAGGACATAAACAAGATTTAAATGAGCATCATGATCCAATGAGATGGTAAAGATCCAGTTAAAACTTTAACACTACTTGTAGTAATAGTAGTCTCTGAATTGTAATATTCATGATGTGAATTTGGGACAAATCGGTCCTTAAGGAGATCATGTTCCATGTGAACTGTACCCTTGCTTGAACATCTTAAAGAATAGGCCCTTAATCATAAAACATCTGAATTTTTGTATTAGCATAAAGGTGCTCTAATAGAGAAGTGGAAGGAAAGATTTCCATGGTTTGATTTCCTGATACTAGAACAGTCTGAGGTGAGAAACATGCCTATCCTGGGGTCTAAACTTGACCACTTCCCTTATAATTTTGTACTTATGAGCTAAAGATATGTTTGACAGCTTTATGAAACAATGTGCTTAACCACCAAATATAGAACTCATCATCAAACTGACATTTATATAGAATACAGAAAATCAAATGCTACCTTTAAGAAAACAAACAAAAAAACCCCCTCCATGTGCCAAAGTATTAAAATGTTAAATCTCTGATTGATGATTTCTAATCCAGCCCAAGTAACCTGCAATATCATATTTAAAATATGAATTTAACTTTCTAGATTTGTTCCTAAGCAGGCCTGAAATATATTTCTTGTTATTTTATCTTTTCCCTGCCATGAATATATATCTGAAGTTATCTTCAAATTCTTAAGGAAATGATGGGAAAAAGCAGAAATATATTTGTGTTGAATAATCTATCCTAGTGGAGAAAGACATTTGACAAATTATATCAGCCTACTTACTTAGGAAATTTACTGGATATAAGCCCTCTCATTAAGTTTTTGGCAGTAGACTTGCAATGCTATGAGGATGTTTTCCTCACAAAATTTCATAATTCCAGTTAGGCTGAAAAATAAGCTCAAAAATTGGCAATTATCACATCAGTTTTGTGTGATCTGGGTTAATTTCATTACTTCAGCAGTTAATTTCTGAGTCCGTTTATCACTTAATAAAAGGACTAGCAGCAATAGAAAAAAACTATTGCACTTATGAGTTTATATTTTAATTGCTATGTTCTTCATTGTGTGTTTGGTCTTGTTGGTTTGTTAAGGGAGTTTTTAATAACAAAGTTAAAAACCCCAGTCATATGGAGAGTGGTGAAAAAGCACAATCTCGGCCAAGGAACTTGGCAAGAACAAGCAATTTTGGAGGACGAAGAACAGTAAGAAGTTTCAGCAATTGGAAAATCAACCCTGATACTTTATTGATAAGGATTTTTACTTGCATTATCTTTAACAGTAACTTCAATTTCATATTAGAAATATGTGAAAGTAGTAATTAAACAGAAACATGCATGTTAAATTTTAATTATTTAGAAATAAATTCCTTAAGCACACATAAAACACTCATTCATGTTTGTGTTCTGTAAATCTTTAAAGGTGGAAATGAATGTAATTTGGAAAAATAAAGGATGACTTTATATTCTGTTCCAAAGTCCTAGAATTTTAGAAACATTTCTCTTGTTAAAAATAAAATAAATAAATAAATAAATAGATAAATAAATAAATAAATAAATAAATAAATAAATAAATAAATAAATAAGTTAAAGCTACTGTAAGCTTGTTGCTATTAGATTTGTTTTGATTTAATCCTGGTAAGCAGCTAAGCCCCACACAGACACTCACAGGACAGAGGAGAAAATTGAAAGCATAAAAGACTTGTGGGTTGTGATAAAGGCAGCTTAATAGGTAAAGCAGAAGTTGCCCATGCAAACAGAGCAAAATAAGAAAATAATTTTCTCTTTTCTGTTGGCAGGGAGGTGTTCAGCCATGTCCAGGAAAGCAAGACTTCATCACACCTAGCAGTCATTTGGAAGACAAATGCTGTAACTTACAATGTTCCCTCACTTCAATGTTCCCTCACTTTTCCCAGCTCTATAGGCTGAACAGGATTCCATATGATCTGGGACGTCCCTTTGGTCAGTTGGGGTCAGCTGTCTCGGCTATGTCCCCTCACGTTCTTGTGTACCCCAGTGTGAGAAACAGAGGAGGCTGAGTGATGTTCAAGCACTGCTCAGAGATGGCTAAAACATTCTTGTGTTATCAGCAGTGTTTCCCATACAAATCCAAAACACAGCCCCATAAAAGCTACTATTAAGAAAATTCACTCTACCCCAGTCCAAGCCAGAGAAAGATTTCATAGTAAATAAAGTGCTATTTCTTTCATTATATCCATGATTATAACCTTGTTGTTATCAATACAGCCATGAATAATTACACATACAATGAGCATGCCTTATACGAAGCTACTTAAAGCAATAGTTATTTGCATCCCGAGCCATATAAGAGCAACAAAATATTCCAAAATTAGTTCTGTAACACTGTCCTACCATAAAAATACTGTCAGATTTAATATGTAATACAATCCAGCACAACATTCTCCTGATCCAATGCATTAGTTTTTATCACAGATCTTTCTTTATTTTGTCTTCTACCTATTTTATATGTAATGTTAACACGGTAGAAATAAGTGACACAATCTTTTTTTATTCACATTCCCAAAGTCTTGCCATTGACCAGTAGATTTCTAGGTAAGGCCACGGTCATTTAAATTTCTTAAAGGGAATTTGTCTCCTCTTTTTCTTCTGTTCACTTGAATATTTGTTACTTCATTTTTTCTGCTATTCTTCACATTTCTCACTTAGCTTTTTTGTCATTCAAAAAAACCCAAACCAGAAACCCATAAAATATTTGGCTATTGATGTCTCTTCAAGAAATCCATTTACTTTCAGATGCAGCTCTTTCTGTTCATTGGAAAAAGTTCAACCATTTTAATGTGCTCTTTTTTGGTTTCAATTTCTAGTGTATGAAAAAGAATAATAGTAATGAACAAAAAATCCAATCCCTCTTCATACTTTGAGGCACAAGACCAAACCCTCTATTTTCTATGGCTAGTTACATTAGGATTTAAAGTAGATATAATATTTCCTTCTTGCAAACTGTCAGGTGATGTATGGTGGAGTGTTTAGTGAAGAGAAAAATCTTGTGTTGACCTTGTGTCTTGTGGAGACACAAGTGTTAATAATTCTAATGTCACGAAGACGTTGAGAAGCACTTTGTGCCAACAGGAATCCTTTTAATACATAATTTTTATAATGCCTTTTGTTATCATCTTGGCCAAGAACCACCCTGGCATCCCAGTGACAGAAAGTCAATGTCATACTTATGCCATGGCCCACATGCCTTGGCCCACATACTTCTGCCTTCCACAGCCTTGCTGAAGGAACAGGTGAAACCATCCCTTGAAAAATTCCAATAGAATACAGCTGTCTTCTACTTGTCCTCACTGGAACAGGACTCTTTCTATCCTCCCTAATATAGGCCTGCCAAGAGTGTATTGAGTGCAAACAGGGTAGGCCACAAGAGGAGACGGAAATTTATTCATATGCACCAACAGCAAGCAAGAAAGAATAATGAGAACCACAGGAACGCTTAACATAATTACATAACGTCCAGCAGAGACAGCAAAATATGTAAACTAATTTCAGAACAAAAGCTATAAACCTTAATATGATCTTACAAAAACCAGGAAACAAAGTATTTCCTCACTTCCATAATTTTCAAGTGGGAAATAATACTTCAAAGCAATTAAGTTCTCAGATGTTTATCTAGAGCTTATTACTTTAGATGCTTCAGTCCAGATGCTGAAAAGAAAGCTTCTAAAGGCAAGATAGGTAAGGGATATATGGTTTTGTTGACAGCTAAAGGAGCAATCCTCAGTCTGAAACCCCTTCTGCCTGGATGAAGGGGTTGAGGAGGAAAAGAGATCACATCACTTAAACTGTGGACACATTATTTCTGTTTTCTCTTCTGCTGCACAGAATCATGGTGTGCGTGTATCTCCTTCTGCTGCACATAGTCTGGGAAGAGGAGAGGATAATGCAGAAAAACACAATGGGACTTGCCAGGAAGGAATGATGATATTTTGCAAAAGCCAAATTTAGTGGCCTTAGGATCTTGGGTAACTCCTCCCATTCTAATGCAATAAATGCAATCACTTTTTATCAGTTTTTCAGAGAAGATACTCCCAATGCAGACACAGCCAGCTGCACAGATCAACACAGAGTACTTTACTGACATTCAGTTAAACATGCACATCACTTATGTAAATATGGATAAAAAGAGATGTCTCAGCCCTGTAGCTCATTTCCAACTGATCAGACTAAAAATTCACTGCTGGTGTGTATACGTCTTCACCCTCTGGACTCATAAAATCCCACATATTCCCATAAATATTAGCATTGTTTTTATGTCTACCTAGTAACCTTTGTCCAGATTGCAGGACCTTTATCAAGTCACCAGATCAGAACTCTACTATCTCAAGGAGCAGGTATCCTACTCACCAGCGGGGGTACTTCAAAGCTAACAAAAATACACATAACTCACCCCATATATCCTGAATACAGGAAGATCACATTAAAATGTATCCTGGGCTGCATCCAAAGCCCCATGGGCAGCAGGGCAGGGAGGGGATTCTGCCCCTCTGCCCCACTCTGCTGAGACCCCTCCTGCAGGGCTGCATCCAGCTCTGGGGTCCCAGCACAGGAAGGACAGGGACCTGCTGGAGCCAGGCCAGAGGAGGCACCAAGGTGATCAGAGGGATGGAGCAGCTCTGCTGAGAGCAAAGGCTGAGAGAGCTGGGTTTGTTCAGGCTGGAAGAAAGAAGGTTTTGTGGTGCTCAAATTGTGGCCTTTCAGTCCCTAAAGGGAGCCTTCAGGAAAGATGGAGAGAGACTGTTTACAAGGACCTGGAGTGACATGACAAGGGGGAATGGCTTCAAACTCAGTATAGGTTTTGCTTAGAAATAATTTCTTACCTGTGAGGGTGGTGAGGCCCTGGCACAGTTTTCTGGGAGAAACTGGGGCTGCCCCATCCCTGGAAGTGTTAAGGCCAGGTAGGATGGAGCTCACTCAGCAACCAGATCTAGTGGAAGTTTTCCCTGCCCGTGGCAGAGGAGTTGGTTGCAGATTATCTTTAAGTTCCCTTTAAACACAAGCAATTTTGTAATTTTGTGTTTTAGTAAATAGAGTTTAACCAGATGAGACAAACAGAGGTGATCAGGCACAGGGCTCAGCCAAAGAGATGTACATCCAACAGCTTGTTCACTTGCCACTGTCCCTGACTGTTTCCCTTTTTCTCTTTCTTTTTTTATTCTTCCCCTACCCACCTCAATCCCTTTTTTTCTTTGACTTTGCCTTATGCTGAAGACATAAGGGGCCCACTGGACCTCATTTTGCATCAACTGTACCCTCACTTTGTGACTTTCAAACCACCACTTGGGCAATCTTGGACTTTATTAAAGTTCCTGTGGCAGAACAAAGGGTAGCAAGAGCCCTTAGTAACCCCAGGACCAAGAAGAGGTCAGACCAGGGCTGGGGCCAGCACCAGATCTGGGCAAAGGCTGCTGATGAGTCCAGAGCTGAGGTGCAGCTCCTGGATCCTGCGCAGGAAGAATCAGTGGGACTGTGAGGAAAAGGCCAAGCTGACTGCATCCTTTGGCAGGTCCCCTCCTGTCACAACACCTGTGGAGTTTCAATAGTGGGTGCAGAGAACAGCTACTGAACTGAAACACTCATTTTCCAAGGTTTAACATACTGAATTTTTATACTGAAATACAGCAAAACATTTGAAATTTTTAAATGGCCTGCAAAGCTTTAAATTTTTGAGGTGCTAATAAAGTTATCACTTCCATTTCTGATCTGGATTAAAAGCGTTCACATGTGCGTGCACACACACATGCACACACACGCGCACACACACACAGAGATTTAAAAGTCGTAAGGGAAAACAACATAAACCTTATTTTTATAACGAAAGAATACATAATATAATCTCTTCTCATAAAGCTACCCCTCTGGTCTGTATACTTGTGTAAGATTGTTAAGAAATAATTCAAACAGTAGCATGGTATTTGCACACCCTAAAATATAATGCAAATATTAAATTGATCCTTAAATATGACTGCAAAAGGGGTCCAAGGTCTGGCAAATCTACCTGCTATGAAAAATTAAGATAGAACAGTCAATTTTATTTCTGCAATAGTACTTAGTGAAACAATTCTTATGGTACTCTGAAACTAGATACATTTAGGACTACACAAAGTTTTAGGAACAAAGAAAGGTGTTTACAAGGTTAACAAAACACACACAAAGTACAGAACACTTAATTTTAAAATAATAACATGAGTAAATAGTTTAAATTAATATTTATTTCAAAGGGAAGGGAAGGGAAGGGAAGGGAAGGGAAGGGAAGGGAAGGGA
>CM031857.1:12746850-12761490 GCA_018697195.1 Certhia americana | reverse complement strand
AGGGAAGGGAAGGGAAGGGAAGGGAAGGGAAGGGAAGGGAAGGGAAGGGAATCTGAAAGCTTGGAGTTGGATAGCTTCCCTATCCCTCATAGACTTTAAACAGAAGTTAATTTTACATAGTGAAAAATCAAGAACAGTTGTGGTCAGTAATATATAGAATATTACCTGGCACAATCACCGATGTTTACTTCTTGATTTATAATCTACCATGAAAAAAGGATGATGTGTTCTGCCCTCCTCACATCTTAGTGTTTCATCCACATTTTCCAGTCATCTTGCCTATTCATACTCACTCGGAATATTTCTTGACCACTCACAACGCTAAACCCTAAATATAAAAAGCTAAAAAAAAAAAAAAAAAAACCCCTGAAAAATCATTCATCCCTGTCTGTCCTCTAGCTGTTTGGGTTTTTTTCAATTGCCACAGAGTAAAAGGGATGGTCTGCAAATAGCAAATGATACACCAGCATTTTGTTGTTTTGTATGCTAAGTTAGAAAGGCGAATACTATTGAGACTCTCCAGCAATGGGCTTATAAAATGAAAATCAATAGTCTTTTGAAGTGTCACTGAGTGACTGACTACAATGACCATGATTATTGTCCACCACATGATCTCCATCAGACTTCATGGGTAATATGCTTCTGCTTTTTTTTTGGTTTTTTGGGGGCTTTTTTGTTTTGTTTTGTTATTGTGCTGTTGTTTGCCTACAAAAAAATAAGGATGATCCTACCACTTACAACACACTGGATGGTTCTGTGGAAGCCTGAGGGAGCTGAAGCCCTATCAGCTACAAAACTGTGCTGGAACAGTAATCCTCTTTGTGTGGCATTTTGCTGTAACATCAATTTTATAAATATCACAGCCAGCACTTTATCTTGCATCTATGGATTTTGCAAGACTGAAAGCAAATGAAAATGCTATCAAAACATTAATCCTTTTTTGTTTATTTATTTTTATTTATTCTGTAGCCACTTTTGTGCCGATGCTGGAGTTACAGAAGAATATAAAGTAAAGGAGTTAAGTGAGTTGAGATTTATTATCTGTGGGTTCATGTGAAGTTTTGTGTTCTGGTTTGAACAGAAAATGTACTTCAAAAGTACTTTTTTTTTTGGAAGTAAATGAGAGAAATATATAGTAGACTTTGAGGAAAGTCAAGAAATTAAATTCTATATTATAGTAAAAACATCAGTGTATGAAACTTTGGTAGGCTTCCTTTCTTTTAGCCCTGGTGAGGAACATATGTTGTGTTTAGACAAAAAGTCTAAATCAGAATTATTTTTCACAGAGTATAAAAGCTGAAACTACTACTAGTATAGGATAGGGTAGGACAGTGCACTATATCAAAGCAATTATATTAAAGCACTTACGTTAAAGCTAGCAAGAAGAAACAATTAATAAGTATAGAATTATGTAACTCGTCCACACCAACTCTTGTGGGCAGGTCTTTTTCTCTCAATCTCGAGGAGTAAACTTGTCGGGTGTCCCCTGACCCAAGCAAGGAATCTTCACACATTTCAAGAAGGAAAATGTTCTAAGAACCTTCCCATATGAATTGGACTGGACTTAAATAGTATAAAGTGATTGACTGCCAATCATGTCTCCAGATTAGCTTAGCACCTTATCTGCCAAGACTTTGCCTCACAATCAGGATGATGATTTGGGATTGCTAAGCCAGACTGAGTTTTAGCATAATTCAACACCCAAATCTTCATGTGGTGCCTCCTATCACTGGCAGCTTTGCAAACAGGACATTTTCCAACTTGTTGCCTTCCCACCCAAAGTTCCCAGTGTGTGGGAATGGTCACCCCACACCGTGGACATTAAAACATGCTCTGTTTATCTACTCTTTTTGCAGCCCTCCTGGTTGTTAGAGCTCCTTAGAGTTCCTTTGTGGATGTGGATGTGGGCACATTAATATAAGGTGAGAAAGCACATTTTATTTCTCCCTGGGAGTAAGACAGAAAAGTCAGAGTAGTCTTCAAGTTGAAGGGCAAAGAACATTACGAGGCAATTTTCTAAAAGCAGATCTGAAAAAACCCACACTAACCTACAGTCAGTATATTTTTGGCCAACTACCAGTAGTTAGCTACTTGAACTCACTTCAGAGCATCACATGGGAAAAAATGAAATTCTGAGGATGTCCTATTGTCTTCAACATGCTTAATTAAAAATTGAGGAAGATATACTGTGATATGTTCTATGATGTAAGACTGAAGTCAAAATTAAACTATGCAAACCAGTATATGAATTAGAGAGAACTAGAAAAATATATAGAGATTTACAAATAATCTGGAAAAATAAAGCTTACACAGAACTGATGAAATAGAATATATCTAGAGTCATACAATTTTCATAGTCAGACAGTATTATAAAAACATTAGGATCACTGTGCAACTCAGAAAGCAGAACAAATGTTTAATATATCATGTTATTCCATGACAAAAAAGAAAAGCTACTTTCTTTGAAAGACACAATGATAACTAAAGAGGCTGGATTTTTTCCCACAGTTTACCAATTAATCAATGTCCATTTCACATGCTAATGTTGACCCTTTCGGTCATTCACAAAGAAAACTCTGAGATCTAATGAGAAAGGAAAAAAGCTTATCTATATAATCTCCTATATTCCAAATTTAATATAGAAACATGGAATATGTCAAATGCCAAAATATTTCAGAGTCTGTTACCTAATTTCTGTCTTTTAGAATTTCATCGAAGTTCAGTAGCTGAGTAGTATGAGTTCGAAAGAACAATAATTAAAAAAAAAAAAAAAAAAAAAAAGTTACAATATTTTCAAGGCATAAAATCATAAAATTGTTCTATTTTGATTGGAAGCACCTCAAAGAACATGTCATTTCAATTCCCTGCCATGATCAGGGACACTTTCCACTAAACCAAGTTGCCGAGTAGCCCCATCCAGCCTGGCCTTGAACACTCCTGGGGATGGGGCAGTCACATCTTCTCTGGGCAAACTCTTCATTTCCTCACCACTCTCACAGTAAAGAACTTCTTCCTAACAGGCAACCTAAATCAAATAAAACATTAAGTGTTTCTCTTTTCAGTATTTTATTTCAGATGTTTACAATCTTTATTTTTTTTTCTAGATTGTCTGTTGCTACATCTGTGATGGTAATTTTAGCAGAAACAACAAATACTGCCTCTCCAGAAATCTGGCTGGGATACTGCTGGTTATCTGTACAAAAGGAGCTATAGGCCTAAAATAATTTCTTACATTCCCTAAAGGATAATTATGTTTACTTTAGGGATTTTTTTTTTTTTTCTAGGACAAAAGCAATACAAAATAAAACAATTTCTAAATTTTGTACAGAGAAAAGCTACTGTTCTAACACTGTCCAGATCACATTTATATGCATTCATTATGTTTACTTTAAAATGAAAGAAACAGTGGAACATTATTTTTCCTTCATCGTGTGCTGCGATTTAAAGTCAATAAAAGAGAAATTTTCCTGGTAGCAAAAGTAGAATTTCCAGTTGACTCAGTGTTCACATACCAAAAGTCTCTGAAAAACTGTTTCCTGTACACAGCAAATACCTACCCAAGCTTTTCAAAATGAACTTTCCTAATTTGTCACTGTCAGTTTCATCAAGTTCATTAATCACTTTGATGTTTTTTTCTAAATTCAGTCTAATACTGTCAGTGTTTCTTTCTGGATTTATGAACATCAGAAAATAAGAAATTGTTATGAGCACTATTTATTGAATCTTCACTGGAGCACAATAAAACTGTGTGTGACACAGTAATATATCATTCTAATTTTTTAAAATTATTTTTTAAACACAATTAATTTTTCCATCAAAAATGTTGTGCAAATAAAGAAGTCTTGATACTTACTCACTGAAAATTTAAAGTTTTAGACAGACATAACTACTAACAGCATAATGAAATGATGATGAATCAATGACATTAGAATCAAAATCAGCAAAAGAAACTACAATCAGTACAGTGTGAATAATGAATTTACTTTTTCCTTCCTATTCCCAGGTAGCATTTTCAGTGTTGCTGAAGAAGCTTCCACTCTTAGAAAAAATGCAATTAGAAAAAAAATTTAAGAAGTAACTGAGGAGTCATGAGATGTAGAAATGAAAATGGTTTGTAAACTTATCCTAAAGTGTGTTTTTCTTCTCAATGCATCAAAATAAATCCAACATTGTTCAATCTTTTAGGAGAAAGAAGTGAAAATAAAAAAGAAAATGAACAACATTTTCTATATTTGTATTCAAGTTTTCCATGTGGTAAATGGTCAAAAGTTTAGATGTAAAAGTTATATTGAAAATTTCAGAAGGTCATGAACTATATAATTTGAAAAAACATGTATTTATATCTCTAGAGGAAAAAAACCTTTTAAAGCAGACTACTTGCTGTTGAACAGGAAGAAGAAAGTCTTCATACTTCTTTGGTTAAAGTATGTTAATACCTGTATTTCTTGTCAAACACAGTAATTGTGTACATTTTTATGACTGGTAAATCTATCAACTGTTGGTCTCCTTTTCCTCAGGTGTACGTTTTTCTTTCTCAGCACTCTGAAAGTATTTTTTCACTCAGAATCTGTATGTTCCTTCCAAACTCATATGAAATTTAATGACAATTTTTGCAAAAGCTTTAGAATTTTTGTTCTGTGTTATTGGTGTGTTGGGAATTTCTAAAAGAAAATATTCAGATGTCCCTATTGCATAGATTTGAACAGAAATTTAAGTGTGTATGTATGAGTTAGACATTAAATATAGTTATTTGTTGCTCTGAAAATATGGTTAATTCCAAAATAAGGTAGAATTACATTAAAAATCTATATCATCCAAAATTACTACTAATAATATGGATAGCTTAAATAATATATTCTTGCTGTAGCAATGCAATTATAAACATGTGACAGAGTTAAAAAAAAAAAATCTTTAAAGGACAATTTGAAGACTAAATTTGAAGCCATATCCTCATTAGTTTTATATTTTCAAGAAAAGTGTTGTTATAACTGTCAAGGTTTTATGCAAAATCCTGGATACAAATTTCAGATGTTAAATTCTATTCTTTGCACTACAGAACTTGTATTGATTTCAAATGGAATTGCCATCTCAATTTGAACATATAATATTTTATTACTTTTATTGTGATATCCATTACGAAACAAAAAAATTTAAACTGGTCAACAGCAGATATGTGGGTATGTAGGTAAGATTTATTTCTACACATACAAAATATTTGTATATAAAAGTTGCTGCTGATGTTTTGCACATATGGTTTATCTGCTCATTTTACATTATAATGAAAGGGTAAATTTAAGAAAATAAAAAGAAAACCATGTATAATGAAATATAGACCACTAGGAAATTTTATTTACTAATGTAAAGAACTTGAAATCTTAAACTAATTTTTTTAGTACAGTCTCAGCCCTCAGCCTATGTCAAATTAAAGAAAAATTTTATTAGAATGTTTTCTTTTGTTTGGCTTTTGTCTTTGGGCTATAATAGTGTTACAGAATAATGCACACACACACAAAAAAAAAAAAAAAATGCTGTGACTATACATTGCTACAGGTCCCTACATATGGAAATTATTCCATAAGGATTCACTGTTATTCCGTGTCAATATGATATATACAGATATTGGATTAAAACTAGTTTAATTCTTACAGGCTTTTTTAGACTCCATTCCACATTATTTAATATGTGTTTAATTTATTGTGAGAGATTTTATACAGGCAAATTTCTACTTCCAAGACTTTGAGTGATGCAATTTCTTCTTTTCTAACCCACAGGTGAATCTAACATAATTTGACTCCATACAGAAAGAGACTTTATTTAAATCAATAAATTAGAACATCAAGAAGCTTATCTAAACAATTTCCAGCTAAAAACTCCACCTATTAATTGGGTTAGTAAACTAATCCAGAACTAATTTACAGCATTCAGAGTTCTTATACTCGTTTGATCAATATCAAAAGACACAGTTAGTATCAGCAGGAATAACAGGACCAACAGGCAGTAAACCTTGTGAGATTGTTTGAATTCTCTGCTAGAAAATAAAAAGCCCAGCTCTTCTCACCTCTGTGGCTGCTGATCAATAAAAGTTAATGTCCTGGTGCTGCATTCACTACAGAGCTTTTTAGAGAGATAGCTCTATGCAGTACTTCAAGGACATTTCATGGCAGTCTAAATACTTATATCCTATTTAATTTGCCATGGCTCAGATCTGAGTAGCACTTGCATGGACAGAGTTAGCAGGAAGGAAGCCTCAGTCTACATATCATAAAATACCTTTGTGGAGAATGGTGATGGCTTCAATAAGAAGCTATCTCGTTCACATATGATGGGATGAAAACACATGTAGCACATATTGTGTTACAGTTTGGAGAAGAACATTTGCAGTCTTTTCTTTCTGTTTTGTAAATTTTAGTGGGAAAGAACTGTGGAGTTTCTTGATTTGGTTTTAATAATTGCCTTGAAATCTTAATTACATGAAACAAGATGGAAGACAGAAGCCCTGCAGGAAGTGATGCTCTGAGAATTTTCATTTCCTCTTCAGGTTCATTGCTGGATGTGAAAAGGACTTTGAGCCCTGATAAGATTATTTTTACCATTAAAATGAGAGCTCCTTAGAACCAAATTAGGGAATATCCATCTTCATTAAAGTTATCCTAAATATGGTGAGTCTAGGTTACATGTACCATTTTGTTGAGGATCAGGGCTTTGAGTTTGTTTGAAATCTTCAAGTAAATAAATAAAATTTATGTTTTGAGATACTTTATATCCTTAACTATTTTAAATTAACACACATATTTTTATATCTACAAATACTGCATGTCAAAGTAACGAAACAGATTACATAAAACTTCATCAGATATGATCAAGGTATGTAGAAATGCTTGTGACAGACAGTTTAAGTGATTTCTCCTGATTATATTAGCTCATGAACAGATGATGCCATAAATAATATTGAAGTTAAACCGAAGTGTGACAAAGATTTTCAGACAGATACTATGGAACTCTAAGATCTACTTCTTTACCAAAACTATCTTTTCATGCAGGTCTTTCAGAGCTTACATTATCTGCATACTTCATGGACAGGTTCTCACTCTTTTGTTTCTCTGCTCTCACCCCCTGCACATCTCCTCCCACTCTGATGGCCAGATCACAGTTCCCACAGCATAGCTCACCATTGCTGCATGAAAAAATGAATAATACCAAATACATTGCCAGGTGTTCTTCCTCCTTATGTTCTTTTTTATTTTATTTGGAAAGAAAAAACCTCACCACCAGAATGTGACTTCTCGTAAAGGCAGCAAGGTCAATGGGTGCAAAGGACATTGATTTAAGGGGTTTTTTTGACTGGGAATGTGCTTATCAAGGAGTTTCCTGGTTTTGGCTTTTGGTTTTGGCATCATTAACATCACAGTTACTTGATATTTTATATAATTGAGAAATTTAAAATGTTACAAAAATATCTTCATTTTGATCCAAAGCAAATTACAGGAAGTAGTCAGATATTTTACACTATATTTTCCATAAACTTGCTAACTCAGAAGAGCAGTGTGTTTTTTTTTCTTTTTCAGTAATTAAGTTCCACCACAGGATTTTTCAAATCATGAGCAGAATTCAGATAGTCTATCATGCTGATAGACCCAATTCAATATGGTCTATTTTCCAATGTGACAGCAATCAGACAGTTGCCAGAAACTAAGACATGATGCACATCCCCCTAAGAGCTAGATCTTAATAAATATTAATATTTTATTACATAATGTTTTCACTTAAAATACCAGCTTAGAAATTAGTTGTTCTGCACAGTTCTTGCTTGAAATTTCTTGATGTTTCAATTTCATTTTTGGAGCAGACTGGAACTTCTTTTTTAATTTAAATCTGATTCTTTATTTTCAACCAAAGAAGAACTTCTTTTGTCATAGGTGATAGCTAGTGACCAATTATTCATAATACAAAGTCATAAAAATACATACTGATAGTATGACAATAAACACAGATCAGGTATTTGAAAAAAAAATTATTGATGGACTATCTTAATAAATTAGTTTAATAAAAATGTCCTTGGTTAGATTTCACTGTTTGCATCAGAAAAAAACCATAAGTTTTACAATCCCTTCTCTACCACTTTTCCATACTTCTAATGACAATAGTTTAATTAACTTTTAAATTGATAGACTGAAATTATATTATTTCTCTTGGTAAATTATGCCACTAGAGTTATATAATTATAAATTACAATGGTCATAGCCCCTTGCAAGCAACAAGAATAAGTAGGCTTCATATTATGTCCTATTACTCTATTTTTGGGAAGACAAAAAACTGAAACCTACAATTGTTTGTTGTAAACACATTAAAACACAGTTTTCATCCTTTCTAACTTATCTCTATTTTAATGACTTCTTTATCTTATCCATCTCATGAAAATGCAATAGTAGCCTGTTTATACAGTCACAAAACCACCAAGGTTTTGTATTGAAATTTCTAGAATAAATTGTCATTGTCTGGAACTGAATACTATTGTTTCTTCATACACATGATTGTCCGTAACAAAATAATTATGCAAACAAATACACGTGCTTCCTACAATGTGGAATTTCATTTGGAATTTTTTAAACATAATAGGTCACTTTTAAAACTTGGATTCCATTGCAACTGTTGTGGTGCCATAAACAAAAGGATACTGACTCTTAAAGCAATTTGGGTGCTAGCAAACTGAGAAATATAACCAGCAATATCCCCTATTCTACTACTACAAGCTACAACTTGATAGAAGTGATAGTGGAAGCAGTATATTTAATTTTAAAGAAAGTTAAAGTACATTTTTTCTCCTACATTAAACCCATGGCCCATCCCATGCGTTGTGAATGGTATCTCTGTGACAGTTGCAGGGTGAAGAAGCAAGACAGAGAGAACAGGAGGCAGACTAAACTAAACAGTAAAATAAATAGGGTATCTCACATTATTCTCAGTCATACAAAGAATTAATGGGCATCTATTTTTAACCTGATTGCCAAAACCCAAAATCACACAGAGAAAACTGAAGGCCTTTCCTCCACATCCATATGTATGCATATTTCCATTATGCATCCTCTGGAAGCTTCAGCATATAGATGTAATGCCAGTTATTGCTGACATTGTCAACACTCTCTCTTTCACAGAGAATGACACATTACGTTGTATTTAAGCAAGACATTTAGAAGATTTTACCTAAGAGTGAATCTTCTTGTTTGTTTTTAAAAAAAACACCAAAAAACCAAAGGACATCCATTTAGTGGGCATTTAATAAAATCACAACTATACCACAGAGGTTTTTTTAAAAAGCAGATTTTTAAAAAAAATTATCTCTGTGTAATTCTATCCATCTAAACACTGCTTTTACAGAAATTGTAGGTTACTTTCTAATGTGGAAAAAAAAAAAAAAAAAAAAAAACAAAACAAAATTTTATCCAAACCTCATCTAACTCAGCAAATCAAAAGTACTGGTTTTGGGATAATGTGATCCCTCTTCTGTTTGATATTTTATCTTCGTGTCTGACTTTGACTACATTTTGAAACATCTGTACATGACAGGTAAAACAGAAAAGGCTTCTGGCATAAACCAGTTTCAAGACAACTTTCAGCCTGAGTGAAAATCACCTGTATTACCAATCTTCTCAAATGTTAGAACAAAAAGAAAAAATAGATAGCCAAACAAAATATTTAAAAGTACAGAAAAGATTGCTGGGATTTAGTGGTCACATCAGCCTTCCACCTGTGCTGGGCTTCCTCCCACTTTGTGCTAATCGAGCCAGTGGTTATAAGGACAAAAGAATATTTTTGGTAAGGGCCAGAGACTTTGAACAGTAAGTCAGAACACTTACCAAAATTAGAGAAGGGATAAATGATGAGCTGTGGAAAATAGAGAGGCTGAACATAAACTGTACTTGACAGGCAAGTTATAGTCATTGTGTTCATGACTTCAGTGCAATTTTGAAAGTGATAAAAGGAAATAGTTCTGGCATGATTGAAATTACAAGAACATCTGCCACAAAGAAACAACACAAAACAAAACAAACCCAACAAGACCTTCAAACATGTCTTTTTTTAGAAGACTGTAGTTAAGCTGCTGAATAGGAACTTGATCGGTACATAGACTTTGTGCTATTCATTGCAGATGTAAGCCTAACTCATAATTAGCCATTCATAAATTTAGATTTATACATACTAGTTTAGTCATTCCTGCTAATCCATAGTTGGATTTTGAATTCAGGTGGCAAGCGGCACACTGTGCCAGCTTTGGCATTCTGTAGCTATGCTCTCTTTCACAATGGCACATTAGCTTTTTGCATGTATTAACACCAAGCAGCTTCTTAAAAATTAATTTAGTTTTAAATAATATTTGGTGGGTAAAAACATATTGGTTAAATATCTTCAAATGAACCACCAGCAGAATGACTTCTTATGAACAGTGTGCTAGATCATGGTGTCATAGAATGGCCTGGGCTGGAAGGGACCTTAAAGATTGTCTTATTCCAATCCCCTGCCATGGGTAGTGACAGCTTCCCCTAGACCAGGCTGCTCAGAGCTCCATCCAGCCTGGCCTTGGACACTTCCAGGGATGGGGCAGCCACAGCTTCTCTGGGCAACCTGTGCCAGGGCCCCTTCCCCAGGGAAGAACTTTTTCCTAATATCTGATGTAAACCTACTCTGTGTCAGTTTGAACTCATTCCCCCTTGTCCTGTCACTACGTGCTCTTGTAAATTCATTTTGCATATGCAGTATAGAAAATTAACTTAGAAAAATGTCTTTAATGAGACATGTCTCATGTCTCATGTTTTAATGAGAAAATGACTTTAAATGTTCATTGTTTATTACTTGGGACACTATCGATAATTGTGCATTTTTCTGCATTCTTTAATAAAAAATATCAGAAACTATGATGATCATATTCCAGGTCTTTGTCTTAGTTTAAAAATCTGCTGTAGAAATATACATATATATGTGTGTGTGTGTATATATATATATATATTTATGTATATGTATATGTATATATGTGTATATATATGTATATATGTATACATACATATATGTATGAGTTAAAATTAATGCAAACAAAAAGTGCAAATTATTTATATTTATAGTTTTAAAATCCCCTATATATATTCTTATATATATTATAGAAAAATATATATCCATATATTTATATATTTATATTCAGATTTTAAAAATGTAAAATCTTTTTAATGGACGTTCTACATATAGGGTTGGAAAGTATTAAAGATAACAAGCCTTGGCACAGATACTAAACGACTGCCTGGAGTTAACACCTTTGAATTGGAAATAAGACTCAAACAACTGGATTTTGGCATGCTGAGCAAGCAGAATGCAGCAAAAGGAGAACTGAGATATAATACTGCAAAGTTAATTTTATTTTTTTGGAGGGGGTGGGGAAGAAAAGAGCAAAGAACTGAAGATGCTAAAGAAATTAAAGTCACAATAACTTTGATCTACATGTGTATGAGATTATGAACAATCATACACAGGAAGAACAGGGAAAATAAGGAAAAATATAGAAAAATAAAAAAAAAAAACAACAAATTTTTAGGAATGGTACTATTCCAGACCATTACAAATGGTTTTTTAATAGCTCTCCTTTTCTAAAAATAGAAAATTTTGTCTCTAGAGCCAATCTAAATGTCAATGATTCATCTAATACTATGCCACATAGTATATTATTAGACAAACAGGATAAAAAAAGGAATTGGTAAGAAGTTGGAGACAGTGTCAGCAAGTTCACAGGAGCACTCTGATAAAAGATAGAGATTATTCCTACAGTTTCCCAAGAAGCTTCCCTGATCTATTGGAGATTTTATTTAGTGTCTCTGATCAAAAAAATCAACACATACAGGGTATGTGTATGTGTGTGTTGTGTGTCTACTTGGCCTCTCTCATCGCCTGCACAGAGGCAAATCGTTCCAATGGGAAGCATCATCAATTCCCTGCAGAATCAAAGGACAAACTTAAATCTGGTATTTCAGGACCTTGAGTGCTGGAGTAACAGCAATGAAGTAGCGTGTAGACTACCAGGGTGTGTATTTATGCACCAGAACTAACAACAAGAATTTCTGATCTGTGATGAATATTCATCACATAGAAATGACAGATGACGGAGATTTTATATATTGCTTCATCCCAAAATGATTAAAAAATAGCAATGTATTGCAACAACACATAGGTGAATTTAATCTTAGAATGCATCAGAAGAGAGTTTTCTAATTTAAATCCTTGGAGTGTGAATTTGAGTTTTGCTTAAATACATGGGCTTCTGAATCTATGTTACAGGATGAAAACATAGGCAGATAAATAATCTGATAATTTTTTTCTTTTCTTTTTAAAGGAAAATACTGGGTTTTTAATCGGAATAATTAAATCAGGCTGTGTTATATATGTTTCTTTAGCTAGCACATCACTTGGTATCCATTGTCAGCTGGGCTCAGCTCCCCATGCACCCACAGCTTACTCGCTGGTGAGGCGGGATGAAAGGCAGAAAAGGTGTTGGCTCTCTACAAGTTAGAACAAAAACATGCTCTGTTTTCAGCACAAATGCAAAACACAGCCCCAAACTAGTTAGTATGATTTAACTATGATCTATCCCAGCCAAAACCAGCACATAAAAAGCCAGCATTTTTTTTCTTTTGACTTTCTAAAGTGTGATAAACTTAGAGGAATCAACAGGATGGGATTACAGAAAATCTAAGAATTTTTTTTTTTTTTTTTTAATTTTAAGAAGGCAAAAAAGAAAGAAAAAGACACAACTTTTAAGACTCCATCATGTTTCACATATATGGTACCCCATATTGGTCATTTTTATATTCCGTGGTAGGTAGGTGAAACAATATAATGCTCACCAGCAATCCTTGTATGAAATAGCTGATTTGAAAGCTGTTAGAACAGACTAAAATGGCATGATGGCCACAGCTGAGTTGCTACATCAAATAATTGCTTGTCTAGCTGGAAATATGGGGTTGGAATTAATTTTGTCCCTCCTTGTAGTCATTTGAAATATCTGTGCTAGACCAGAGGGTTTCCAACTTTAAATGACACAAGTGGGAGCCCAGGGATCATAGTTAACCTTGACATCTGCTAGTCAAAGTAGAAATGGTGGGCTTGTCAAACCATTTCACCTATTACATTATAATAAAGCAGGCAATTCTAATTTTGTATGGAAATGGCACAAAACAGTATCAATTTCACTAGTGAAGGTGTTTTTCTGTCACTTTTCTATCTGTGATTAGTTGATCACCTCTCAACACAAAACACTTTGGGTTTGTGCAGTCTAACTTCCAATTACATCAAGCAGCATCAAGCAAATTGTCTTTGAGAAGCCCTCAGTTTACTTGGTTTCCATAGTAATCAAGTTATAATCTCCTAAAACAATGTACGAGTTTTGTCTTAAATATCTAATTTCCATAAAGCTACTTTCATCACCATTAAGTTACAATCTTTTAATACTTTACCAATTATATTTCTTATCAACTTTGTCCAGAATTTGTGTCATGCTAACTAGCTTAAATATTGCCTAACTCATCTTACATTTATTTTGAAATATGAGGATTAACTTCTTCTGCACAGTTGGAGTATTTCCAATTAGTTTAAACATATCTATAGATGCAATCTGTGTCACAGAGTGGGTTTAGGCTGGTTTTATAAATCATTACAGGTCAAGATGGGGACACTTTTTTAATTTCAACATTAAGTTACTGTTTAATATCTTTATAGATAGTTACAAATTAATTTGTTTTCATAAGAAAACACTAAAATTTGTTATTAAACAGACTTTTCTGAGAGGTTAATTGGAGGGAAGGAGTGTTAAGTTGCACTATATTTTGCAATAGTTAGAAAAAGTGGAACAGCAGATTGCAAAGCCATACATAGCTCAGGAGGAGAGTGATAAAGTTGCGTTTCAGAAAGAAAGGGTTTTTTTTTCCAAGTGAATTCAAGCATAATGACAGTTTTGTCATTTGAAGTTGTCTTTCTGCATGAGCAAAAGACAGGGGTTCTGGAAAATGTAGGGGAAGCAAAATGAAAATTCTGAGCAGACTACAGATTTTTACCATTTATTTCTATTGCTCTTAGAGAATATTCTGTATAATGTCAAAAATTTGAACTGAGCAAAATCTCAATCTTATCTTCAAGCAGGGGAAAAACAATAGGAAAAGAAATAAAGTAATCAGAAATTTCTTCTTTAAAAGGAAGATATATATTTACTTGGTTGCTTCCAATTTTCAGTATTTTGACATGTTTTACTTTTCTGCCCTAACTAAAGTCAGCCCTGTATCATAGCTATAATATTTTAAAAACAAATTGAAATAATTCTTGCTATGCTGATATACATCTATTCAAAACTCTTAGGCTACGTATGAATGTCAGAGTTTTTGATATAAGAAATTTCAGTCTTTCAGTCCAGGTTTTATGCATTACCAATATTATTATTTGATAATTTTTCTATCAAAATTAATAAACATATATGTGTATATAGATATAGATATAGATATAGATATAGATATATATAGAGATATATATAGATAGATAGATATAGATAGATATAGATATAGATATAGATATAGATATAGATATAGATATAGATATAGATATAGATATAGATAT
>CM031857.1:12724345-12746840 GCA_018697195.1 Certhia americana | reverse complement strand
GATATAGATATAGATATAGATATAGATATAGATATAGATATAGATATTTACTTATACTAAATAACTAATTTGTCCTGAGACTACTGTAATTGAGAAGGAGGAAATCTAAAAATATTAGCAAATATATATGCTGAAAAATAAGGGAAAAAAACACCAAAATCTACCTCCACCACCTCTACATAAGAAGTTTTCATAATAGATAAGGAAGTTAGATAATATATACAAATTCCCTCTAAATGTCTCTGTTACTTAGATGTTGCAAACCAATGATGCTCCACTGAAAATAGTTCGGCATTTGGCCAAAAGTAGAGAAAATTTTAAAACTTTCTTGAAATTCTTTTCCCTTACTCACTGCTTGTTCAGATTTATAAGCAAAAGGTGGAGATATATTGCACAAAAACCTGAGAGCTGGCCACTTGTATTATAGAGCTTTGATTTCGAGTGACTGAATATGATTTCCATCACTGAATACTTTCTGGCTTATGCACACTATGTTAAAATTTATATCACTTTGGAGTTCCAGTGGGAAAACTGTCATAGGTAATGCTAGTGTGGACTGTATATTGATGGATTTTGCACTTTCATCACATTAGCAATATTTCTGCGAGCATTTATCTTGCTGACAGTGACTTTGACAGTTAGAGACCCACTGTTGCACTTTCATTAAAATATCAAGCTGTTTTTCCTACCTGGTGGTCTGGAGAAGCTGTGCATATCTGCCTTGTAAATTAAGACTTTGGAGAGAAAGTAACCTTGAGACTTCTCTGCCTTGCAGACCCTCTCTTACTGCCTGCTGGTGGGGACAGTCATTTTTCTTAGTGCCAGTGAGGGGTGTCTGCTTTTACTCTTCGACTTCGGAATTCCTTTTTCAAACCAAGTGAAATGTTAGAAGAAAAAGGATTAACACCAAAAGCATCAATGCAGCAGATTTTGATGTGGTAATGATGGTACTTTTTATGTTGTAATGGATGTGATTATTCACAACAGAACAGTCACATCCATTCTTTCAAGTTAAAGATTTAGGAGAACATGCTGGAATATGATAATCTAAAGAGGACTTGAAACTATTTGCTGTGTTTTGCCTTCTTTTTGATGCAAATACTAAACAATATCACCACTGCATTTCAATCACCTATTTGACTTTTTTTTCTCCCCAGAAAAAAATCTGTCTGACTCATTTTCACCTGCCAAAATTAGAAAAATATATTGGCAGTCTAAACCACCATGAGCCCAAGTTTCATTTTCCTTTTAATAAAATTAGTTAAAGATAAATCTTTCAATGCTTGAAGAAAAAAGTCCTAGCATCATGCACATTTTTTCAAAATATGTTCAAGTGAGCCTGAAAACTTTATTTTTTTCATTGAACTTTACAACTATTCTTCCATTAAGATATTAGAATGTGAAAGCATTAGTCGATTGTGCATTCCCTGATTTCTTTTAGAAATTAATTTGTACTCAGACTATAAGACCGGTCTGAATCATTCTCATTTTCTTTTGTTACAAAAGTGATAAATATCAGTGTCAGCAATGAAAATTCTTTCCTTTGCACGGTCTGCTACAGTTGGATATTGATCAAATATCTACAAAATTATTTTAAAAATAAAATAAAATTGGAATATGGCAAAGAATAGAAGGGGAAAAAAAAGATACATTAAAAGAATCCATGAAGTTTTGCTCAGCCAACATCCACAACATTTACTCTGAGACAGACATGACATGAAATTGAAACTCAGAACAAACTGGATAGAGAAATCTCTCCAGCTATACAATAAGAAAAATCTTCTTGAGAAAGAAGAAATAGAGAATAAAATATAACAGATGTCTATGATTCAAGGGGCTATTAGCCAAAGAGAGGAATTAAAATGATTAGTCTGTTGTCATTAGCAGGATGCAATTTGATACAATCTACTGCAGTCCATAGAAAGAGCATAGATGATTGAACAAAAGACAAAAGGAAAAAAAAAAAAAAAAGAAAAAGCCATAATTAGTAGTTCATTGTTCTGCTCAATTGTAACATCTTTCAAATTAAGTCAGTGTTTGAAATATGCAGACTACTAAATTCAAAGATGCTTACTTGGCGTAAAGTAGGGTTTAGAACTGAAGAAAGCATATTACATTCTTGTAATTTATATGCTTTTCTATAATGTTACAGAAATTTAAGTGTAAGAGAAATTGTTTAAGATTTATATTAAATCATTCTGTTATGGGTTTATCATTTAGGTGAATTGCTTTTTATTTTCTTTGTTTCAAAACTACCACTGTGGTCAGGGAAAGCAAATCTTAACTTACTCATTTTGCTTATCCTTTAAATGGTCTTTTTATTTTCCAAGAAATTTTACAGAAACATTAAATTTGTCACAGAAACTTGAAAATGTAGTTAAGAAAACCAGGAATAGGCTCTTTCTTTACAGTTATAAATTTGAAGCATTTTGCAGTTTTCTTATAATTCCTATAATCAAGAAGATTATAGAATATTCTTAATCATAACTAAGAAATCAAACCACTTTTCAAAACATGAAGGCCTAACTTTAAAAAAAGGTTCCAGCAATATTTAATCTTTCTCTGACAATTTTAAATAACTGATATATATCTATGATATAAATAACTAAGATCTGAGGACTTTTTCTATACTAATGTTGCCAAAATTGCCATCTACTTCAACAGGTACAGAATAGATCTCTGAGTTTCTTTGCAAGGAGTTTTGATACACAACTACAATTTTTTTTTTTTTTTTTTTTTTTTTTTTTCCACCAAATTTTTTTTTTTTTTTTTTTTTTTTTTTCCCTACCAAATGATTTGTGATATCTCTCTCTGTGTTCACTGCCTAGGAAGCTGAGGGAAACTTGGTCAGTTCCATAGGTTTGAAGTAAAGCAAGGTTAACCCAAATCAATCACATCTCCCAGATTCCAAACACTTCTTGACAAAACCTCCCAACCATTTGAAGGAGGCATTCAAATGCACTGTGTACTCCTTACAAACATAAACTGTTACATTTCGGAATACAGATTAAGGTAAGCAAAATTTTAGAAAGTCTTTCCAATAAGGTAAAATCTCTTTAGTCCTCAGAGAACTAGAGATGTACAATGACAGTTGTGTAGCATATCTCTTAAACAGTAATTAAGTGCAAGATTAAAATCATATCTTTAGTCAGATGGATCACTGGGAAAGTTGAACTTTTCCTGTAAATCACACTCATTGCAGTTACAGTTTAAAATTCGCTTGGGGATTTAAACCATTGGTATTTAAAAACAATTATGCTAATTTCAGTATGCAAATCAGTCTAATTATTCTTGCTTCCTATAGGTTTCCACATAATCAATGTGTTCTGTATCTTCCTGATGAAGTCAAGACTAGAATTTTCATTTTTAAGGCAGGGGCTTGTATCTGTTAGATCTGTTAAGCATCTCTCTCTTAAAGAACTGCTGTTATTGTCTTACAGATCGTACTGTAACAGTATATACATGACTTTGTCCAATTATTGGAGTAAGTTTACATATAATTTACCTTAGCATTGCTTCAAAAACAAATTGATTATTGATTTAACTCATTTTCTTCCATTAAAATATTGTGCAAATTAAGATTTTCCTTGACTACTAAAATTGCTCAATTGAAGTGCCATTATGTAATACCGTGACACATTTTAGAACCATACAATATGTGTCTTTAGTGTTCACATACACTGTGCTCGCTCTAGACAATGACTTTTGGTAATTCTTGATATACTTCAACATATTTTTCCCTCCTACAGGTTCTGAAAAGGGACTCTCAGTCTAAACTGTTAAACATTTAGACTGAGAGGTTTTTAGTGACATCCACAAGGAAAAAAGAAATAAAATCAAAACCCTTATGAGCACCGCTGACATTTCATGTAGCTTCATAGTTGTAAGAAACATTTAAAAATTATTCATCACTCTAAGCAGGCTATAAGTGATATCACAGTTATAATTTCTGCTACAGGTTTATAAATTACTGGTAATAGTGCTTGTGCTTCAGATTGCCTGAAACTTTCTGTTCCTTGGTGATAGTATGTTCTACATGAAGAACGCCAACACATTTAACAGACTGCTCAGACATTTTCCAGTTTGGGTGTCTGGTCCAACAGTAATTCTACATCAAAGATGTAATTTTGTTCATACCAGTGAAACCCTGCATTAATGCTACCCTAAGTCTAAATCAAAAAAAATCCTCAGAAATAAACAGAGGGAACTTCATATGAGTTTGTCATCTTTTGAAGTTTTTCAGCTAAATCATCTAGAGAATTCTTCAATACTAGGCTCTCAGAGCTGAAAAGAGTGGATGAGATTTTTTTTCTTCACACTGGTTATGACACTTGACATAGGGAAGAGCAGAAAGGCATTCCCTTTGTGTTCTCAGCAATGATCCTTCACCCATGTCTGGTGACCAGTTGTAAGGGAATTAGGGAACAGAAGGACTAAACAGAAACTTGGCAATACAGAAAGCTGAAGGTTAAACAGTGGGAATGCAAAGAGAACGTTGACACAAGCCAGGTAAGGGAACAGAAGAGAGGAAATGGGTGGGAGGGAAGAGAGGGATAGTGGGGAATCAATAGCAAGCACTGATGAATGGATGTATATACAGAAAGACCAGTGCATTTGATAATGAGCATTTGATAAATGCAGAGTGGTGAAGAGACAAAAAGCAAAGGCAAAGGGGATATGGCTTAAAATGAGAAAGAACTGGGGCAAATTATTGTTTAGAAGAGAAGACAGTAGCTATAAATGACAGCAATAGAGATAAAAAAAAATTAGAAAATTAATTCGTATACTTTGTGGTTTTGAATAAAAGCCTGAAATCCATAAGGTTGGACAGAATACTTAATTTATCAAGCGCTGCCCCTACGAGATAAAGTCATAAAGGGCAACAATTTTGAATCCTTTATTGAGCACAATTTTACACTGATTTGCTTTTGTACCTGAAACACCTGTCAATCCCAGAGCAATTTTCCTTTGTTCTATATTCAACTCTTCTCCCATATATTTATAGAGAAAAAAACCATATCTTTTGTGTGATTGCAGTGTGCTGGTCTAAGCAAATCAAGCATTTCCAATCGTTTCCCATAAACAGATTTTTGCATTCCCTTAAGCGTTCTCTGTGCCTCCTCTGTCTCAGATTTATCTAGAAAATTGACTAAGCTGAGGAGGCATACATATATAGTGTAGACTATATGTAAAATCTCAGTAGATCGTTGAAGAAAGGTATGTGTATCTATATATCTATACACATCCCTGTATCTATATATAAAGAACTAACACCTATATACTCTGGCATCGTCTGCCTCATTTCCAGATGAAATATGTCTCTCTGTGCACTGCAATGCAGTTTTACTATTGTGCTCCCTGTATACTGCACTAAGTTAGGTAAGGAATTATGTGATCATGTGCTTGGCAAATAAGACACTGCATGAGTGTCACATTTCCTTCAGTTTAATTGCCATTGTTTAGTTGCTGAGTATTTTTTAAATACAAAGAATATGATTTTAAATGTACATTTTGTATTACTATCCTTATATAAATTCAGGCCTATTTTTATTCCTCTCCAAACTCTCTAATAATAACTCTGGAATGAAAATCTAAAACTAAGATGTGCTGGCTTATGTTTTTGACAGGACAATAGCACATAACCTCAAGCTGTGCCAGAGGAGGTTCAGACTGCGCATCAGGAGGAATGGAAAAGGTTGTCAAATATTGGAAGGGGCTGCCCAGGGAGGTGGTAATACCATCCCCAGAGGTATTAAATACATGGAAGTGGCACTCAGTGGTCTGGTCTGGTTGACAAGGTGGTGTTCAGTCAAAGGGTGGACTTGATGATCCTGGAGGTCTTTTGTAACCTTGATGATTCTATGTTTCTATGCTGTGGATGCAAAAAATAAGCTTAAAAACATTATGAGGAAAGTTAATCAAATCCTCTGTTTATTTTGGTATAAGAGAGCATGGAGAAATGAAGCTCAGTTTATTGTACTTCTAAATCTGCCTTCATGGCCATGTTCAATACCACATTAATGATTTTGCATTCACATGTAATAGCGGAAAAGAAACTACAATCTTGATAAAAAAGCTTTACATTGGTATTCCTCTTAGATAGTGTAATCTGTTTGCAAAATCTCCAACATGAATTCAGTTCTAGATAGTAAACACTCTTTCAAATGGAGGTTCTGTGTATTTCCTGGCTCACTAGCAAAACTTAGAATATTAAATCTGCAATCAAATATGAGGTGCAACATAGAGGTATCAGAGAAAATAACCTGCAAAGTTTTAGAGATTCTGCACATTCTATACAAACACCTTGACTAAATTATATACTATATGCCTGAAAATGTCAACTCATTTGCTGTGCCCTCCTCACTGAGCATTTATGACACATTTTTTAATAAGTTCCATACTCATTTTAAAACCTGTACTCCTTTATCACAGAATACCTTTATTAAGAGTGACATTAAAATAATGTTTGAAAATATCATATTCCCTCTTCAGAATCATGCATGTATGAGATTCAGAATAATTTGATTCTGATATTTATAATAAGAAACCTAATTTTAACACACTGTCATTAAAGAGAACATGCTCTTGTGTGTGATTTCTACTCTTTGCACAGATATACAAGTACCTTTATTTAGACCTTGAACAAGACAGTTCCTTCTCTGAAGAAATGCAAGTCCAATAAGTATTGTGCAGCTGCCACATATTAAAGATGCCAATCATAAAGTTTCCTCTACTCAGAACACTGGTAAAACATTCATTCTGTGAATTGAAATTCTCTAGTTAATTTCTCACAGGCTCCATTAACTTAATCAAATTACCTTAAGTTATCCCTGAAGAACTGCAATTTGATATATGTATATTTAAAAATTGTATAGCCACTTCATTTTAGCCTATATTACTTTGATTATTTAAGTTTTCTGCTTGTTTGTTTGTTCTGGGGTTTTTGGGGGGGTTTTTTTGGTTTTTTTCCCAGAATTAGCAGCAAGCTAAAGAAATCAGTTTACCTCTATGCAAAGGTGGTAAGACTAGAACAGATGTAATTCTAGCTTTCCTATTGAAAGGAGAAAAGTTCTAATAATGGGACATAATATAAAAACTGCATATAATTACCTTTCAAAGGTGTTTTAAAGCAACACATATGATACCCCATCCCTGAAAGTGTTCAATGCCAGGCTGGATGGAGCTCTAAGCAACCTAGTCCAGTGGAAGGTGTCCCTGTCCACGTTAGAGGAGTTGGAAGGAGGTGATTGCTATGAGCCATTTCAGTCCAGTCCATTCTATGATTCTGTGATTTAAATCTATTTGTGTTAAATATATTCAGTATATTGAAGAGGCATAATATTGACTAATGACTTGGTTAAAGGCTTAAAAACTTTGACATAAAATAAACCGAGAATGTTAAAGTATTTTTAGTCTATATGAAAGAAGCATTGTAATAAACTGACAATTTACAGTCAAAACAGGACAGTTGTTGGGTCACAGAAATAATAGGGTTCTGTGCTATTTACCTTATGTTAGTGAAATAAAAGTACTAAAAATTTCTAAGGTTGCAAATCAAAATATAGAAAATTAAATATTTTTACATTATTTAACAAGAACAATAAGATCATATGTTAAAATTTAATGATTTTTAAGTAGTTTTAGTAGAAAAATTATGAAATACAATGACTGTTATCCATTCTGTTTGATTGCAATGCAATATTGAAAATAAATAAAAGTTAACTACCATAACTTTTCATATTAAAGTTGTAATCTGAGGCAACGACAGTCTTATTGGGAAAAGCAGGTTTTCTGGTTTCAGAAATGGATCTTTTAAGATGTACATAAAGGCAGTATTCCATTCTGATGTTTTACCTCAAATTGTCTGAACAAAAAATGGGTTAATAGCAGAATAACAGCAACAGGTTAATAGTGAAAATGGTGTTTCTTCAACATTAATTTGATATCTACAAGATTCTGATTGAGAGATATCTTCTTAGGAATATGAAGCAAGGAAAATAAGTATTAATGTTTAAACTTACAAATAAAAATAGAACTCTAACTGACAATATAATTTTTTTGTTGTGGAGCTTGAGATAAAATGCTATATGTTAAAATATAGGAAAAATAGATTAACCCTAGTAGTCAAAATGAAATTCTTTTTCTGTAAGTAGTTAACAGGGTTCAGATTCAGTTATTCCAAATGCACGTTGTACTTCTGTGCATTTGTAATTTTCTACAGTGAACAAGAAATAGGTATTTATGAAAATTTCCATGATAAAAAAAAGATATTATGCAAATGTGTAGAACAGTTGCAACAAATTGCAGTAGGACACAGTGCTGATTAACTTTTACTTCTGTTCTTTTTCTTTTGAGTTGCATGTTAAATCTTGAACTCAGATGAGGAAGGATCCAGTAAGCCAGAAAAAAGAAACTACAATGCTGAGAGTTATATTCCACTGAGAAATTGCTAGAAAACAGAGCACTGTAAAGCAAGAGCTCTGCACTGACATCTGATTCTGTTCTTTTAACACAAGTTTTCTCCTGTAAACTGTTGGCCTAGCTGGATTGAGCTGAACTGCAGGGTGCATGGTTTGCTCTATGGCTAAATGCGTATACATACTTGTGAGAGACAGACACATAGATTTAACTTATTTCATTTATAAGTCTTGCAAATAAACCTGCACTGTTTTTCAGTAAACATTTCATAAAAATTACAAACTCTTTGCCATTGTGTGTATTCCCAGAAGATTTATAATCAAGAGCTTTAAGATCCCTTTGACACCCATTGGTGGAATAGATTGCAAGAGGTTCAAAAATGCTCTTTCTGTCTGGTGGGCCAAAGCACACCTCAATAATGATTTATAAAATTGTAAAAGCTCCACAGGAGCAAATAGTGTGAGTTTAAGGAAGTTCTAAATGGATTAGCCTAATGAACCTGAAGTAATAAATATCAGACTTCTTTTTAATTCATTTTAGATTGTAGGGAGTAAAGTTCTAGGTGGTTTTGAATTATTGATTTATTTTTTAACAGGTCTTTAGAAGAATTTTTCAAGCAGTGCAAAATCTCATACAACACACCACAGGAGTCTTGTCTTTAACTACTCATGCAAGCCAAACTCCTAAAATCTTCAATGAGCTTGGAGTAAGCTTGGATGTAAGGAAAACTAAAATAACTAGACACATAAAAGCAGAGAATGGAGATTTTCTACCTTGAACTCCCATTTTCAGTATGTGAAATACAATATTCTTTTAGACTTCCATAATTTATAACTGGACTGACAGTAAAGTTCATCCTTCGAATGTTTCAGAAGTGTTTGGTGATGGTGTTACAGTTATAGTGAAGTCTTGCTAGTATTAAGCAGAGCTAAGTGAAACACAGTGAGAGGAAACTCCCATCTTCCTAGTCTAGTAAAAGTAAATGAAGGTAGAGTCAGTTCACAATTTCAACTGAGAATCAAAATTTTTCTGGTACTTTATATTGCATGTGTGACTTTTCTAATCAAAGGTAGTTACTGTAATGCAAAATGAAATAAGAAGAATTAGTCCAAGTTTTTTTATCATAAGAATCTGGAAAATGTCTCTTGAATAGGTTGACTTAAAACTATAAATTCCTTTAAGTAATGTTGTCTCTGCATGGTTCAAGCAGTAGAATCCTTCTCCAGGAATCCAGAAAAATTTTGCTTTGAGATGTTCTATCATCAGAGAAGATGTGGGTCAAAAGCATAAACCATAAAATAACTTGGATTTCTGTTTCCAAAATCAGTGGTTCCCTGTGCTGCAGTTGTGGATAAGTTGTGTGTAAGTCTTTGGTAGTATTTTCGCTAGAAGCATTTTGATTGAATTTCCATGTTTAGAACTTTCCTGATCACTACTGATATTTTCCAGTGGCCTCTGATCTGGAAATGCATTTAGTGATCTTGCCAAATTCCACTCAGTTTTGGAGTTTATTTTGACGTAATTCTGTCATGGCTCAGGTTTTACTAATATTCCTTTTTACTATTAACCACAAAGAAGTGAAAAACACAGGAATGTTTTGTGGTAGTTGTCTACTAAAAGCAAGAGGAAAACAAATTAAAATTCAGATATTGACTCTGGCCACAAAATTCCATGGGAAAAAATAGCCCTATATATAATATATTTATATCTTTTACACCTAGAGTAAACTCCTGGCTCTGTTTAAGTCAATGGTGAAGTCCATAGGGATGTTTTACTGGGCCCAGAATTTTACTTTTTGGTTTTAATTTTTAATAAAGCCATTTATATGAATTTATTTCAGTCCTGTCCTGACTGTCAAATATGTGATACTTAGAACTGGGGTCCACAGGGTAAGGAAAAAACAAGATTTTAGTAAAACATTAGCAGTAAAAACTGTAAACCATAACCTGTATTCCTATTAAGAGCTTTTTAATGGCAAACAGATTGGGGGCACAGGTTCCTCACAGAAGCTGTGGCTACTCCATCCCTGAAAGTGTTCGAGGCCAGGTTGGATGGGGCCCCAAGCAACCTGGTCTAGTGAGAAGTCCATGGCAGGGAGCTTGGAACTGGATGATCTTTAAGGACTCTTTCAACCCAAAACATCCTATGGTTTTTTGAAACACAGCTGTAGTCTATTGTCAGACTGTTGCCAGTCTATTTTAGACATGGAAACAGAGTTCAGATCATATGAATGTCCATTTGTTCCTATATTCTGACATTCTGAACATAGTATATATTTTCTGATATAAGTTATGGTTCTTTCTATGAAAAAAAATCTCCACTACCTTTATTTGCATGAATAAGCAGAAGAGTGAATGGAATAATTTAGCTGCAGTGTAATTTCTCAGATTTTAAAATCTATTCTATAGATACGTGCAGGTATCATTACAGGAAACCCATAAGAATCTCAGCAGGAAAAGCAACAAAACACAACTGAAAACCACTGTAATAAGCTATCCATGAATAAATAAAAATATGACTAATTAGAATTATTCTTCCCTCCCATAAAATATTCAGTAAATAGCAAAATCATTCACATCTTACAACATTATAATCTGAATTGAACCGATGGTTACAGATGATCCTTAGTTATTGTGTTGTAGCCAGGTGGTCATTGGTTGCTTCTTTCAAGTAACAAACATAACAAGAGGAAACAGCCTCAAGTTGCACTGGGGAGGTTTAGATTGGATGTTAAGAATGATTCCTGCATGAAATGGTTGTCAAAAGCTAGAAAATTTGCTTAGGGATTTTATATGTCCATAAAGGAATAAAACAGGCCTACATACAGGCTACTTAATTAGAACATTATCCTCCCAATGGGTTAATTAGAATATAAGCTGGGGAAACAGAATAATGGAATATTTCCAAAGGGAAAAATTTCAATGCATTCTCTTTTAAGGTTGCATTACCAAATGGGGAAAGGAGAATAAACTCATCTGTGAGCATACATTACAAGACTGGGTTTGTATTTAACTTGCTTTTATTTACCACAATTGAAATAAATTACTTTCCTTCTGCTGTATCTGACTTGCATTCTTCTTCCTCTGAGAACAGGGATCAGCTTTATTTGTTTATTACAGTAGTCTGTTTATCTTAAAGGGACCATGGCCTAAAACATCCACTCATTTCATTGTTTGAATTAGACAGAAGGGAAAAAACTGTAAATGGTGTGCTGATTTCAACAACTAAAAGGCAAATATGGTGTTCCAAGGCTCTACTTCCTGGATTTGTAACTATAAGAGATGGCAATCTTTATAACTTCATTTTCTTTTTGGAATGTCCCTTCCATTGCTGTTCTCACAGTATTTTTATTCCATGTTACAGGGATTTAATATTCCTAAACATAAAATATCTTCTTACACATTACTATACCTCAGTTTAATTAAACCATTCTACTGGCAATCCATCCCAGCAGGAATAGGAAATCATGTTAACTCACTGGTTACCTGCTCTCATTGTATCAGTGATTCCTGTATTTTCCCAAGCCACACACCCAGTTTTTTGGGAAGGAATGATTAAAAGCGGACAGATTAATTTTCTGAAAGCTGAAGTAAGCATCAAAGCCTGTTTCAGTGAGATTAATTTAGTGACAGCTGTTAACCCCCTGCCTTGGTGCTTCAGCTGGGCCTGCAGGTCATAAGTGATGAAGAGAAGCTAACTCTTTTTGTAGAAGGTTTGTTCTAAGGAAGACTTGGATCTCCATGATCTTGATCTAAACTCTAAGTCAAGGTTAGTTGACATATTTGTGTATGCTATTGTCAAAAGCATTACTGGATCCTGACCCTTTTTTCCAAACCCAGTTCCAGCCGAACCTTTTGACTCACAAAGGCACGGGGTGGTGACATGTCCTATTGCCATCTTGTCCTTGCAAAAAGAGATCACCATTACTCTTCATCTGAATTCTGTGCAAATACTGTCTTCATCTGCAAAAAATACATTTCCTGCAGGATTTGTTGGGTAAACGCACCTCTGTCCTCGATGCTTCTTCAATCTAACAGATTTGTAGGCCATTTTTTCTAATTTCTTCTGTAGTAATTTGATGAGCTCAGTGTTATTTGTAAATTTTTTTTTTTTTTTTTTAATGTTGACACTCTCATCCTCACCTACCATGTAATCCTTAGCTGGCAGCAGCTTACATTTTCTGGAGGAATGCTATGGATTTACTTCTAAAGGAGCTGAAGTGGAAATACACTGTAATCACTAAATGTAGATGCTTATGCTCACTCCAGTTTACTGGGGAAACTGCACTGCTGCCAACAGGTAATGGTAGGCTGCTCATGCAACCATTTGCTGTCAAAAGTTCTGCTCTTTGCTTCCCCCTCTAAAGTGGCTGCTGACTCAGGTAGCTCTGAATGGCTGCTGACTTCTGCCATCCAATTTTATTTCCTCTTTTACTTGCTTTTGTGAACCTCCGCTTGAGAAATACTACATGAAAGCTTTAACAAGTACTATAGCTACAGCATGTGCCTCAACACAGAGCTGTCCTCTTGAGATTAAAGTGAAAATGAAAATCATCAAAAAATATGAAGCATAAAAGAAAAATAGAGAAAGCGTGTATGTGCGAACAGAATAGAAAAATGTCAAAGGCAAGAGAAAGAGCATCCCTCCTAGGAAATCTATCTGAATTTACAGAAAGGAGACAATGAAATTGTAATAATACTAAGCTTTCCTGTTCAGCTATTTATTCAGATGAAAAGAATGATATCTACATCATTCAGGGATCAAATGGCAAGAGAGAAAAGTTATGAATTAGGAAGCCAGAAGTCAACTTTAAAATTGATTTTTAAAAGATTAGAGGCTTGTTAAAACCTGACAATTCAATAAAACTTGAATCTACATAACTTTTGAAAAAATTAAAAGGTAGCTGTGGGAAGGAGAAATATTCTTAGCATACAATTTAAAAAGCTACTTTGTATTTGGTATTTAACATAAACCTGGGACACACAGTCCTCTTTTAGGAATGTCTTACCCATGAAAAAAAACAGGTAGCATGATGTACAGTAAGTAGCTATTTAGTACTTTTAGAAATAGTAGTATTTATTTATTTAGTAATTTTAGAAATAGTATCTCCTATTTCTTAAAGGAGAAACAAAGTCTATCTTAACTTACTGAATGCAACTTCTTCATGCACAGTGTTTGAAATGCTACAAAACTTTGAAACCATAACTAAAACAAAAGAGAGCTGATATAAAAACTAACCATAAAAAAGGATATCTCAAAAAATTCATGTCCTTTTTTTTATACAGGCAGGTCAGATTCTTTTAAAAGCAGAAGGATTTCTTTTGGGGAAGGAGTCATCTAGATGGATATAATTATAGGTTAGGAAAAAATGTCTATTTTGAGCAACAGACAATTGATTTTTGTACACAATCACAAGGATGTCATATTTTTGCAGAAGACATCTTCAGAATACTTAAAAGAGGAACATAGTCTGGAACTTGGAAGTCTGGTTGAGGAAAAAAGAGCCATTTTGGCTTCAAGTGAGACCAGTATATCTCATTAAATTATTGGAGTGATTTGAAGGTATCTTTGCTTTGGTCACCAAACAATGTATTCCATGACTTGTATTGTACATAGGCTTTTCTGACAGCATTTGATAGACTTTCACATTTGAAGCTAATATTCTGCAGACTTCTGGAAAACACATGGGATTTCTGTTATACATACAGTAACTGATAACCAAATGAATCTCTCCAGCCCTTTGTTTATTAATAAATAGTCGCAGAATATAACACGGGACAGAGAGTTTCTTCTAAGAAATAAAAGTAAGTGAGATAATTTGTCCCGTTTTGCTGAAAATTACATTTTTTTTATTGAGATTCAGGACAGGAAAACCTGATACAAAAAACCCCAGCATAAAATCGTAAGGTAATGAGAACTGTAGGGTGAGGAAGTGTATTCAGTTGAAACTATTTACGTGTATTGCCAACAGCCCCTGAGGCTTGAAATGCATCTTTCACCTCTTTCCTGGAATCAAGGCACAGGCAGCAGGCACAAATGAAACTATGGAAGCAAAGTAAAGGGAGCTCCAGGATGGAGAAGGAATGGATCCAACTGGCAGCATCACACTCCTCCCAGAGAGATCTGGGGATGTTCATGCTCACTCCCAGTCTCTTTGTTTGGGGATGACTAAAACTGTCCACAGTCAGACCCAGAAGGGATTCAGAAGGGGGAGTGTAACACCAGAAAACAAGAGGCTAGGTATTATGTACACATACATGTACTTTAACATTTTCATTTATCAGATTCATCTTTAAATAAAATACAGATATTTTTCTTCCCTATCTGTACATTATATGAGAATGTCTTATGCAATTATAAGTTTTACCTAAGTTTTCTTAGATATCCAAGCTGGGAAAGAAAAATATTTATTTATGTAGATGGTTTAAATTACCACATTAATTGATAGGAGCACAAAAAAAAATACAGGTTTTCCACATTTACATTAGAAGTATTTATTAGAGTGAGAAAGCACTAGCAAAAGCTTCTAGAATGCCCTCTTCACAATATGATACAAAAACTTTGAGGAAGCTGTTGCTAATTTGTAATACCTGTACATAGATTGATTTGGCAGAATTCCTTGGAAAGAAGAGGGAAGATAGATGTTTTGGTGGGGAAAAAGAAATCTGCTGATTTCCTGAATAATTAAAATGTGAATGCAACAGTCCTCACAGGGCAGGATCTGTCACCAAAGCAATCTGATATTAAGTGGAAAGAATGAAACAGAAAGAAATTCCTAATCAGTGTTCAGCCAGCTTAGGAAGAATGGTGCCTAGGAATACCTCTGGTGGAGTGCTTCGTAGCTCAGTCATGACATGCTTTCCCTTATGGTGCAACATGCATTGTCCCTGGGCTGGAAGGATACGCAGGTCTTCATTAGGACCAATTTTTTGGGCTTCAGACCCTTTGCACTTCAGCAAAGTCATCCCTTGCTGGATAAAGTTACTCCTTTTCAAGAGGGAGATAATAGGCAGAGCAATAATTATAAATAAGACATAATATTAACAGTGCAAATTACTTATAAAATTGCAGATTTAGTAACATAGCTAACCACTACATGTTTTCACAAATTATAGCAATAACAAATGGCAAAAGTAGTCAAGGGGAAAACACTCTCAAAACCAAGATGTGTATTTACATATCTGCAAGGGTATTAAAGGACTGGAAGGAGCAAAGTGACAAGGGCCAGATGAAAAGAAAAAAGTGGAAATAGTTGGGAAAGCTGGCAGAGGAGCTTTAGATTCCTTCACTTTCATTCACCTTCTTCCTCTGTTATCCAGCCTGTGTTTGAGAATAGGATTCAAATGGATGCAAACATGTCCCTTATCAGAAATTCTTCTACACCATTTAAGGGGCTTTGCAGTACTGTGATAGGCAAGGTATTTACTTCACCATGTCCTCCAAACAAATAAAAGTCAATCCTGTTTCCTCAGGGATACAATCTGAACGAGAGGACCGGGAATGAGAACTATTTATCTTTTGTATATAATGATTCCCCAGAAAATACATCAAATGACTCAGGGAAATATAAATACTAATAACATTATTGATACAATCACCTATGAATAGTCAATGAGTCCACAGCTCTCAGGACACAATGGGTAAAGTCTACAAAATCTCTTTCCTTGCAAATAGGATTTCCATTGCAAATTTATAACACATAAACTAATGCTTAGAGTTGTGTTTTGCAGGTCCTGTACAAGCTTTTCCAATACTCAGCTATGTAGTCTTTAAATATATATGTTTCTTCTCACACAGTTTTATTTCATCACACCCATGTAGCAAAACCTGTCTTAGCTAATACCTAACAATAGTAATTAACAGTATAAATTAATTGTGGTAAAATAAGATGGTACATAAATGATAATCTATTATAGCTAGTTCTGCTCTTTGAATTTTCAGAGGGCACAAAATAAGAATTCTGATAGCATAATTACTTGCATTGTGTTAAATTTCATAGGTATGTACCAAAAGCCTAGTCTGAAAAAGGGACAAAATGGCTTGGTTCTGTACTATAAAATACATTATAAGGAGATTTGTGTGTTTTTAGTGGGAATTTTTGTTATATAAAATATACATTTCTTATATTTCCACTCCTGACAAATTTCTATTAACCCACTGAGCCTGTCATTCATGTTACACTCATTAGCTTATCTCAAACCTTCTTCAACACATGATTTCAATATTTCTTTATCCCATAAGCTACTGCAGTATTAAATGGAAACCATGTCTGTGTTATCAAGAAAAAAAATTCCCCTCAAAAATTCCCTTTTTCATTTTTGTCTGTGGAAATCAGTTCTATAGGAGACAGATGACATAGCTGAGGGTTAATGCAGAACCTGCAAGCCCTGCATGGCCCATCTATCTGTGTGCATGTACAACTTTTAAATATTTCTTACTTTGTTCTGCACAAGAACACTAATTCATATATTAGAGCTGTACACTGGTGTCTGATAACTTTGTAGTCTTGTGGGGTGTTTACTACAAGGTGCTTCTATTTCTGACTTATTATGTGTGGCTTAAAAAAGGATTTGAGCTTTCCAGAAAAATTGTTGCCCTAAGGAGCAATTAACAAATGCTGGAAATCCAAAAATATGAAAATACACCAAAACTATTTGTTATTAGGAAGCTTTGTTCTTATTCAGAAGCATCACCAGACCTGCCAAATGCCAATTATTCAGGTTAAATCTCATTCCAAAAGAATGGGACTTTATTCATATAAAAAATGTTAGTACAGTCAAAAAGTGTGTATGTTAAGATATTCCAAACCCCTAGTTAAAGGGACATATTTAATAAGATTTTTTTAGCAGAAAAGCTAAGTACTGGGAGACAGATTTAAAAATTTTAAAAGATGCAGTTTTTAAAATGCATATGTTTCATGTAAAGTAAAAACAAATCCATAAGAAAGCATCATTAAAGTTGCATGATTTAAATTAGTTGTGTTACCAAGCTAAACTCATTCTTGTGTCAAAGCTACATGAGGAGCTCTTTTGTTGTGTTTTAGTTTCATATATATTTAAAATAGCATAACATCATCATCATCATCATCATGCCCTGCACAAATGTTTCTTGTATATAAATTGTCTGTGTTTTACTGCATTGTACTTTATCTGATTCTATAAATTGTATTAGAATTAATGGATTCAAGAAACACAAAAGACACAACTGACCTGCACAGAAATATTTAGAAAAACACAGGTTTTAATATAGATCTTCATAAAAACCCATAAACACATTTGAATGTCCCAGCAATACACAGATTTAAACGTAAGAGATGCACTATTCACATGTTCAAACCTATTTAAGAGGTGATGTTGAAGGCTCTTAAAGGAAATAGTAAAAATTGGTGGCATTTTGTCATGGTTGTTAGTGGTAGTAGGGGAAACAAGAGCTACTTTAGTCTCTGAATTTCACCTGCTGCTGTGGTACAGGAGGAGGCATGAGCCAACAAAGTCCCTGATGTACGTGGAAAGAGAAGGATAATTCCAAAATGCACAGATCAGCAGAAACAACTCCAGGGCTAGCATGGGAGCAGCTGGGCTCAGTAGGAGTTCACACTGTGAAATAGCAACAAATTAGAATAAATTCTAATTGTCTTCACCTCAGAGAGGGACTCTGTGGGCATCAGAAGTGGAAATGAATAGGAAAAAATATGAGTTGCTGTTTTCTCAAAAGACTCTAACCTCTTTTTTTACCCAGCAGAAGATACTATCTTCAGTTCAGTTTGCTTCTGAGAAGCTTCATTTGAAATTCCATTGAAGTCTGTCATAAATTGTGGAAGTTTTCTCTGACTGCCTCTCATTAGGAATAGAAAAATTCTTTGAATAACCTATGTATTCATGTTCAGAAAATTTTTCTCTGAAAAGTATTCATACTTACATGTAGCATCTTCTTTTATACCTAAATGCCCTCTTTTTTTCTGTTTAGAATATTCTGAAATTGCACATGGTGAAAAAATTTCATGAAGGTTAAATATAACGAGACTGATTACTATCGTTATATATTTTATATTAAATATAAACATATTTTGCCCCAAAATAATAAAACTCTGTTATTCCCTGTTTAAAAAAAAAAAAAAAAAAAAAAAAAAAAAAAAAAAAAAAAGAAAAGGAAAGGAAACCTTTCCGTACAGAACCATGTTCTTATCAGAAATGTTGTTGAGACAACTAATTGTGCTTGGGATATCAAAAATATTGAACACTGTTTTTATTCACTGTTTTGGGAACTGAAGTGATGAGAACTGACAAACATCTTTCAGCCTGATCCCAGATATATTTGGTCACTTTTTTCTCTCCAAGAGATTTCAGCAATCATTTGTAGTAGGGTACTATTAAAATCAAAAATATTTTGAACATGTTAGTAATCAAAGTTTCTTAGAAGAACCATGGTTTACAAGAGAAATAATGGAATGTTGAACCAAATCATAAACTCAGAGGGCTGTGAATACATTAGTTTTCCACAAAAAAAGAAAAAAAAAAAAAAAAAAAAAAACAAAACAAAAAAAACCCCAACTAATCCTGGTTTCCTAAAAGATTCCGTTTTCATGGAAAAAGGTTTTACAAATGCCAACACCTGTATTATCCATTGGAGCTGCAGTAAGTGGGTATGTCGTGCCAATACAGACAAGTATAAATTCTCATTTTTACATTTACAAAAGAGAATGTTACTCTTTTTGCATATATTTGTCTTTAGCTCCCAATACTGACAGTTTCTGCTTAAGAAGATTATCTTCTCTGATTGCTCAAAGAAGTCTAACTGAACCCAGGCTGATGCTTATTTCCCCTGATATAGGTTTTAGTTTAAAATATAATTAATATATTACCAATTACTTCATAAGGAAAAAAAAACAGTATCCTAAACTAACACTAAACAGAACTCAGATTAGCAGCACTGGTTAATCTTGTATTTCTGTCTCATGCTTTCTGGGGGGGCTACCAAAATCTGACACCACAAAGGAATTTTTTTTTTTTTTTTTAGTAATCCTGTCTAGTCAAAGTACATATAATATTTTCATAAAATATGCATCCTAGTAAGGAATTACATTATTGAATTAAATATTATGTATCTGTTATGTCACCTAAGATATCAAACTTGCTAATATTCTTAAAAATTCCCATATTAAATGATGAATTATAGCTTCAGGAGTCTCCAAAAGTTTTTTCATCCTCTATTTCTGTGTGTTCATCTTTTTTTTTTTTTTTTCCTTTTTTTCTAATTTTATTTTTCATCAAAGGTTTGTTTAAGGAATGAGACATAATTCTGAATATTATTACTAATTCAAATATAATTTCTACTCAGTGCATTTGACTTTTATTCTATGATTACTCTTTCAATAAAACTTGACGAAAATGTATAGGCTGCTGTTTTCAATCAAGTATTTCATAAAATGAGATTTCAAAACATGGGAACACCTACATCCACTGTTCTTCAGCTCAGTTTCTATTCCACCACCTTTCTATTCTTTGAGGAAATTGCTAGCTAAGGAATAAACCAAGCAGCTATTTAAAAGCATGACATGTTCCTATAAAATGTGGGCACAAAATGCTGCCAAAACCTTATAAATGAAGGAACTAGCCAATTAGACATTGAAGTGATCTCAAGGAAAAAAACAACAATCAAGAAAAAAAAAATTAAAAGGGGAGTCTTTAAATGCAAGCTTCCAAAAAGACAAAATTTTGCTTCACCTCTCAGAGGAGCGGAAGAAAATCTATTTCTCTTTTCTTAATTCTTAACTCAGTCTTAAGATTTAAGGAGTTAGCAAATACATCCCAAAAAATTTTTTGTACGTGAAGATAGGGAAATATGCTGTCTCCAAGGTGACTTGAATTAAATCTCTCTGCTCTATGTAGTGTTCTCTGACATTTAACAAGATGAAACATCTTTTATAATATTAATATATCACCAGTATGAACTGCTGGCTCTGAGCAGCACAGGCAAAAAAGAGCATGATTCTAAACAACCATCAAGATTTCACAGGAATGAGACTTATTGTCTTCATATTGGTGGTTTTTTATGAAAGGTGTGTTTGTTAATTTGTACTTAAAGCATTTGAAATAAATAAATTGTGGAATCTTTTTCAAAGTGTAATACATTGGGAATTGAATCTCTCCAGCAGCGTTGTCAGCTGCTGTCCAGATGCTGACATGAGTCTCTGTTGAATGTCTTTGCAACTGCACAAAAATACTCACATGATGCAAGACTAGCCAAACTGTTCTGCTATATCTTTATAGTCCAGATTAAGTATGGGTGCACATAATTCCTCTAGGGTATGACCATTGCTATTTTATTAAACCTTTTACCTGTCTTAACTACTTGGAAGAACAATCTTTCATGACTATTTCTGCAGCTGTGAGAGAGTTTGCGTAGACTTTTAAAAATTATCTACATCCAACTTGAGCAATTTCTTCTCTCACAGCAGTATTTACCTCAGCAAGTCCCTTGCATAGCCACATTCTTTGCTCGGAATGTCAATCCAGCATCAATGAATCAGAAGGTACAGGTAGTGACTACTGCTTGGTCTAGGCACAGCAGCAGTCCAATGGAGGAATCTCCTGGTCTGTACAAAATTCCTGCCTGGAGAGCTCCTGCCAGACCTTGTTAGCTCACTGTGATATTCAGCTTACCTGAATTGAGACAATCATTTGTTGTCTCAAATCAAGCCATTGTGTCATCCGTGAGAGATTGATGGGAACTGCCTTGACCTCCCAGGAAATTAATTACTTACGTGCTATGGGCATGAACACAGGCACAGATGAATCTGATGTACTCAACAGCACCAAAATTAAAACTGCAGGACAAACTTGCATGCCATACCTCTGGCTTCAGTTCCATAGATTTTTCCATAGGAATTTTGTTTAAAAGAGCAGGGAAATCCAACTATTGCAACTATTCTTCATCTTGGAGAAGAGTGAGGGGAGACCTCAAGCTGGTCTTCAACACCTTCAGGAGAAGTAGAAGGACAGGCACTGATCACTTGTGATCAAGTGACTGAACTTGAGGGAATGGCCTGAACCTGAGTCAAATGAGGTTTAGGTTAGATATTAGAAAAGGTTCTTCACCCAGAGGGTGGTTGTGCACTGGACCAGGCTCCCCAGGGATATTGCCCTATCACCAAGCCCGACACAGCTCAAGAAACATTTGAACAAAGCTCTCAGGCATGTGGTGGGGTTGTTGGGGTGTCCTGTGAAGGGCCAGGAGTGGGACTCGATGGGTCCCTTGCAATTCAGCATATTCTACTATTCTATGATTCTATGAACATTTTTGGGTTTGGTCTAAACAGAGATATTAATTCATAGTCTACTTTTCTTGGACACCGGTGAGCCTCATCCACAAAGTTTCTGTAGTTTTTAAGTAGCAGCAATACCCTTACTTGACTATTATACAAAATCAAAGAAAGAATCAAAGAAAAAATCCAAGAATTACTTAGATGGGAGGATAACTTATTTTTCTTTTTACTCATGTTAATGATAACTCCTGTGAGCGGTGTCAAATTCCTGTAAATGTTATCATTATTTCCCTCTCATTCATTACAGATAGCATAGTCTGCTTTAAAACTCAGGAACTCCTCAGTCATTTTAAGGACATAAATGATTAAAGAAATATCCAGACCAGTATAAGTCAGATATACCATTACCTATGATATTTAAGATAATTTGTAATTTTATAACACAAGAGTTTCATTTGTTTGAGGGTGCTGTAAGTATGTCTCAAGAGGTCCTGATGATTTAAAAAGCACTTTGATTATTTAATGGTCATCAGGAAAGAATTGTAAACTACTAACTCAGGTTATTTCAAGGACAGACTATGGTATACACCAGCCATATGGGTAATTGAAGGGTAAGGGGAAAAAGAAAAAAATAAGAAATTCAATGAACTAACAGGAATAACAGAAGTTACTTAATATGTGTGCATTTACACATGTATAAAATATTTTCTATGAATTAATGAAATGTTAAAGTGGGAAACAAAATAATTTTCTCCCTTATCCAAAACCACCTAAACATTTTGTGCCTTTCTGTATTCTATCTATTCTATTTTT
>CM031857.1:12678791-12724245 GCA_018697195.1 Certhia americana | reverse complement strand
TTTTTTTTTTTTTTTTTTTTTTTCTTTTTTTTTTTTTTTCTGATCTCCTCTAAGTCTTATCTGGTCAATAGAGCAGGGAACCGTTCTTTTTAGGTAAAGAAAAAAATATAAATGGGTATTCAGCAAATTGACATAATATGCAAAATATTTTTTGGGCTTATTCTGATGGATTTATAAAATGAATAAATAAATATAAAAATGAATAAAATGAGTGATGAGCTTGGCAGAGGAGTTGCAGCAAGTGGTGTTTTTCAGGCAAAATCACATGTGATAAGATAATGAGGAAAAATTAGCATTAAGTAAGAGTTACATAAGGAACGTGAGGGTTAAGAGAATGTGATATTAAAGCTGGAAAAAATGAGGTGCCATCCCATGCTGCTAATTTGAATTCTTTAATGCCGTCCTCCTACCATGTCAATTCCACCTTTTTTACTACATTGGTCCAAATAAACCCAAACTCACTTGAGCTTTTGAAGACTTCTCCCTTTCAAAGACTTGATATTCTTTTAGGGGAAGGACTGAGAGCTTTGCAAAGAGAGCTTCCCATAAGCCCTCTACTTGAAAATATACTTTATAAAAGGGAAAAGCCAGACCATGTCTCCTGAAGGTCCACTGAAAAATTCACCTTTGGGAAAACACGCTGAAGTACGTTTTTCTGATATACAATCATCCTGACTACTTCATGAGTAAGGTAGGACAACAGAAGCTCTAATTGCTTTTAAGATTAAAACTCAGTGAATATATTTAACATTCTATAGTTTAAGGTTCTTCTTATCTAAAGATTGCACCCAAAGTGAAACAGTGGATGTTCTTAAATATGTGATATATCTTGGCGTTTAACATAACCGAGTTTACAACTATCTCCAGAACCCCCTAGGGTTATCTTAGTATTAAAGCAAATATTCCTAATGTGTTTTTTTCATTAAAATAGGAATATGTATTATACATTGTATAGCATTTCTTATACATTCTATACTTAAGATTTGAAGGTTTAGAGGATGAACATCAAGACTTATATAAGAAAAAAGGCTGGAATACTGATATCTGCCAGGGGAAAAAGGTTTGAATTTCAATTATTCTCATCTTTAAAAGAGGCATAACAATAAAATTTTCACTAAAAATTTAGAAGTTGAAGCTGGACAAAATGTTTATGCAAATGGTCAGGTAAACATAATAAATGCACTTGAAAAGTAACAATAATGATAACACCATCACTCCCTCCCCCGATGTTGTAGAAAACACTATTGTAACAGTACCTAATAAAAACTGCATTCTTTCACTCCCTTGACTTGCTGTGCTTTGGTATCTAAGGAAAAAAAAAAAGCAACAAAACACACAACTTTTCTCTCATTACAAGCTTTCTGCAACATTTATTTATTTTTTTATTACACCAAGTTTTTCAAATTTGTATGTAAATCCTGTCTTGCAGTAGAGTAGAGAAATTTTTTTCTGGAAAATGCATTGGCTTTCTTAATAGCTGATTTTTCTTTTGAAATGCAAATAATTTCTTCCCATTATTATGATTTTCTCAGCAGAATATATACTTTAATCACTTCAATTCAGTCAAATTTGAAATGCATTATTTCTCCTGCTGATGCTTTTCAGGGAACTTTTAATAGATCAGTAGTTCAACAGGTGTTCTTTCAGACTCAAGATATTTCTTCCATGTCTCACTGCTTCAATAAGAAGTTAGAGCTTTGATAATTAGGCCTCATGTAAGACCAGTCTTTTATTTAATACTCTATGCAGGCATGTTTTTTCTTCCAGAGCACTTACTTGTAAGCAACAGGAAACATTTTAATGATGCATTTAAAAGAAACCATGTACTTGATTTGAAGAAATGCCAGGAATCTGTAACTGATTTTAAAGAAAAGTATGATATGTCTTCCGTAATTCAAATAGCATTTCGATAGTCTTTTAGAGTTGGTTTTTCTTCCCAAATGTCACAATACACTAAATTTTTCATTTCATATTTCATTCCTAAGTAATAAAAGTATTATTATACCTTAAATAAGTCAGTGACAGATTTAAGATAACAATTTATATGTCCAAAGAAATATAGAGGTACATCACTAGTCTCAGAAAACTGTTTATGAGGTAAGTAACTGTTTATGAATATTTAGCTACTGTTTCATAAAGACCTTTGAATTTAGGTACCTAGATGCATTGTGTTGGTTTTTTTCCTCCAGATTTAATTGGGTAACTACTAACTTAGGTTCCCGAGAATTTTTTTTTTTTTTTAAGGGTTTTATAGAAAAATGAGTATTGTCATTGAGTAGTTGCATTTAAAAAGAAGTGTGAAGTTTCATTAGAAAACATAAAACTACTAGCTAAGTTTAAATATATGACATATTGTTAATTATAAATATTGCACATTGTTCCTTAAACTAAGGGAATAGTAAACAACCAGAAAAATGGCGTTCAGCAGATGACTTTTCTTCTGATGGAGAGGAGGATAGGGGAGAGCAGTTTATTCAAAGGATCTTTTTTGTCAATAACAAAGAAATAGATGAGTTTCATGTCCTGTGCTTGAGTACTTTTTCACACATGAACAGTAATATTTTTAAAGAGATTTATTTTGCATGCCAATATTAACTATATTAACTATGAGCATTATCTCAGACACTTGGAGGAAACAGAAGAATTGGACTGTATGGAGTTCATGGTGTTATGAGGCTTACTACTTTAGGACAAAAAAGGGAAGGCCCTGAAACAAGGCAGTGAATGTGAGAATAATGTAAATATCACATTAGTTTATCTGATCAGCCATATATTCATGAAGAGCCATAGAAAAATAAACTATCAGACATTATCATTGAGCAAAATTTAAATTCTAGGTACTGTTGAGCATATTTAATCTGCTTGTAGCCTTTTAGTTATGCTCTCATGCTTTATGAGCAAGGTGCGTTTATGATTCTGTGTGTTTAAACCTTCCACCACACCAGCAAGTGGTGATTGCAAGCACAACACCAGTATGAAAATACTTAGAAATACTAAGGACATCCTGGAAGATATGGATATGAAATTCAAGCTTCAAACAATAGATGTCAAAGGCCCCTTTAACTGAAAGCTGCATAAAATTATTCCATTGTAATAGCCATCTGTTTTTGTTTAAATTCCTGATTACAGATAAGTGTTCCACTACCCCTATGGGCACACAGAGATAGAATAAAGTTTTCCATAGATTTGTAGAATTGCAGAATGACCTAGGTTAGAAGGGACCTCAAAGACCATCTTGTTCCAACCCCTCTGCCATGGACAGGGACACCTTCCACAAGACCAGGTTGCTCAGAGCCCCATTCAACCTGGCCTTGCACACTTCCAGGAATGGGGCAGCCACAGCCTCTCTGGGAAACCTGTGCCAGGGCCTCATCACCCTCACAGGGAAGAATTTCTTCCAGTATCTAATCTAATTCTACTCTCTTTCCGTTTGTAGCTACTCCCCCTTGTCCTGTCACTCCAGGTCCTCCTAAATAGTCTCTCTCCATCTTTCCTGTGGGCTCCCTTCAGGTACTGGAAGGTCACAATTAGGTTACCCTAGAGCCTTCTCTTTCCCAGGCTGAACAATCCCAGCTCTCTCAGCCTTTGCTCTCAGCAGAGCTGCTCCATCCCTCTGATCACCTTGGTGCCTCCTCTGGCCTGGCTCCAGCAGGTCCCTGTCCTTCCTGTGCTGGGACCCCAGAGCTGGATGCAGCCCTGCAGGAGGGGTCTCAGCAGAGTGGGGCAGAGGGGCAGAATCCCCTCCCTGCCCTGCTGCCCACGGGGCTTTGGATGCAGCCCAGCACACGGGGGGTTCCTGGGCTCCCAGAGCTCATGGCCAGGGCATGTCCAGCCTCTCACCCACTAAAGTCCTAGTTTTGTTTTTCTTTTTATTGATATTTTTCTATAATTTAACACCTGAATCACTGTCTTATCATATTCTCACTATTTAAGTCAATGTACCACCATATAGAAGAGCATGATAAAATTCTATAGCTGAACAACTTCTTAAGGAACACTCTGCTGACCATGAAACATTTACTGGTGGTAAATGCTTGTTACCCTTTAAACATTATATTTTAAATACCTTATTTAAGTAGTGGAACAAGGGATTTGTGTTCTCTATTTCAGTTACACTCTTACATGTTTAGAGGAAATAACAAATATCTCTGAAGTTCATTTCCTCTTGAGGGTAGGTAGAGGAAAATTCCATGGATTTCTGAGTACATGTCAATGCTTCAGACTTGATCAACTTTGGGTAGAAAGAAAAAAACCCAACACCCTCCTTACCTAGCCAAACAGGACAAATGTTTCTTTAATGGTTTTCTTGAAGGAATGAACTGATACTATTCTTGTACTATCATAGTTTGAGACATGATGGAAAGTACATACTATTTGGATTTGCTTAGGAATTTTTAGTGTATCCATAATTTTTTTAGCAAGGACCTTTCTCTATATTCTTGATTAAATTGATTAAACATTTTTAATTCCTCTGTTTATTTTACATTTAATCTATAACATTTGAAATATGTCTGAAACAATTATTTCTGAAAATATTAGTATAAAAAATTACTTTAGCCATTATGGATAATAGAAAATACTCTATAGGATAGTCAACTCTGTGGGTGGAATTAGATTTAAGACTAAAAGCTTTATCCTCTAAAAAGAACAACTGAAAGAGCAGAACTGTGAAAAAACTTAAATGAAACAGTAGTTTAAAGTGAAATGTAAGGATAAAAAAGAATGATGAGAAACTTGTTTAAAGAAGAAATTAGTTCAATATAAAATTTGTGATGATTTTCAGAAAATGGTAAGGAAAGTTAAGTATAAATATGCTAAAAAGATAAATTAATGAAGAATATCTTGTTTTATATCCAAGGAAAAAGGAAACAACTACTTTCAAAATAATATTAAAGTGGAAAAGGACACTTACATAAGGTCAAAGAGGTTAGATCAGAAGAATTCTCAAATATGTAAATAAGCAAACAGAAACCAGGAACAATTTAAAACAAACTACAACTTTTATGGATATGTGGATTATGGACACAACTTTTTTTTCTCAAATGTACTTTATATTTTTGGGGAATTTTCCACCACTAAAGATGAAGATAATTTCCCTATAAGTAGAATCATTACTGCAGTGTGATTCCAGAGATTTTTCCCCGTGAAATTTTACCATGACAACTTTGAGTACATTTTTGGCCTTATGAACGTCAAGCATATCATTCCTGTTTATAGCATCTATTGGAATGAATTGGTACAGAAGAATCTTCCCATAAAGAAATGATCCTCAACATAAACTCTATAATGGCAATCAACCTAAAAATTGCAGGTACAAGGACATATATTGCTTAATGTTATTATTGTTTGTCTGTTTAGTTAAAATTGAGCTGAAAGCCACAGAAGTTTATTCTGGTCTTATAAGTTTATTACTGTTGTCTAATTAGCCCATGAAAAATTGATTTTGAGTTACTTCTTGCAATTACAAAACATTTAGTTCTTTTTTTTCCTGTCACCACAACCGGACCTAAATTTTTGAAGAACTGAAATCTGAGTCAGCTATGATTAAAATACGCACATAGTGCAGCATAAACCAAAAAATCAATAGCATTATTTACTGTGCACACACTCATAAAAATTTTCACATCAACTTATCCTATCTTCAGATCCTTACTTTGCGTAAGAGTTTCCATGGAGAATGATACCCCTGCTATTCAGCACATTTCCAATTACAAAGCATTGAAAACAAAAGAACAGCAGATTGCAGAGTGTTGGAGTTAACAGGAGGTTTGACATTAAACACTCATCGACGGAGATATAGAAGCAACAAAATGCATTAAAATCCATCTAAAGAAATAATCCATTAAAAAAGCTATAGTACATTTTCAAAGCATTTAGAAAAGTACTTCAGGTGTCTGTAAATGAGGTATCTAAATATATTAATTAGGTAATAGTTCCTTGTGGAACCAAAATAAAACACATAAATAGCAGCTGTAAAATAAAAATGTGTTTATGTACATGTATATATATATAATGAACACATATAAAAAGCCAATGAAATCCAAGCTATCAAATGAACAAAAGAAAACAATTTCGGTAGATTTTTGGGTTTTAATATAACAAGAAAAAAATTCTTATAATTTACCTCCAAAATCATTAATCACCTCTGCCATATTAACTTGTGGTGGAGTTTAAAATTAAGCCATCAGTGTAAATGTTAAGATAGATTTTATCTTTATTTTAGGCACAGTATTCTTTTGGACTCAACACAAAATTCTGAAATTTGCTTCTAATAGCTGAGTTGGTCACTTACTAGTTTGAAATGCAGAACTAGTTCTTTCAGTGCTAGAAGACAGACATAGACATTTTTTTCCAATGATCACCTGTGGCCCTACATGACAAGTAGCCTGATTGAGACTGAAATAATTTGGAAAGGCTGTGCTGAGGTGTCAGCTGAATTAGTGTATATCTACAAAGAAATCAATAAGAGACGATATATTTGTCCTCTTTCTCTGCACTTGCTGATTCTTCTGTTCTAGTATCACAGTTTCTAGGCTCCTCTTAAACAATTACCTGCTCCTAGGAAAGTATCTAAACTGTCATCTTCAATTAGAACTTAATGCTGCACTTAAGTTCACACTACCTTATGCTACTTGATTCTGCAAATAATCCCCAATTGGATCCCTTGCTGTCAGTAACATCAATGTTACTGACATTAAAAAAAAACTTTAATTTCCATAGGTTTTCCTATACAAACTCTTTGCCCTGTATGGGGCTAAATCAAATGATGAAGCTTGACCTCCTTTTGTCATTTTTTTTTTTTTTTTTCTTGGCACAGATCTTAAATTTGGTTTTTTTTTTTTTTGTTTGGTTTTTTTTTTTTTTTTTCTCTTTGTTTTTTGGTTTTGTTTTTTTTTTTTTTTTTGATATAACATCTACCATAGTTTCCAAGAGCAGGAAGTGTGCTCTGATTGAAAACAAAGATTTAAGGAAACACACTCTTAAATACAAATACTCTCTTATTTGAATCAACACTAGTAATGTAGCCACACACATTGAAAAATGCATCTTTATTTATCTGCTGTAATAATGTCATGATATTATCGATCTTTCAAAACCTCTCTATTCCACTACCTGCCTCTGAGGGTTTCTTTTACCGCACTGAAGGCTCCTGCTCATTTACTCATTGTGAAGCACACATTCCATACTTGCCCATTCTTCTTGCCCTTGCCTGAACCCTTCCCAGTTAGATTACATTCAGGAAATAAAACTACAAGCAACATGCAAGATGTAATAACCAAATCAGAGGTTATACAAAAATACACTTTCCCAATAATCAGTACTTCAGGAGTTTCTTGAAACAATATCACAAAGTACAATATTTCTTTATTATTTATACCAGAAAGAAAAAACAAAAGTTTTTCAGCCCTAAAGGACTGCAAAAACAGATCACAGAACTTTTAAAATATCTTGGTCATAGAACAACTATTTCTCTGTAGTAAATTATAGAATATTTGGAATTTATTACCAAAACACATATAGACCTTGTTGACTGTGCCCATTAATATATTGCTTCTAGCATTTCTTTTATAACATTGCTGAAAGGTCTATATCATCTTTTTACAGAAGTTCAGTCCAAATATTTGTCAATTAATAACTCTAATATATTTCATTCTATTTATAAATTATTTACAACCTCCTCTAAATAAGGAGAATTTTGTGGGCTTCATCTTTGCCAAAGGGTTCAAGTTAACAATTTGTGGGAATGTCATCTTTAAACTGAAAAATGAGTTAAATTGAATTTGCGTCAGGAATTATGTTCAGTCTATGTGTCAGTGCTGGTTTGTTTTGGGTTTTTTTTCATCAGTGAGCAGACTGAATTCATTGCAGAAACAGATAATTAAATCAATAAAACAAATCACTGGCAAAGTCAGAAAATTTGCTGTTTAAAATTGGATAGTTAAGTAACAGCTTCCAATCTGTGGAGATTAAAATTTCTTTTGTTGATTTGTTCGTTGTTAAAGCACAGTCTCTAATCATCAACAGTGCAGAAATACAACTTCTTTGGCATCTAAAGTCATTAGTATTGATAAGCACTAATTGGATATTAAGCCAATGTTCATGACAGTGGAACTGCTACAGATTTACAGAATATATAGGCACAAACATTTAAGAATTCAATGCGTTTAATTGTCTTAAAGCAGTAATTTATTCCTCCTCCTCCAGTTTTCCTAATAGTGTTGTAAATCAAAACAAAATCAAAAAAAACCCCAACCCACCAACCAACCAAACCAAACCAAACCAAAATGAAATCCACTAAGTAGTTTACGGTCTTGATTTGTACTGCAGTAGAGTTAAAACAGTATCTAAATAAATAAATGCAGCTAAATAAACCCTGTTTAATGAAATGTGATTTATAACAATGACAAGAATAGAACTCTCAGAACTCTTAAAGTTGAACCAATAACAATACAAATCATAGGACTCAGCTGTTCAGCCTTGTTTTCTAATACCTTTAAGGTCTTGTACAAGGAATCTAGGTCTTCTCTCCCTTTTTGCTCTAATTCTTGGAATGACTTGTTTCTTAGTTTCATTCACCACTTACATAGGTATGGAAAGGACAAGAAATATGTTAACTCTACACATCATCTTTCTAACTATTCTAGTGTTGAGTTCTCTCTTGGGCCATGATAATTGTGTTTTTCCTTGCAACCAAGATTTTCTTGCCCAAGAAGCTGCAGCTTCAGACAATCCATTTTTATTCAGTGGAGAATTATTTTATTGAACATGTAAACAAAAAGTGGTGTTATCATCACAGCCCCAGAGATTGAAAAAATGAGATAGAGACTGATAACTGATTACTGATTCTGAATAAAAACCATAATATGACAGAACTGAGGGTACCTCAGCCTTTTCTACATCCCACTCAACCAAATCTCTTTTCTTCAAGAGAGGGCCCACATTTCCCCTAGTCTTCCTTCCATCACCAATGTACCAAAAGGACCTTTTTTGCCCTTGATGTCCTTGTCCATGTCTACTTTGGTCTTTAATCTGGCTTTATCTTTCCTAATCTGATCCCTGGCTGCTTGGACAATCTCTGTGCATTCCACTCAGGCTACCTGTCCTTGCTTCCACCCTCTGTGGAATTTTTGTTCATCAAAACAGGTCTTTGCCTTTTCTTCTTTGCTGGAATCCATCTCTTCAGAACTATCAGGAGCTATCTTTGAATATTAACCTGTTTTCCTTGGCTCCTCTCTCCTCCAGGGCTTTTTCCTCTGGTGCCTTGCAATATAGAAACCTGAAGAACCAAAACCTCTCTAGTGTTTTCAATTTTTTTCTATAAGGTAAAAGTAATGCTTTTATATTTTTTGCTTTATAATCTGCCTGAAACTTGAATGTCTGTCAAAAATAATTAATAAGTCTTTATTTATAAACAACTAGAGATTCTCAGTATAATTTGTTTTCTATAAAGATCAATACAATATTTTCTGTCTTCAACAGGAAGACCTCTAGGAGTTTTTCATCCCAAAGCTGTCCATGGAGATCTAATAATTGAATGAAATGAAATATACCAGGATTTCTGATTACATTGTGCAGAATACTTCAGAGCACATTGTTAAAATTTAATAAAGGAATTTTGTAAATATTTCAGAACAGATGTTGAAGAGCCAACTAATTTTGCACGTGTCAAACACTGTAAAAGCCCATTTTTACAATGCTAAAGTATTACAAAGGCCTATTTCAAATTGAATAAAACTATTCAAATAAATCTTTCGTCCGTGAGATTGTATATGGCAAGTATTCATTTAATAAAATGTACATTTATCTTGCATTCAAAACTCTCTCCTGTACAGATCATTTATTTTAAGGGAAGAAGACTGAACACTTTCTTCTCCTGGGATTTTTTTTCTCCCTTTTATACTACTTGGATTACAATTATATGTAACATTTGATTGCCAGTCAACACAGATGAAAGCTAATTTTGAAAGTTACAGTATTATTTTAAATAAACTTTTTCCATACTGTTCAAACACATTCTTCTGGGAGAGACTGGTCTTGCAGAAAACAGCTATAATTTTATTTTCTAAAATCCTTGTCCTATAATTAGGGACAAATAAATAAAAGTAGACTACTCCAGTGAACCAGCAATTTGCCTGCTGTAGTTACAGCTGTCTGGGATTTATATTTGTCTGATCTATTCCCACAGGTGGTTTGTCAGTACTTGAGCAGAAACTGGCTTGAAGCAATAAACTTGTAGCTAGAATGCTGGTTGGAATTAGGCAAATTTTCTGGGAGAAAAATTTGTAAAGTCAAAGCTTGGGGTAAAGCAACTTATTTGAACTGCAGAAAACAGCAGAGGAAGTTCTGGAAATAAAATAATAATAAAAATAAACAATCCAAATAAGGAACAGAAAGTTAGACAATCATTGGAAATGTACCACAAAAGCATCCCATTAGTAAATACCTAATAAATTTTTATTTCCCCTTTTTTTTTTCCTTTGTGTCTTAGTGTAGCAATTTTGTACATGTTCTATCATACTTATTTTATATCCATTCATTCATCATTCATGCCCAGTCCTAGACAACAGTGTCTACAATGGTACTTACTTGACTTCAATGAGTTGCTATAATTCCTTAAACCAAAGCAAAAAAAAAGCCAAAAAACCAAAAAAAAACTCTCCTTTTGAGCTTGTTAAGGAGGTGTGCAAAAACCAGGCATAGTTATTTCCTGTACAGTTTAACAGATGTGTTCAGGGAATGGATGCTGGTGTCTCTCTTTCAGGATCCCTAAGGGAAATTCTTAAATAAAGAGGAAGAATTAATGTCTTGTCATAGAATTTATTTTAGTTTTGCCCATTCTGGCTTTTAGAAGTAGAGATTTTCCTAAGGAGATATAAATAAGAGCTACTCTGCAGGGTTCAATCAGCTTTCACTGAGCCTAGTCATTGGTCTTTAATGGTGTCCAAATCCTCAGAAATTTTTAGGAAACATGAGGAATCTAAAGGAATTATTCCTCTAAGATACTCGTTTCTACAATTAGTTATCTATCAGCCAAGAAGACAAATTCATGTCCAAACCTTTTTGTTAATAACTATCATTAAAATTATTTCCTTTAAAAATTTATATTTCCTTTTCAATAGGTTTATTGAATTGGACAAAATTAACTGAGAAATATATAATAAGTACTTCTTTGCAGTAAAATAAGAAGTAGAGAAAAATCCTTTTCCTGTGTACATGCTTTTAGACATTCAAATGGAGATGTCTTTAGCCAATATTCTAAGTATTCTATCCAGAATGGTAATAAATTACTCAGGATTAGAATAAGCTGGCTTCTCAGAAAAGCATCTTTTGAAGTGACTACAAGCAAAAGCACATAACATTCATAAACAGCTTGGCAGAGTAAGTGCATACATGAAATTTGAAGGCACAAGGAAGTGCCCAGGGAAGCATTCTTCCTGGCACCAGGCAACTTGGAGAGTACTAATATGCAGATGGAGAAATATTGCCAAAACAGTAACAGATTTGTGTTGGGGCAGTGCATTTTGTGCCCTGAGCCTGAGGGACAAAGCTTGATGCTAGGTGATGAGTGAAAGATGTATAGGTGAGGAAGGAAATGAGTTTGGTGAGAAGCAGTAGAGGCTCCTGGAATCTAGGAGGACATCCTGGCTCTGGTTGGGTCAGAGTTAATTTTCTTCACACTAGCTGGTATGGGGTTGTGTTTTGAATTTGTGGTAGAAACAACATGGATAACACAGGGCTATCTGTGGTGTGAATGAAGGGATTACAGGCAGCCTTGCTCCTGATAAATTGCAGTTGTTCTAAATATCAAAGAGGAACAGCCTTGCTTCTGGTGCGTTGCCGCTGTACTAATAAAGATAGGTGTGATAAAAGGGGTGAGTTGGCTGGCCAAAGGAGATTTTTGAGTCTAGGAGCCTTCTGATGAAGAGGACCCCTTTGAGGAAGAGGACCCTGAGGAGAAGGACCTGGAGGAAGATAGCCTTGAGGCAGAGGAGCCCTGAGGAGGAAGGAAAGATCCAGGGAGCAGAAAGAAGAAGAAAACAAGGAGGAGCGTTACTGGTAGCAGAAAAGATCAGCTGGGAGATCACTCTGGGTCTGCTGGAGTTAGAGCCTGCTGCTGGAGCCTACAGTCACAGTGGAGCTAGGTAAAAGCCTGCAGTCAGGGTCTGAAAACTAATACTTGCAGTCATAGTCCAGCAGGAAATAACCAGCAGTCAGATTCTGCAGTTGGACCCTACAGAAGGAGCTTGCTGTAGTCAGAGTCAGGATGGCAAAGCTGTAAAGAAGAATAAACTGGGACCCTGTCCACATTCAATGTTTGTGTCCTGGCTCATTTCTACCCATAATGAGAGGTCTACTATGATGGCTGTCACTGAGCAGTGCTTGTACAGGGCTAGTAATGGGGATGTTTTGGTTATTGCTGCAACAGAGTCAAGGTGTTTTCTGCCCCTCATGCCCCCTCACCAGTGATGGAACATGGGGTGCACAAGGAGTGAGGAGGGGGCACACCTTGGACAGCTGATCCCAATTGACCAAAGGGATGTCCCATGCTGTATGGTGTCATGCTCAACTTTTAAAGCTGGGGGAAGAAGAAGAAAGGGGGATGTTTGGAAAGATGCCATTTGTCTTTTTGAGTCATAAAGTGTGATGGGGCCCTGCTCTGCCCGTGGGAATTGGAGAATGAATTCCTTGTTCTGCTTGTATGCCTGACTTTATTTCCCTATTAAACCATCTAACTTGACCCACAAGTTTTCTTACATTTACTCTTCTGGTTCTTCCCTGTCCCAGCAGGGAAGGGTGGGTGAGTGGCTGTGTAGTGCTTAGTTGCCAGCTGGGCTTAAACCATGACAGAAAACCAGGGATATATAAGAACAAAAAAACCCCCACCCAAAACAACAACAAAAAACTCCTCTTGTTTTTTTTTTTTTTTTTTTAAAAAAAAAAAAGGAATTAAGGAAGTTGTCTTTCTGCATTTCATTTAGTTCATAACAAGGAAATGAATGTTCTTTGTTTTTCCATAGCAAGAAGTGAGAAAAAGGTAGCAGTGAAACTTTTCAAGGAGAATTGGAGGTATTTCTGCAAAATAAATTAAAATACTGATGTAGCGTGGAAGTGACAGAGAAAGGGAAGAAATACCCAAGACAGTAGTTACCGCTTTGCAGTGATATACTGTATTTCAGTAAGCCTTCACTGAGCTCTTGTAAGACAGATGTCAAGCATTAGATTGGGCTTTCCAGTCCAATTTGCAGCAGTATAAACCCATGACAGGTTTGTGCTCTCACTGAATATCTGAGTATATAGAAGATGAAGCTACAGTATACCTGGATTCTTACTTATCCTGGGGAAAAAAAAACAAAAAAAAACAAATAACAGATATACAAAAAAAATTACCTTGTATGCGCTCAGATGCAAAATGTTCATCCGACAAGAATTAACACATTCTATATAGTCTCTTCTGTCACCTTGGATGCTCTTCCTGTTATATAAACTACCTCTATTTTTCTTTTTTAGATTTCACTGTACTCTGCTATATGCAGCTTTTCTTTTAAATTGTTCCTTTAGTCTTATTGTAAAAGATGCACATCAAAGCTAGAGTTGTAAAACTGACTAAGCAAGAACAATAGAAAAGCTTGTGTTCAATTAAGATGCAGATTCCAGATTGCTGCATTGCTTGAAAACTGATGTTTCTCTCTTATATTAGTACTTCTTATTGAAGGGGAAAAAATACTATCTTAATTACATTTCAGAACATCTAATTTTAAAAAGGAACAAGTACTTACAGAGGAAGCAAATTCAGATGATTTAAGGTTTTTACTCAATATAAATGATAGATAGGATTTTCACCTCTCACATGAGACCTCTTAGCAATTTAGAGAAGGACATTCTCTTTAGTGCTAAAGGCAGAAACGCTTGCCAAAGCTCAGAAACTTGAAATGGTGAAACCCTGATATGATCAGCAGAGGTGTCTGGGCGGACAGTTGTGACCACGTACATCAAGTGCAGTTATTAGGTCACTAGCTGAGAAGGAGCTTCAAGACTGTCTCTTTATCCTTCCAGAGAACGAGACCTTTAAACTAGACATTTGTTTCCTTCAAACCAAAGGAAATTGTTTTTGGTAGGAAAACCACAGGTGAGCAGAGGTTCTTACGTGGTTGTATCAAGATTATGCAATAGATGAAGAGTCCGGTCATTCATATTAACTGTGAAAGAAAACTTGCACTTCCTTTTTATTCATGTCAAGATGTAAGATGAATTAGCAGAAAGGACATGAAAAGCTGATGACAAATTTTGTGAGATTCTTTAGTACCTCCAGGGACTACTTAATCTATTTGATCACATTGGATTTTGGATCACAGCTGCCTCATCAAAAACCTGCATTTGCTGGGACAGCTATTTGTAATCAGGATATTCCTTCCCTAATCAGCTTAATGCCATTTGAACAAAATACCTTTCCCTCAGTAACAGAATTCAGCCCTTACAACCTTCATGCATCTGTGCACTGATGTGTTGGTTTTGGCATCATCTTCTGCTTCTCTCCCTAAAGGTAGAATGAAGTTAAATTTTTGAGAGGATTTTTTTTTCCCTGGAAAAGATTATCCCTATAAAGAATAACTTGATTTCAGAAAATTATTAATTGGTGAAGTAGAATGCTAAACAAACATAAACAGGATTGTTATTGATATGCATGAATGTTGGGCATATATACAAATACAGGAAAGTATTAATTTACAATAATATTAATTCGGTATTGAATGTACAAGTGTGTTATTAGACTTTTATACTAAATCCCTTCTGTACACATGAGAAAAAGGATACTGGCATTGCAAGATCTTCTTTCTTTGCCTCTTATCAGATCTTTAGCTTTATAGAGAACTGAGTGGAAATACATATTAGATCCATCCTATGTGTTGAGGGCTGCCTGCAGATCTGGAATTTTCAGCATGGGAAAGGCAGGGACCTATTTGAGCAGATCCAGAGGTGGGCCACAAAAAGGATCATAGGGATAGAACTCCCCTTCTGTGAGGAAAGGCTGAGACAATTACAATAGTTCACCCTGGAAAAGAGAAAGATTTAGGGTGACCTTACAACAGTCTTTTAATAACTAAAGAAAACTGAAGGATGGGAATTGGCTTTTTAGCAGGATCTGTTGTAACATGACAAAGGGTAATAGTTTTTAAAGAAGGAGAGTGTAGATTTCGATTTGATTTAAGAAAGAAATCTGTCCTTGTGAGAACATTGAGACACTGGGACAGGTTGCCCAGAGAAGCTGGGGGTGCTCCATCCCTGGAAGAGTTCAAGGCCAGGTTGGATGGGGCTCTGAGAAACCTGGGCTAGAGGAAGATGTCCCTGCCCATGACAGGTGGTCGGAACTGGACAATTTTGAAAGTCCCTTTCAATCCAAACCATTCCGTGAGTCTCTGACATGGGAGTTAGTGCTTTATTCATTAGTTAAATTTAAGCAAAATAACTCCAACATTATAAAGAAAATGAGTAAAATTATAATTTCTTTTAGACATGTTTTATTAAAAAGGAAGCTGGGAAGCACACAACGGACTGCTATTCAAGAGCTAAAGTGTGACCAAACTATGCCTACCTGTGTAAAGTTTGATAAACACAGGAGGCAAAGCTCCCTGGACTTTGGTCCTACTGCTCCTGCACTAGAAGCTGGAATGCTTTATCACATGCAAACTCTACTTAATCTCTTCAGTTTCTGGAAAGAGTTAGAGCTGGTATGCTCTGAGGATGATATGCAGGTATCCCTGCCTTCATGATACACAGGATTTCTGGCAGGGTGGAACAAATGTGAAACAGTCAGGACTTTACCTGTTTAACAGCAAGGGTCTATGAAAACATTCATAAGTAGGGACATTTGAAAAGACTGATACAATTGCACCTCCTTGCCTTGAGGCAAAGGCTTGCCTTTTTTGTTCTTCATCATTTTCTGTAATAAAATGGGCAGTTTGCAACATTGCCACAGGATAAGACTATTCCAATAAATGTTAAAAGATGATTATCCTAGGATGTTTCTGCCATACAGCGGAATTATTATAATCATAATTAAAGCAAATAAAATTTTAAAAAATGAGCCAAATTGAACTTGAAAACTTTACAGAAAAACAATTGCATTATAAAAGCCATGTAAAATGTTCTTAATCTGGACACATTGGCTAGAAATCTTTAATAGAATCCGAAATACTTTTGCTAATTGTACTTTAAAGAAGGAAAATATCTGTGTCTTAAATGAATAGATTCACAGAGAGGGAAGGGAACACAAAATTCTGAAATTTTCCTCAGATTAACTTAAATGTATTAAATTGAGCCAAGAGAAATGGGCTTATAGTGAATATTGATGGGTGAGAAAATAATAAATTTTTACACATTGCTTTCCTTTCTATTTCTACACTGTGACATATCTAAGAGACAATAAATTAAATATTTTTGAAAAAAACACAGGATTATTGACATTTTTCAATAAACTATGAGTATTTGATTATTCTAGAACATAAAATTCTAGTACAATATCATTAGTGTAACTATGTTATATCATCTATTATGAATAAATGATAGTATTTTTTTACTTAAATAAAATTTTGTCATATTTAACTGCAGTGTGCAGACACACTGAATTTTTTGATTGCTTATGATAAGTAACTGAATAGTAAACCTCTTGTCTTTACCTTATCCAAGTTGTCTCCATCAATTATTTGAACTTTTCCCTGATTTCAGGATAAAAGTGTTAGGGAATTCTTTAGTAAAAGGAGTTTAGCCAGTGTTTAAGATGTATTTACATACCAAATTCATCAAAAATGTAGGGGAGTCTGGGAGCCATCCATCCTATTTTTAATTGCAGAATTATGGAATATATTGGATTAGAAGGGCCCCTCAAGGATCATCAGATCTAATTCCCTGTTCCTTGCAGGACTACCTACAACTGAACACTCTAAGAGCATTGTCCAGACTTCTAGAACATAAATAAAATAAAGAAAACAAGCAAACAAAAAACCAAACAAAACTGCTGGGTCCTAATAACACATAGCATGAATTCAATTACATTATTTTAATCATGGTAGCATAACATCTTATATCAAGGAGTCCTTCATCCTTACTTCCTGATTTCTTATTTGTCTTTTTCTTGTGTCTAGGAGAATCTTCTATAGAGATCAAATGCCATATTCTATTTCTCAGTTCTGTAATATTTTTGAAGAGTCTGTATGAACATGAAATGTCACATTTTGCCTGTCTAAAGAATTTATAAAAGGAGGAATAAATACCCATTTTAGAACAGCTGGGCTTTGAACATACATCTATGCATAGAGACAACAAATTTCCACAGGTCAAAATGCCATTTCCTTCTGATGGTGCCTAAAAATAGTATTGCTTCCTATCCCCTCCAGTTAAGGAAAACTGACTTTTACTGACAATTATTTTATAAAATAAACAACAAATAATAAGATAATTAAGATAATAAATTAATTTTTCCATGGAAGGAACATATGCTGCCTTTGGACAATGCAATATTTGACTGTACCAATTAACACAAAGTATTGTCATAGTGAACACTGAGCACTGTAAAATCACAGAATCACACAATGGGTCACGTCTGGTCCAGCCATCCTAGAGTACATGGCACAGGATTGCATCCAGATGGTTCTGAATATCTCCAGTGACAGAGACTCCACAGCCTCTCTGGGGGATCTGTTCCAGTGCCTGGTCACTGCACAGGAAAGTTCTTCCTCGTGTTCAGATGGAACTTCCTGTGCTGCCATTTCTGCCCTCTGAGCACCATTTCAATTTCTTGTCCTATTTCTGGGCACCACTGAGCAGAGCCTGGTCCATGCTCTGACCCCTCCCTGCAGGCACTGACAGAAATTGATGAGGGCCCCTCTCAGTTTTTTTCTTCAAAATCCAGCAGAAATGGTTTACAACACTCAAGCTGAGCTAAACACAAAAGCCAAGGGTGCCACAAACATGCATTTTTCTCCTTTCTGAGTAACAGCATCCTAAAAGCAAACAGAAAATCTGTGTTTCCACTTCTCTCTTCCAGCACAGCATGTAGAGGTGGAAGGAAGGGAGAAAAGAGTCCAGTCAGCATTTCACGATTATCTTTGCCAACTGCAGCTTAGGGTGTGAACCTGTAATAAAGAATCATATTTAAGAATATGAGCATCAATGCATATGTGGAGAGAGAATGTATGTTCATCAAAACATGTATTAACTTTGTAATGATTCATATATATCAGTGGATCAATTTATACCAATTTTTTCATAAAAACATGCATACTCACTTTTACTGGGCTGGTATGGACATATTCTATTTATCTAGTGCCTTAGACAAATGGTTCTGGCTTGTGAACTTTGTTTGGAGTGTTATTTTAGAGAAAATGCACGTGCATCATTCAGACCTAGAATCCAGACCTGGATGTTGAAATACTTTGACAGGACCAGAGAATGATCAAGATCTTTGAATGTACTGAAGCCTAAGTACTTGAAAGAGTTACAAACAGTGTTAACTGTTGTCTGTGAAAACTTTGGCCATCAGCTGTGGTGAAGGCGTACAGAATTAAAAGCTTATGCACTAACATGCCCTTCCCTCTGTATGAAAATTGTTACACTGATGATGCATTAAAATGCTTTAAATTAGCATGAATAATTATTTGAATAAGGAATTATTTTAAAGCTTAGTATTGTCAACAACTGATTATAAGCCAATGCTAATTACATTCCTCCAGCCTAAATACAATATTTGTATTAATAAAATAGAAGGATGCATTATTTGCCTTGAAGATCTAGGAATGACAGCAATGTCATTTAAGAAAATTCATTTCCAAAAATCTTCCACATTTCAGCCTCTGTGAGAGAGTAGCATAACCTCTTTCTCATCCTCTCAGCTTCCCTCAGAAAAAAACTGGACTTGCAGCTATGCTGCAATGAACTGATGACATGCACAGTAATCTGCTGCACAGAAAAAAAAAAGCTGGATTGTATGCCTTGAGTCTGGACTTCAGGCTGTAAAAAGCCTAAGATTCTGCTGTCAGTTGTAGTTAAGATCCTCAGTTGTGTACTTCTTTTTCCTTCTTTACCTTCTTTTCTTTTACACATGGAAAATTAACTTACAAACAAATACAGAGGAAGAAAATTGATCTGCAAAATCAGGCTGAAGTGACAAAAAATCTGCATCTAAAAAAGAAGAGAAGGTTAATACTATCTTTTAAAAAATAATTATCTGTTGAGAAGATATTATTTTTTTTTTGTTTTTTCAGAAAAGGTTTTTTTCAGCCACTTGTCCTTTTTATTCCTTTCCAGAGCTTTTGTTTCTATCATTGAACTAAAAAAACCCAAAATAAAACCCAACCAACCAAACAACAAAAACAAAACAAAACTCCCCCAAAAAACCCAAACACCTCACTGCTTTTCGACTTTTAATACTAGAAATATGTGTATAAATAGCAGCTGAAATAATTAGATTACACCATTTTATGGACTGAGTATGCTCCAGAGTACCTCAACCAACCAATTAGTGTTTTTTTCATTTAAGCAGTATTTTTTTGGCACAAAGCAACAACATCACACCGATGCTATGGCTTTCTGGTGAATTTATGGACATACCAAACACTAAAAGAAGCAGGCCAAAAGGCAGCAGGCAGAAACAGACGCAAGGATGCTCCACATGAACATGAGAAAGAACTTCTTTTCTGTGCAGGTGACAGTGCAATGAAACAAGCTGAACAAGGAAGCATTGAGTGAAGTCTCATTCTCAGGAGATAATTCACAAGTCTGGGTGCAATCCTAGATGATGTGCTGTAATTTGACTCTGCTTGAGAGGAGTCATATTTTTATGAGGAAATATATTAAAACCTCAGAATACAACAAACTCTGTCTTCTGGAGTACTTGTACAGGAAAACTCAGAACATTGTGATCTCTAAACCTATTTGAATCAAGTAAATTTCTGAAAGCAGAAGTTTAGTAGCAAGAGCAAGAGCAAGGCACGAGACAGGAACAGATTTTAATATTGCAATGGCTCAGTAAAAAGCAGAAATATACACTAAAGAAATTCCATAGAAATTCTCCTTGCAGTATAAAAATTAAAAGAAAACATCCAAAATGGCCTTAAGGAAAAAAAAAAAAAAAAGTGCAGGAATATGAAGCTGCTAGTGCTGTCATGTTAGGAACATAGAAATTTGGTAAAAGATGAACCCCTTTCTTTCCAGTTGTTTCTCAGACCATCAAAGGGGCTGAGTGCAGCTGGGTTTAATTTCTGTACTATTAATTTGGCACTATAAGCTTGGTTGCATTCAATAAGGTGCCAGATGTGCAAATAGTGTGGGTTACACTATAAGTCTGGTCTCATTTATGATCACAGCCTCACAAATAATATGATTTACCAAGTGAACATTGTAAGTCTGTCTTAGTTTAAGAGGAACATTCATTCCCACAGAGCCACAAATAGTGTAGTTTATTAAAGCAACAGATTATGGATTCTTGTTAGATGAACAATGATCAATTCACTAGACCTACAAAATATCAGTGTATTGTACTATGTACAAGTATTCCTGGGTACACTCCAACACAGATGGAAGCACAAATCTGACGTGCCTTGGGAAGGAGAGGTGAGCAGACCTGCTGATATGTCTGCAAGATGGTTGTATCTTAATCCTCTGCCATGAAGCACTTTAAATGCTAATTTATATTTCTGGGAAAAGTAGGGGTGGGACTATAGTGAAAATATCCTGTTGCTGTCATATATGGTGCAGAGAGAGGGCTACCAATTTTATATGTAAAACAGGTGTACCAAGAGTTACAAAGAGAGAGGTTGCAAAGGCTGTGGGTGTTGTGTGAGGCAGAACAGAACTGTGACGTATCAGTATCAGTCCCTCTTCCACGAGGCCAACTGCAACAGTAAGGGTCATCTGGCCCCTGCCTGATAACTTATCACCATCACCAATGGGCCATCCTGCCCACTGTAATGCTGAAATTTTGTATTTCACAGTGTATCTCATGGAAATCCCTCCACCACCTATCTCATGGCATATCTCACACAGTACCTCAGAGAAACTAAGCACCTTTTTCTAAATATGGGAATACTGAACCTCTGAAAGGAATCCTAGTGTAGACAAGAAATTATTATAAACATCACGCTGTCAAGGGATTATAAAGAAATGTGTAACTAAATGCCCTTAGCACAGCAGCAAAAAGCCACATTTTTAGGAAATACATGTTATTCCCTAATTTTCATCCCAAGACAGATGTTTAAAATGCAAAAGTGTCTGGTATAGTGCAATGTTACAAGGCTATCATGGAACTCCTCACAAACATTTTTAAAAGTGAGAGAAATGAGCTTCAAAAATGGATTAGAAAAATGAAGGGGAAGAATCATGTTTTGATGTGGAAGAAAAAAAGGGAAGAATCTCCAGTCAGCTATTAGTATCAAAGGTTTTGCTTCAGAAATGGGTCCATGGAAAAGTAAAAATTAGCAATAGAATTCTTATAAATGGTTCCATACCATGCAAGAAAACGCAAGAAACGTTAATTTGAAAATACAACAAAATGTCTTCACTTGTGCTGAGAAGAGCAATTTGACATGAATATCTTCTAGAGTGATAACATATTGCTGCTTCCTATTAAAGGTGTTTATTATTTCATATTTTACAAAATGTGGCTTTAATCCTTACAATGCAAGCAAACCCAGATTTGGCCTACTTTTGAAACTCTAAAATATGACAATCCACCAAAAGACTTTACAAAAATTCTTTGCTAATACAAGCAAGCTGGAAGAACCCTGGTGCAGTGCCAAGTGTGAGGAACAATTGTGGTGTGGGGTTTGTGCTGACAGCTGAACCTTTAGAACCACTTGCTCTACAGTGGAAGGGCTCTCACTGCAGTCAGGGGGTGGGGAAAGGACGAGGAGGCTTTTCAGTGCTGAGGTTCCAATACAAATTTTATTTAGGTTGAAGAGCTCAGGAACAAAGCCCTGAACACTGCTGTGCTCGGGATTTTATACAGCACCAGAGCAAGGGGTGGGTACCAAACACAAGCCAATAAGGGATCAATAGGGGTAGAGTGAAGGGGTTACAGCATTCCTTTGGGGCTGGCTGGGGAAAGTGGCAGGAGAGGGCAGGGCACATGGTCTAATGGGGCATACAGGTTTAGGAAATACCCAGGAACTCCCAGGGGGAGGTATGTTCAAAGGATTGGTTCAGGGTTGGAGTGACACAGAAAGTGCCAGAACAAGGGGCAGGGTAACAGTGATTGACAGGGAAGGAGCTGGAACAAGGGGTGGGGAAATGCCATACAAGGTAACTTAGGGGAGGATACAACTTCAGGAATAAACCAGCTTGGGGAGAACATGAGGGAACATAAAAACAAACCATTAACAATTAAACTTTAACAATAAGCTAGTTAAATGAAACAAATATGGGCCACAACAAGAAATAGCCTGTATTATAAGGCTATATTTTATATCATGACTTCATATCTAATTATATAAGAATTTAAAAAGATGCCATAAATCATAGGATTAAATTTTTTTTATTTTTTTCCTAGTCAGTGATGTGGGATTTTTGATTTTTAAGTAATCTGTATTTCAATCACATCTAGATTTTCAGGATAATTCTTTTAAACATCTTCAATGTATAAATTATCTGCTGCAATTCTTACCTGCTAAGAAGATGCAGCTACACCTGATATTGTTCTATTTTATTGTCACTGTTCTTAAGGGGTGAACATCTTTACTCAGGTCACATTTCTGCTTAAAATTCATTCCTTAAATCAGAATCTTTAGCTTTGTTAAAGTCAACCCCCACAAGAGTCAGTTCCTGTTTAGAGTAAGGCATTTTAAAATATTCTACAGAAGTTTATTGCTGGAGAAGGCATTCTTAAGCAAAAGCGAAGGGAGTGGCTCACAGTGACCTCTACAATGTGAAGATTTTAAATAGAGAGCATGACCAGTGTTATTTAAATTTAAGGCAGTGTAGAAAATCCCTGCAATACCCTGAGTAGACAAGACAAAGAACATTTTTTCTGTTTCTTTTGTCATACTAGGTATTGTATTGGAAGTAGACAGGTGAGAGTTTGCAGCACACCAGAACAGCAATTGTGAATGCATGGAGATGTGCCCAGGAATGTGGGCACACAGACAAATCTTTACCTCCATGGTGAAGAGGCAAAAATCATTGACTACTACAGGAAGCAAGAAGTGTAATCCCCCAATACACAAGTTAGAGGATTGGTGCTCTGAAGAACTAGACCCAGAGCAAACATCCTACACAAATCACTGCCAATTATTGTATTATTTTCTCCAGCGTGACATTTAAGCAATATGACAAGAATGACAAATATAATTACGATGTGGTCTTAGAAAAGTAAGATTTTCCTTGGAGCAAAAAGTTCAAGGCAAGATTTGCATGAGAAGTGGGTGTTAGCTGTCAGAAACAAGGAATGGGGATGGCAAGAAATAAACAAGCCCAGAAGGGAATTTCCTGCAATCTCACTTCCTCTTTGCTAACAGAAAACCATACCAATAATCTGAAAAACCTTTATTGCATTTAATGTGCTATTAATCAGAGTGTAGTTAAATGCATCAATAATTTCCTTTTGATGAAAAAAAAATTTAGCCTCTGATTCTTTCTGAATTTAATCTTCTAAGATCCTGTACTGTGGAAAACACTTGAAAATACATTTCTGGATATGTCTGTGTGGTCTGAACTCAGCAATACTTTTACCAGATGTTTACCTTGCTCTGTGCATTCAGCTTTCGATGTGAGTGGTAGTCCCTTGATCAATACTCAATATAGATGAAGATTAAACAATAAAAGCACACAAATATTTGTTTCTTCAGCACATCATACAAAACACTTTTGAAACCTGAAAATGGGGAGCTGTTAATACACCATGCTGTGACAGTGCTTATTGCAAAAAACACTACTTCAAAGTGACTCTTAGAGATTGTCATATGATGCACACCATCTGTTGGTTCTTGTTTGGCTGGGTTTTCTGTCTGATTTAATTATAGCAGAATGAGGCTTTGCTCTGTGAGATTGAACAGGTAGAATTTGTATACAAATGAGGACTTCTCCTGAAGGTTCAAAGAAACACAAAGAACAGACTAAGCCTTACCATTGTTTTGTACAATGTGAAATACAGTAAAGTGAAAACAAAAGTCTGTACCACATATAGACAAATATCTCCAGACAGTTGCTTTATTTTTTTCTTTCTTCTTTTTCCTATTGTTGTTGCTGCTGAGAAATGATGAAAGGAAGTAGAAACCCAACAGAGTAAGAAATATCCTGAAATATCCTCATGACACCTGAATATCTCTCAGTAGCCTGAGTACTTATTTTTCTCTGTATCCAGCTCAAAACAGGAATTCACCATGTGAAGGTCCCTCCTGTTTTCTTTAGGAATATTCCAGGGATAGTGCCTCATTCATCTGCAAGATCAGGAAAACATATTTGCACATACTTTTACATTTGTGCAGTCACATCACTGCACTTGTGTGTCAGGATGGTAAAAAAAATATTCTTCATAACACATGCAAGGAAAATATGACTGATGCAGAGAATTCCAGAGACTGGGAAAGGTGGAACAGAACACACACAAAAGAATTTTGAATGGCTGAATAGTTTGCTGAAACACATGCTATATGTTGGTGAAATACAGAGCCTTCTTTCCTGACAACTTTTAAATTCATGCTATTGAACTCTCTACCACATCATCCTCCTTCATCCCGTCCATAGCAGACTTTTTACCAGCCACTTAAATTTGTCCCACTGGTGCCACACTGCAATTTTTCTGAGGCACTTCCCCTCTTATTGTGGCATTCTGAGTCAGTCCCAGGCTTCGGTCATTACTTTCCCAATCCTAATCCTGTCAGGACTGTGGCTGTGGCTCACCTGTGCCAGCTCTGAAGAACTGCAGCCCATAGGTAACTCACACCAGGGCAGGGGTGCCCCTCTGTTACAGTAACCTGTGGTTTAACCATTACTTTATTAGTTTTCTATTATTTTTCTTAGTGTCTGAATCAGGGATCTGATTTTTTTTTTTTTCCTCTGGCAAGCAGTAAAGTCAAATAAAATCACCCTACTTGAGAATATTTTGCTGGCAGCACTGTACAAGCAGTAGGGACCCCCCTGAAAAATTGCAGCCTCTGCCTGAGAGGGAGCAGCCCTGAGGCACCATGGCCTGGGAGCAATCTGGACCAATGCACAGGCAGCAAATCATGATGTCAGGAAACCAGTAAGTGTAGAATGGCAGAAAGGAACCATTATACCCTGCATGACCAAGTATCATCTCATAAGAAAAAAAAAAAAAAAACCAACATACACAATTATGCCGATCACCTCTCTCTCCTTTGCAACCCAACTCCTTCCTAAAATAATTTTGATGGAGAGCATGGACCCAACAGTGAAAACAGGTTGTGGAGGGAAGAGGATAAATGTGACATAAGTACTTCTTTGGTTTGTATATACAAGCATGCACTGCACACCTCACCACATATTCCTTTTGCCTTGACATGACTGTCAAGCAAATCTATTTTCCCAGAAAACTTCAGCCTTCAAAGCTGCTATAAGTCCATGTTCCTATTCCCTATTTTAACCTGTTTTCTTGCACTCAGGCTCCATTATACCATCGTCATTTGGCAGACCAATTTTTTATTCAGTCTTTTGGTTCTTGCTTTAATGAGAAATGTGGAAGAAGGAGAACAGGGAGCAGAGTGGACCACTGGCCAGCTTTGGACTTCAGGCTAGCACTGCTTTGACAAAAAAAAAAGATCAGTAAGTGCAAGGAAAATGTTCTTAGAGAATGGCCAATGCAAAGAAAATCTTTGAATAATTAAGCAGCAGAGCTCTAAAGAATTGTTATTGAACACCTGCAAGGTATTTAAAATCAAAATATTAAATCTTTACTTACAAGAACATAAGGTGCTTTGAAATTATTTCAAGATTAGGAGTGGTGGGTTGCAAAGTCAGGAATGACTTTTAAAAAAGAAAACACAAGATAATGATAGTAGTTTGTACTAAAACATCTGACAAAAAAATCAATCCATGTGATTAAAGTTTGGGAAAGTTAGAAGAAACTGTAAAACCAGTATGTAACAGTAACATAATGTTCCAGCATTGCAGTCTCTGTTACAAGTTCTACACTTGTCCAACCTCAAATGCCTATTGCAATAAAATATAACAAAACTTTTTTTTTAATTTTTTTTTTCAGCATAAGAGAAAGATGTCAGACTTCTTTGCAAGAAGAAAAGTAAGCTCTGTGCCAGCTGTTGACTTACATAAATATCCCATGTTATTTATTAGTGCAGTGTAGAGCCAATATTGGCAGGTTTCTTACTGCCTTTAATTTTGCAGAAAACCTTGCCAAGATAGCCTGGCAGTTTCTTCAAGTATGTAATATTATATGTCCTGGCTATTCAAAACTTTAATGATTTTTTTAAGGTAATTACATTATATTTGAACAATTCTAATAATATATGCATATGTTCTGATACTTTCACTATAAGGCTATCAACTATAAGTTTTTAATATTGTCATATTTGTCTTCTTTCTTATTGCCACAGCATGAGAACCAGAAGTTATGAAGTCAACTCTTATAAAATATCCTTTACATGTTTCTTTCTCTGCATCTACATTAAAATTCATAAAAACAATGTGCAACTAAACTTGTTACTCAACTCTGAGTTTTAACATTTTCTGGGGTTGCTAGGTTGTTGTAGTTCTGGGAGGTGTAGTAGCATTTCAAACATTATAGTTTTGTGAGTAAAATATTTACGAGGAAAAGCAGCAACCTGTTTAAGGGATGTATTTTATTTACAGAATCACAGGATATTCTGAGCTGTAAGGGACCCACACAAGGATTAGCTAGTTCAAATCCTAAGAGAATGGCCCAATACAGGGATCAAACCTGCAACCACAGTATTATGAGCACCATGCTCTGAACCAACTGAGTTAATCTCCATTGCCATGTGGATTTTTGTGTATTACCAACCATTTCTGCATGACCTATGTTTTTTAAATTGCTATTTATTGTTTTCTTTGTTGAAATAGTCCACATGAGTACATAAAACATAACGACCAGAATTTTCCTCCACAGTCTTCTGTACTGTCTGCTTTGTCTGTCTTTCTTAATTAGAGAATTTCTATTAGTACTCAGGAGGAATTTTCAACTTGAATGCTCTCACTTGAAACACATTTTACATGTCTCAAGAACTACAGAGTGTTTCCTTCTGTGATGGTGGGAAAAGCAGCTGGCTTTCCATGTAAAAGATTATCAAGTACATTTTACAGAAGTCTATCAGATGTTATGCTGTTTTTTTCCTAGCTCTAAACTCAGAAAAGATTATGTTCTTTTTTAAGTAACATCCTCATTGAGTAAAAAAAGAATTTCTATGCCAGAGTGCAGTTAGGAGGCTGTTGAGATCTGAACCATCAGTGAAAAGGCCTCAGTGGCTGAAGCAGTAGTTGAATACCAGAATTCAGACAGGCAGAAAGATGCTGCAGCAACACCAGCCTACCATTCAGTTAGTACTTCAGTAGAAAATCCTCTTAAATGGCTTGAAACAGAAGAAATCAATTCCAGCTCTCAGGACATCAAATATCTGTGTGTGAACGTTTGTAAAGAATTGAAAGGATAGTGCCCAGTTTTCATGTCAAGTCCACTTTGGTGGATGAATCAGCATATTTGCCAAACTGCAACTGATGAAAGTTTCCTCAGTAGTACTACAAACTATTTAATTATTGCATACACCCACTTGCAAAATTGCCTATGGATTGAGAGGAACACATATTCCAAAGTCCTAACACAGCTCACAAAATTTGTCACGGGAAAACCTTTAGCCATCAAAGGACCTGGGGAGGAAACAAAATTTGCTGAAGCCACAATTTTATCAAAATGTGTATAATATGTCCCTTCATCGTTGGAAGACAAATGTGCCTTTGAAATGTGATGAATCTAAGTACAATGCAAGTCATTTTTTAACCACTGCTCTAGCAAAATAGTATGTGCATAGACAATGTATATTACGCATCTGCTGCAGCTGACAGAGAAACAAAAGATAGTTCATGAATATGTACTACTGGGAAATTTAATTTTTATTCTATTTTGAAATCACAGGCTTGCTGATTCCTTGCCTTCAAGAGATTATTTTATGATGTGAATTTCCAGCAGCTTCTTAAATCTAGCTTAACCTTACCATTTTTAAGAAGCTTACCAGAACTGTACTGCATTTTATGACCCATCTTTACTTATCACATTTTGAGAAACAGCAAAGTCACCTTAAAATAATGAACTTATATGCTTAACCTGAAACATAGTTCCTAGTTTGGTAGCAGAGAGATACACAGACTTGCTTTATGTCAAGTTTTTAAAAGAATAGTGTCAACCTGTTACCAAGTCTTGGTTTTCCTGAGCTTTGAAATTGCCCTGAAATTACAAACTGAAAAAATATAAAAAAGGACTTGAAAGCCTGAAAGCAGATTAAATTTTATTTTATACTCACAGAAGGGCAATTCTATCTTTTCGAGCTAGCTCGTATTGGTAAGACACCTGAATATTTGTAATATCTAGAACACAGGGGTATAGACTGTATTTCTTGTGCAACATAAAGTAGCTAGAAGCCATCAGCTCATGCACAAAAAACAAAAGTTGTTCTTATTCATGTAGATAGTCCCTGTTCAGTTAGGGCATGCCAAAGGGAAGGTGACTAAAATAAATCCAGAAAAAAACTTTATTTCCCAGGGTTCAGGAGGTTTCAGATTATTTGAGTAAGGGTATGTTAGTAAGTAAAACTAGTCAAAATAATTCTGATGCAATATCTTTCATCTTTAAAATATCAGTTTGGTGGAATCAAAATGAATGATAAAATTTTTTAAAAATGTATTGATGAGACCAGAATTTTTTATTTTGAATTTATTTTTTTTTAGCAATACTAAGAGTACTATTTCAGCAAAAATATTGGAGCTGTAAAATGAAGTAAAAAATGCCATATTTTTAGGATCTTATGAAAAATTAAGAATGACATGCTATCAAAATGTTTTATCTCTTGAGAAAATCATTCTTGAGCTTTAATTTATGTTTGGAAAAAAAGTCTTCTAACTTTTGTCTCTCTACTTTAGCATGGATTCTTGTGTATGAATATTGACATAAAACCATATAAATATATATATATATGTATAGTTTAGCTTCAAGATGCATTGTTATAGTTTTTTTTTAGAAAGATTGAGTGCATTTAACTGGAAAAAAAATGTCTTTATGCTGTTAGCAAAAATCAAACAGGCAACCAACTTTAGAACCAAAGCACAACCTTGTTGATGTACTAAAACATATCATATACCTGCTGTCATCTATTTTAGGAATAAAAGAGAAGAGCCATTTAAAATAGTGGTGTGCACATGGTGTAATTATTCATATGAATACCTTACCTCCTGCAAAGCATACCTTCAAAAGAGAAAGTCCAGGGTTCTCCCTGGCAAAGTAGAGTCTGCAGTAACATGAATCCCCATGAGCAGAAAATGAAAGAGAGATAAGTTTGTTAGGAATTATTTTCTGAAGATCATGGGGTTGGATTGTGTTGCATGGTTTTTGTAATGTGGAGTGCAGTGGTTGCTTTAAAGTTCATGTAGCCCAGCCTCCCTGATATGGCCAGGGACATTTTTCATTAAATCAGGTTGTTCAAAGCCCCAGCCAATCTTACCTTGAATATTTCAAATGACAGGACACCCACAGCTTCCCTAGACAACTTGTTCCAGTGTCTCACCATCCTCATCACAAAAAATATTTTATATGTCTAGTTGAAATTTACTCTCAGTTTAAAACCATTGCCCCTTGTCCTGTCACTACATGCCTTGGCAAAAAGTTTCTCTCCATCTTTCCTATAAAGCTGTCTTTCTATATTGAAAGGATACAATAAAGTCTCTCTCCAGCCTCCTCTCCCCCAGGCTAAATAATCCCAAATGTCTCAGATTGGGCTCATAGGAAGGGCATTCCAGTCACCCAATAATATTCCCTCTTTGGACTCATTTTGACATGTCTGTGTCTTTCTGTGTACCCCAGAGCTGGATGCAGCCCTGCAGGAGGGGTCTCAGCAGAGCAGAGCAGAGGGGCAGAATCCCCTCCCTGCCTGCTGCTCACAGGGCTTTGGATGCAGCCCAGCACACGAGGGAGTTTCTGGGATGCAAATACACAAAGCAAGTTCATATCCAATTTTCCATCAACCAGTAACATCCACTCTTCTACCCAGGGGTGCTCTCAATTTACTTATCCCCCAGTCTGTGCTGATACTGGGAATTGCCACAACACGGCTTCAGGATCTTGCACTTGATCTTGTTGGAGTTCATGAGATTTGTACGGACCCACTCCTCACACCTGTTGGGGTCGCTCTGGATGCAATGATGTCCCCTCCCTCCAGCACACTAACTGCAAACTTGCAAGGGGTATACCCATCCCCATTGATGGTATTGATTAAGATATTAAATAGTGCTAAGATCTTTGAGGGACAACACCCTTTACTGCTTTCTACTTGGACACAGAGTCAACAACTGTTAACTCAGGGTCATCCAGCCAATTCCTTATATGCCTAACTGTCCACCCATCTACCCCAAATTTCTCAAGTTTAAAAGTAAGAATGATGTGGGGTATCCTATCACAGGCCAGGTAGATGTTCCATAGCTTTTCTCTTGTCCACTAACACAGTCCCTTATAGAATGTTTCTAGCTTAGTCAGGCATTTGTCTGTGTTGGCTGTCTCTAGTAACTTCCTTATGTTCCTTAGTCTCAACACACCTTGCAGAAGAATCTGCTCCATAATCTTCCCAGGAATAGCGATTAAGCTGACTGTTTGGTAGTTACCAGCATCTTCCTTTCCACTCTTTAAAAATGACTCTATAGTATCCCTTTCTACAGTCATTGGGAACTTCACTTGACTTGCCATGACTTTTCAAATGTTAGGGAGAGTGGCAAATTGGAAACTACATCAACAAATTCCTTCAGATTACTGGGATGTATCTTATTTTGTCCCACAGACTTTTGTATGTTCCTCATGTGGTTTTGAACCTAATCCTCTCTTGTGATAGGAGGGACTTTGTTCACCAATCCTTGAGGTTCAGAGACTTGAAAGAGGTAGAAAGATAAATTGCCATTGGAAAATGAGACAAAAATTTGTTGAGGCCCTCTCCATGTTGCTCCGTAAGGCTGGGTCCATTTTCTTTCATTTTCTTTTCTGAACAACATCCCTGTAGAAGTTCTTTTTATGCTTTGCATCCCTTGCCAAATTCAGCTCCAACTGTGTTTTAGTGTTCCCAATTTGATCCCTACACATCTATATAGCATCCCTATATTCTTCTCAGGAGACATATCCCTGGTATCCCTGTGCATTTCGTTCTTACACTTTACTTGGGTCAGAAGGTCGTTACTGAGCCATGATGGTTTCATGCCATCCTGGTTGGATTTTTTACATGTAGGAATCAAGATCTCTTACTCTAAATGTGCTTAAAGAGCTGTCATTTCTGTTCATCTCCTTTGTTCCTGAGCTGTTTCCTGGGGAGTCTCATCCACCAATTCCTTAAATAACTGCAGGTTTCTTCTCCTAAAATCAGTGTTCCAGCTTTCCTCATCATTGTGAATTCAATCAAGTTGTGATCACTGTAGTCCATACTTATATCTTTAATTAGGTTCAGCCATGTTGGCAAGCAACTGGTCTACTAACAGTCCTCTGGTTAGGCTATGTATCAACTGAAATAAGAAATTATCTTCTGTGCAAGGAGTATACCCTTGGAGCAAGAGTCTCCTCTTGGTGACAAACATTCCAGTTGAGTGGTTCATCCCACAATGTTTCAGCAATAGCAATTAGATCACAGATTTGCTAGTTACCCTGTGGCTTTCAGCTCCTCCTGCTTGTTCCCTATGCTATATGTATTTTTATAGATGCACCTCAAATGGGCTGTTGGTCATAATATAACACACAGAGTAAGAACAAAAGAGATAATAAGGGCAAGACAGAGGTGGAAGAAATGCTTTACAGCCCCATAAAAATAGAAAACATTAAAAATTTGATAACATAGGGTTTTGACACTATATTGTATAAATTCTTGGACGTCTTCACATGATGAATATTTTTCACTAAAAAACCGTGAGATCTTGGTAATTCTCTTAGCATTTTTGCCATTATTCTAGTTTAATGTAAATAGAAAATAAAAAATGAAACAATAACCAACATGCTTCAGATGAATCTTTGGGTACTTTTTAGCAGGCATTCCTACAGTGCCCTCTTGTGATAAGTGAGTTGTGGGCTCTTGAAATATTTTTGACAGCAATCTAAATTAATAGAAATTGCCAGATTTGTTTAGAGCTGCCAAAAATTTGTCAGGTGTTCAGACTCCCAAAATGACAAGGACCAGCTGCTTCAGAAGAGCACAAAAAGAACTCAAATGGCTTCCATATCAGAAGGTTCCTCTGAAACTTTGTCAAGGATAATTCCTGATAAGAAAATGTAGAAACATTTCTTTCAAGTTAAGTCACCATCTTATTCAGCTGAAAATTTTGCTACTGGCCAAAAAATTTTTTTTTTTTTTTTTTTTTTTTCAATCTGATGTCTTTAACCTTAGGGATATATTCTGTTCCTGAGTCTACCTGCTCATTTCTAAATCGTTATTTTTTTTCCAGTTTGTTAGCTTTTATTCTCATGTGGTGTGCTGAGATTTCCTAAGTAAGGCGAATAAGATGATCTGAGAGTATTCCATGTGAAGACACTGTAGGCAGTGTCTTCACTAATATGTACTACTAATTATTGGAAATTTGGGGTTTCTATACATAGTAGTTAGTGACTTGTTGTCTGATCACAGGTGACTCAGGTATTTCTGTAAAAATAAGGAAATGGCCTTGGCACCACTGTGTTCAGTTTTAATTTGAGATTGATAATTTTAGTTCAAAGTCATTGAAAAACAAATGCCAGAGCAAAGTGAAACTCTGAACAGAAAGTTTGTTATCTGCTTCATGCATCTTGGTGAATCCCTCTAGGATACAGACTAGAATATTTTCACTATTTTTTTTTTTTTTTTTTAATTATTTACTCATATTCAGTAGCTATCTATTTTTATTCCTCTTTGGTTAAAATATTTTTCATCAACCTCAACATTCAAGTTTTGGATTGTAGATGACTTGGTATTGCAGCAGGCACCCTAAGTTCATTATATTTCTTATGTTCTTTAGCTTTTCTTGTTTATTTATCCAAGCAGGCGACTTTTATAGATATTCTTCATGAAGTTAAAAAAAAAAAAATTCTTCTGAATGTGCACTGTCCCCTTTCAACTCCATCTATTGATCCCTCCATTCATTTATTAAACCCTAAATTAGCTGAACATAATTAGACTGGACGAGTTTATTTTGGTTTATGGTTTTGAGCTAGAAAATCAGTTAATTACCATTCCATTGTATCTATCTTGTGAAACATTCAGTGAATCAATTGCGATTGAAGCTGTGTACACATTTTTCCCAGTCTTCTGTATTTACAGAATATTGTTCTTAATTTAACAGAGTTGTATAAATGTTCTTTGTGGCTGATCTTTTTGAATATATTTCTTTCTATTCCCTCCTTTTTACTTGTAAGCTAATGTTATCAATAACAAAATACCCTGCAGAAATGTGTCAGATATAGGCTACTTGGGTTCCAATCAGTCTTAAGAAAGAAAGATAAATAAAAAAAACTCACTGTGCTATTAACTATGAAGAACAGATTGAAATATGAAATCTGACAGATTTATTCAAAGTCACATCAAAATTTTTACAGTATTTATACATAAAACAAGCATGTTTTTTTTTTTTTGATATTTTACTTAGTCACTATTTTTTTTAATTTTCTGTTAACAATAGGTGTTTGAAATTTCAGTCAGTCAGGCCACTGATGCTGGTGTTGAAAGATTACATTTCAGGCTAAGTGCACTTTCTCATTGAAAGAAAAATTGGAAGGAAACTCAGAAAAGTAGGAGAAACCCATTCAAGTTCATCTAATAAATGACAATTGAAATTGCAATGAAAAATTAAGCACTACTTTCTTCTCTAACACCAGACTGTTAGCTATTTTTCTTCTACAAGTCATAATAATGACTCCTTACTCACACATACTCTTATTTGACTGTCATACAAAAGCTGCTAATTTATTTCACATAAAATGCACATTGTATGTATTGAAGAATAACAACATGAGCTATAAATGAGCTAAATGCATGATACAAAGATGTAATATATGAGTCTGCATAAAAATTAATTAAATAAAAGAAATAACTATTCTTTTAACTACACTCATGGCATATATTTTTACCTGTTTTGTTAGTGAGACTGACTAGGACTTTGTCAGCAACAGGAACTAGGAAAATACATCTGAAGATTTGACCAGGCCATGGTGACTCTCCCTGCAGGGACCTACTAAACCAGGGATGAAATGCAATAGCATTTGTCACTTGCTGCCATCAGCAACGTTTCAGTCTGGGCATGGGGCATCATGGTCACCCCTGGTGAGAGCAAGATGAGGCAATCTATGTGACCAAGTATTCTTCAGTTCATTTGCTGTTTATGTTTCCTTTCAATCACAAGTGCAAACCTCATTGCCTGTACCATGATCTCTGATGTGAAATACGAATTTATGACCTGACCTAATTTCTCAAAAAAGCGGAAACTTAGCTCTGATTGTGGGTATTACAACATATAGCACCAATGAGCAGTGTTAGTTCCTCATCAATACTGTCAGTTTGTCAAAACAAATTCTTAATTTCATTTGTGACTGTGTTTTATTACTGCTACTCATTACATGTGATTCTTTGTGTCTCGTAAAGTAGCTGTGAGAAAAAAATCAAAAAGGCCTCCATATGTTCTTCACAATGAAACAACTTCTCCCTTGCACATGGACTTAAAATTAACAGTGTGGATTCAGAATTAAAGTTTTTGGCATCCCAAGAATACAAAAAACTCTTTCCTTGTTCATTTGGCTAGGCATATAATACACATCAAATCTGCCACTTACTATATCAAGTAATATGACTAGCAATAAAAGTGGCCCATGTCTTATATTAAAATTGATTAATGAAAATTGTGATGGCTCTTCTCTTCTCTTCTCTTCTCTTCTCTTCTCTTCTCTTCTCTTCTCTTCTCTTCTCTTCTCTTCTCTTCTCTTCTCTTCTCTTCTCTTCTCTTCTCTTCTCTTCTCTCTCTTCTCTTCTCTCTTCCTTGCACTTCCCCTTTCCCTTCTTTTCTTTTTTTTCTTTTTCCTTTTTTCCTTTTCATTTCCTGTCCACTCCTCTCTTCTCTCTCTTCACTGTATTATTGTTTGGGTTTTTTTGCTTTTTTTCTTTCTTTTCTTATTTTTTTTTTAAATCATTCTGCCATCTGAGCTCTTCCTCAAAAGGTAATAAAAAAGAAAATTCTGCAAATTTTTTCCCCTTTAATTCTCAAACTGAGAACCTTCCATTGTCATTTAGCTACAGTAAAGAATATGAGGCTGAATGCCTTGGGGACTTTCTTTTGCAGGGAAAGAATTTGGAGAAGCAAAGCACTTTAACTCTGAAATGATAAGCAGTGGAAATGGCTGGAAGCAATAATAAGATTGTATTGCTGCAATAAGATCTTAATAGGCAGGGCAGGACATCTTTGCAGCATGTCATTTTAAAAAGGTCTTCATTTTAAGGGAAAGAGGTTTAGTGCTTGGCTAAATGCAGATATACATGGAAGGTGTAGAAATGGGACCTGAATCAGATATATTACAAATTTCTGTACTGTGTCACAGGAGCAGTAAAATATCTTTACATGTAAATGCATTGGGGATTACTTATTTTATGTAAAAATCCAACCACCTTTACTGGAATAGACTTACTAGAGAGAAATCAAAATAGCTGGGTAGAGAAGGAATTGGATTAACTTATCAGGTTTTTCAGTTCAAAGTACCAGTGCAGTTCAGATAAAGACAGCCACAAAATTAGAAATGGTACTGCAGTTATTAAAATAGAATAATCTCATACATGAAATAGAGTCTCTGGCTCACAACAAAAAATTAAATGCTATTGTCTACATGATGGACATGACACCAAAGTGCAATTAAGCAAATGGCCCAGATTTACAAATAATTTGGCCAGCAAACTACAACAAATAGTAGGTGGTATGAACAGTGTGGTTTGGATTTGGGAATTTTTTAAGCAGAATTTCTTTCTAGCTAAGGATATTGCATTATGTCACATTTGCCAATGGAATAATGAGCATGTAGGCCATTCAGAGAAAACCACTGCAGACAACCAATTTTAACATTAGTTTCCATGAACTTCAATGGAATTCTTGTAGACTGAGATAAGGAAAATATTTAGCATCTGAAATACTGTGTCTTTATGGGGATAGATGGGTCCCTGGCCCCATCTATCCCTATAAGTGCAGTTCCTAATCTGGAGCAATGTTATGTTGTAGGAAATTATTTTTCAATGACAAGCAAATGACTGTGGGGACAACAGTAGTAACTAAGCCCAGATTTTATTTGCTTCCCTATTTTTTTTTTCTTTGAAAGTCTCAGGGGTGTTCAGAAAGGGAATTGCACCCAATATTTTGTCATAGTACTATCATTATTCCTCACACATAATGCTTTTTTAGTGATTGAAAATAAAGGTTGAAAATCTTTAATTCTGTTCATTTTCAGTTGTTTGTTACATTCACTTGACCATAATTAGGTTATTGATTAGATCTGTGATGCAAGGAGCTGTTTTCAATATATTGATATAGCACCTGAATATTAATGTTTTATTCTGATACTTAAAATCTTTTGTAGTCTGGGAACTTTTGACAGATATCGTAAATAAACTATGTTGCCAATGCAATTCATTAAGGCCCAGTCAAGTTACTGGCAGTTTAGATGAGATAGAAATTAATATTTCTCCTTTCTTTATTTTCTCCATTAATCATATAACTATCTGGCTGGTAATTTGAGGACAAAGATTTTTATTTTTTTTTAAATGCCAATCTATGGGTGGAAAATTTATGGGATTTTTAAAATCTGAGTCAAAATTAATTTAATAAATCTGCATTAGAAATCATCATGTGGTAGAAAATATTTCACCCAGAGAGAGTCAGTCTGCCAGTGAGGGAATGTTTCCACCTTCCAAAAATACAATGACCTCTTTACAAAACAGTAAAAAAGCTGTTTCAAGATGTGGATAATAAAAGAGCTTTCATAGTCTGACTAGGGAGACTATTTAGTTGGAGCTGAGACAGGAAGACCTATCATGACTGGCATGTGCAGAAATGGATAAGACACAAAAATGATTGAATGGATATTTTGCAGAGCACCATAAATTATATAAGATGACCTGTGCTTTGAGGACCCATGATAACAGGGGTCACATGCTGGAGAAATCCTGACTCCTCTTGGAAAGTCAGGTGCATAGAAGAGAGAAGACCTGTCGATGAAAAGGTGCTCAGGAAAATTTGCTTATCAGCTAAAATAATTAACACATTTTAATTTGACACATAGAATCACAGAACATTTTGGGTTAGAAAGGACCTTAAAGATCATACAGTTCCAACCCCCTGCTGTGGGCAGGGATGCCTTCCACAAGACCAGGCTGCTCACAGTCCATATAGCCTGTCCTTGAACCCTTGCACGAGTGGCGTATGCACAACTTCTCTGGTTAACCTGTTCCAATGCCTCACTACCCTCAAAGGGAACAGTTTCTGACTAATATCTGATTTAAGCCTATCCCTTTCAGTTTGAAGCCATTCCCCCTTGTACTATCACTACATGCCCTTGTTAAAATTCCCTCTCTGTTTTTCTTGTGAAATCCTTTAGGAACTGGAAGGCCCAGAGCCTTCTCTTCTCTGGGCTAAGGAGTCCCAGCTTTCTCTTACCTGTCTCTGTAGCAGTGGTGCTTCAGCCCTCTGATCATCCTCATTACCCTCCTCTGGACTTAATTCAACAAGTCCAGGTCCTTATGTCAGGGTCCAAGAGCTGAAGCCCCACTGCAGGTGGAGTCTCAGAGTTCTTGGACACTTTTTTGTAATAATGGATATTAAAAAAACAACCCGCCTGGCAATCACTGTAGTGACTGATGAGCATTTTTTAAATGATTTTGCATCATTTATCTTACTAGCTCTTTTGCAATCTTTATGTGTAATTCACGTAAGACATGAGGAGAGAGGAGGTTACAGTGAAAATGCAAAAGTAGGGAATTATCATTTATTTTGCCTAATGTCCTTAAGACTTTGGTGCATAAAAAGTTTAGAATCAGAAAAGAAAATTTTTTTGTCTGCACAATTAAAACATTTCAGAGAACTTTCTGAATACATGTTCAAAATATTTATGAGAAAAAAACACAGAGTGTGCAGAATGACCTAGAAAGTTGTTAACATGATGGCTGTTGGAAATCTGAACAAAAACATCTACCTGTCCAGTTTTTATACTGCTTTCCCAAGCTCCAAGCCACACTTCAGTGGCTGAGAGATTGTATGTCAGTATGGTCTACGTTGCTGGAGAGGAAGTTCAACAGTTGCCATGGGTCAAGCTTCATCCTTTTGATCCACACTTCTATCTAGGCTAATCCACCTGAACCAGATGAACTCAGAATAATAAGATGATGAGTGAAAGAAAATTTCTTCATGTTTTATCCAAAGCATATCCCAATCTGTTAGAGGCTTTCTATTGGCATCAATAGATTCCAATGTTTGAACACAGTGAAAAAGAAATATGCTAGAAACAATAATTCATACATTCAAAGCCATTTAAGGTCTCCTAGTCCTTACTTCAACATATCAAATTTTTAGGAAGTCCTTGGCAAAGAGTTCAGAAACTTTTCAGTATTTTAAGACAGACATTCTTAAACTTTATGGAAAACAGAACACATGTAGAAAACATAGGTTTTACCCTGTTTGCTTGGCATTGTTTTATCACTGTACAGAACTTTCTGATGTTTCAATGTGAAAGATGTTCTCTGCAGTATCATCATATATAGATAGAGTAAATTCCACCCCTTATCAAAATAGGGATCATTGGAAGAACATTCTAATAATCATGATGTGCAGCCATGTCATCACTTTCCTGTTCATTCTCACTCTCCTGTCCCTAATCATGAAGTAGAATAGCAGCCATATCCTCTATTAAGTGTTTAAAATCTCTGCCCTTTATTTCTATGACATGCATACAAGTGACATTGGGTACAAAGCTTCATTCTCTACCCAGATGATCCTTAAATAATATAAGCCATAAGAAAAGGGGAAAAAAAAATCAGTTCTTTATGTGTCCTGGCTTTTTTTTTTTTTAATAAATACTTAGATTTCCTGTATCTCATTATCTCATTAGAAATGAAACACCAGCAGCTTGTGAGAAATTTCTGCTAAAGCATTTCTTTGACTTTAAATAGTTATTTAATATCACTGCCATAGCCTTACTTTTCATGATCTACCTTCTGTTCCCACAGCATTCTCTGGTTATAATCGACAAAAAGTTCTCTTTGAGATCAGAGAAAATGGGAAAAGGTTATCAAAACCTTTACTTGGCCACCTTTAGCAAATCACTTTCTTGTCAAAATGACTATGAGTAGGAAAAGAGATCCATACGAACATCCTGGGATCTGAGCAGCAAGAAAGAACTATGGAGGTGTTCGTAGGCCTAAATCAATACCCTGAAAGCCATAATCAAATTTCTTTCTCTAGCACAATAAAAATCTATTACAGGATACTAAAAGAGTCTCTATAAGTAACTGAATTACGTAAGCTTAAAAGTAAATGATCATGCAGGGTTTCTGTTATCCTAGTTGATATAGACTACACAGAACCATTTGAAAAGAAATCAATGCTGGATAAATATAAATCTTCTTTCAGTGTTTTCAATGGCAGCCAATAGATGAAGGATGAGCCATTACATACTGGGTGCTCTCAAAGATAGCCTAATTTTCTGTTGAGAAAGTTTTGGTGATGAAGTATTTTATTCATGAAACTTCCTTCATGAGAACTTGTAGATCTAGAATAAAAAATAATTTTTAAGAAAAAGGAAATCTTAAATATGTAATTTTATTTAAGTCTAAGAAGGTAAGAATGATGAAATAATGTACCTGCCTAATATTCTATTTAAAGAATCCTTTTTACTGTATTGCCAATGAGACTTGATAGTTTTCTTGCTCCTTTGTAATCTTGACATTCAAGATTTAATCAATAAAGACATGTCTTCAAAATTAAAGAAAAATACTGGATATTATATTGTTTTCTGCAAAGTACAGTGATTCTGAAATATTTCTACAGCAAAACCAAATTAACCTACTCTTCACTCAAAGAATAGACAATCAGCCACTGTAAATTAGGAAAGCAATCCAATTATTGAGGAATTGATTTGGAAATAAAGCCACAAAGGTTCATTTTGCAATATATTTTATTGAGTTTTGTGTGTGTGTGTGTGTGTGTGTACATGTGCGAGAGAAACTGTTTTTGTAATGATTTCTAACTTCAATGGAGATTTCCAAAATTTGATAAGTATTTTCTCACTTTCAGTTCTTTGCGAAGTCATCCACAGTCTCCTGTGAAGTCACCCACTTCTCCTCCTTTACTCACAAATCTAAAATAAATCTGTGGCATTGGCTGGCAGTGAAAATATCTCTTTTTGCCTTCTTCTTCTTTTTTTTTTTTTCATCTTCAGTATAGTATCAAGTCTTTTATTTAAAATTTCCCATTATAAATCAGGGAGCTTTATTAAAAAATTAAATTTTTAATAAAGATACTTTAAAACTCAAGGAAAACAAGGTAGGGTGGAGAGCTGATAATGTGTGATGCAAAAGAAAATGGAAAGGAAAACTCAACACTGTCAGGAAAACTCAACACTGTCAACACTAGACTAAGAATAATTGTAAGAACAGCCAAATAATTTATGAGATTTTATCTTGTAAACAAGTTTTGACAAGCTTTGGCTTTTCTTTTTTTTTATTTGCTGCTCTTTTTCCCTTTTAAGTTTTTTCAGATGTGCTTAGATCCTATTTTCAAGCTTTTCCCTTGAAATTGAACCAATTCAGCCTAACATTAGTTACATGTTACATTCAAACTAACATTAGCTAAATAACACTCAAAAAAATCACTGAGGATGACTCTTTCTCAATTTGTTCATATTATAAAAAAGGTAATTAGAACTGCTATAAAGTGCTATAGGACTGCTATAAAGAACACTAAAAGCATTATCATCCTACAAGTTGTATTGTCTTGAATACTGCACAATGCATCCACCACCTCAAAAACATATTGTGGAACAAAAAAAGGGCAAATAAGAGTATGAAATAATTACTAATTCATAATTAGTATTTAGAATCCTTATGGTGATATGTTAAAGAAACCAGGCCATTTCAATTTAAAGTCAAGTCTACCATGCTGGTCCATGACAGATGTTGAGATGAAGGACAATATTAATAAGAAAATATTCTTTATTATTATTTCTAATAGAAAAATCAAATTAGGTTACCTACAATTAGGTGACAGTCAAAGGGAGTTTGGTTTTGGCCCACAGTGTATAATGAGTTTTAACATGTAAGAGGACACTTTGAATATATGGAGCCTATATATTGGTTAAAAATTTTATAAAAATTCATAGAAGAAATATGTGAATAAAATTTCCATCAGAAGTAATGATATGCTGAAAATCATCAGAACCAGAAAGCTCTCAGGGAGGGGATTATGCTGTAGTTTTTTAATTGTTTCAATTGTTCCCTAAACAGCTATTGTAGACCACCATCAGAAAAAACAAAACAAAACAAAAAAAAAGCCCAAAAAATCCAAGGAAAACCCCAAAACCCACAAACAAAACCAGAACTAGACATCTGAGTTTTTTGCAATTTTAGATTATTGAGGACAACTATGTTTATCTGTGTGTATATATCCCTGTCTTGATTATTTTTCTTACTCTGCTTTCAAGTATCACTGAATATATTCCTGACTGAGTTGTGAATGTTTTGACACAGAGAAGTAAATCAAGTCTACTTCACTAGCTCTGGTATTACAACAGTGCTATTTACTTTTCTGCTTTTTGGCAAAATTCAACTTGACCCACTTAAACCTATGTGGAATGCATGACAGCCTAGAAGAGCACTTTAAATTGTACATTATTAACTACTCATGACAGATGTGGAAGTCTGACTCCTCATGGAAGTAAGCAACAGCTGAAGTTCATCCAGCTTCTCAAGAGACAAGGTCAGAAAAGTAAATGAATAAGCAAATAGTGAAACAAAAGAGCAGGAAAATATGTTTTTAAACACATTTCTACTAGTGTCTTCCTGGATGTAGCTATCATTTCTACAGCTATCCAAAATCTACAGACTTTGTCAAAAAGACAAATAGAAGCAGGCTTTCTATTTATTTTTGAATCTGTTTCAGAACAATAACCTGAAAATAACAAAACTCAGGGAAACAAACAGGTGACATTTAAGACTTAATGTGCATTTGCCTTCTGTGAGGGAGATAAGCTCTCTTCCTACACTGGAATGGGTTTGTGGAGAGGTACATCAAATAATCCTTACCAGCAGTGGGAGGGAGCCCACTTGCTAGATCGCATCAGGTGTTCTTGTCAGTATCTATAAAATGGGTTTGGGTTTGTGCTGGCTGTGGAAATATTGAAGATATATTCAATTCAGTGCATGGAATTTATGCATTCCTTTCTTTTCTTACAAGCAACAAACATGTTGGTGTATCACACAAAACTTCACTTAAAGAATAAAAATGTATTTCTAAAAATTATTTTTTTAAATCTCAAAGAAAACATTCATGTTCCAAAAAAGAAGACTTTTGCGTTTTGTATTTGCTTTTGTTTTCTATCTTATAATATTTTAAAAATATTGCCTGCCCTGAAAATGCCTTATATTTCTGTCTGCAGGTACTATTATTGAATGCTGAGATGGATGTTTTCCTTGTATCATTTGTTAATTGAAAATAATGCTTTGCTGCAATTAAACTATCTTTTTATGGGAAAGAAAATTGAGTAGATATTTAGGGTTAGCAAGCACACATGATCAGATATGAGAGCAAAGATATCTAATCTGCCCTCAATTCTCATCCTATTACAGTGTCTTTCTTCAAGGCAATAATATCTTAAAATGCATTGTTGCATAGTGAAGATCTGTGTTATGGGATTTATGTTTACTCATACACTTTGTATATTTACAGGACTTTATGTACTACTTTTTTTTTTTTTTTGAACTGGGATGGTCTGAAGACAGAAAGACACAGTCTACACTGTCAGTTTACAAGAAACAGGAAAACTCAGCAAAAGGAGGGGAAAACTAACATTTTATCTGTTTCCTTGCTTTTCTTTTTTTATGTCTTTTTTATTTGCCTCTGTGATTTTTTTTTTTGTTTGGTTTTTAAAAATTGATATCATACAATAGCAATACTACTGCTTATAGAGCAGTTTTGAAGAAAACTTAAGGGAGCAACTTTTGTACCTTGCCTGGGAATCTATTGACTTATATTACCTCCTCATAATGGGCTCAAAATTTAATACCGGTGGACATTAGAGTGGAGAGAATACTTTCTATCCTTTTTTCCTCTCACATAATTATAAAATGAACTGCAAGGAGGAAATTAGCCACAAAGTTCACAACCTTCCACCTAACTCTCTAACCAGCCAGATGCAGTGACAACAATTATTGTAGGCATAATCCCCTCCTGGTGCTCGTTTACTAACCAGTGTATCTTTGAATAATGCTAAAATAAAGAGTCAATTTATTTACTCCCTATCAGAACTTTAATAATTAGTATGGTGTGCACATTATAATTATTCATGTTTGTAATCTAATTTAAAATATTTTTAAACATATAATGAATTTTTAATGGTCTTGGAATGTAGGCTATAAAAATAGGTAAGGAAACAAAGATGGTTATTCCAACTCCAGTCTTTTAAGCACTGTTGCATCTCTTGGGAGAAAGAAGAAAAAATCTGGTTTACATCATGATTTAGCAATTATTTCCTCCATTTCAAACTTCTGAGATTTTTATCAGCGCATGGTACCTGATCAAATATTCCTAAGGGTGCTTTTTATTTGTTACTTCTGAAGGACAGAAGGAACCGCAATAGTAAGAGGTGTAAAGTCATGACTCTGCATCTCAGTATATGCAACCATACTTGTTGAAAAAATGCTGCATTTGATTTAATTTAGTGGTGCAGTGTACTGAATCTCTTATTGCTGCTTGCAGAGGCAGCAACATTTGCCAACTTAACCTACAGAAAATATTATGTAGAGAAGAGCTATCATTTTGCTTCACACTGACCTTCTCCTACACTTGTTCCTGCTCTTCCACAGAAAAATTGGTAGCAAAATGCCATCTACTTTCTAAGAAAAAAAAATTAAAAGTAAAAAAACCTACAAAACCAAAAAAACAATAAACCAAAACTCAACAAACAAGAAAACAAACAAAAAATTCCCTATTTACTCTTGGAAAGCCCTTTTTTGGTTTGGTTTTTTTTTTTTTTTTTTTTAAGAAAAATAATTCATGTAATATTTGAAAGCTATCAATACATAAAATATTTTTGTATTGTGCCACAAAGTAACAGGAAACAAATCTTATATTTTTCATTATTCTTTCACCTGAGCAATAAACATCTCAGTCAGAGTATTTTTTTCCCTTCATGGCTTCCATAGCTGAAAAAATATTGGAGATATCTTTTGTATGTTTCTTCACAGTTGTCAAGACTCTGAATCATACCAATAGGGAGATCATTATATGTCACCTCCAGAGTTTCCACTGACAAATATATTCCCCAAACAAGTATCTCTACCTGATGAGATGTACCAAAAAACCCAGAACATTTTCCAAATATTTTATCCTCTATAAGCATCATGGAAATCAGAAATAAAAATCTTGAATGAGAGCTCTCCATCTATGTAATTTAGAAAACCAGTTAAACTAATCCTGTATAAATTGATCCTTCAAAATTAATTTATATATTTGAATCAATCCAGCTACTACTACTGTTACTGTTAATTGGTCATATTGACATAGATTTTCATGGAGAAAATATGCAAACTAATCATTTCATGAAGTATTACCAATAATATAAATTCAAGGGGTATAAAAATTAACATTTGAACATTGACTCAGAGGCAAGCATTTGCAAAAATAGGTCAGGAAATGTAAAGTCTACACTTCATTTAGAAATAATTTTTAAAAGAAACTCTGGACTAGTCTTCTTGCCTTGTGAGTCCCCAACTGACAGAGCTGAAAATAATTTCAGCTATTGCTGAGGATGACAGATGAGCTGAATCTCTGTTGAGAGATACAGTAAATGAGTGTTGAAGGGGAGGAAACAAGGAGGCTGTTGCTCTCTGGTACTTCTGAAAGTTGCTGAAAACAGCAACTTTTAAAAACTGTTCACAGGCAAGCATTACAAAACAATTGCCACACAATCCAAGAAATCACGTTTGTATGAATATTTTATATATATATATATATATATATATATATATATATATAT